>CM066984.1:3020000-3600000 GCA_033977485.1 Hydrangea macrophylla | reverse complement strand
TGTAAAAATTATAGTGGGAATATTACTCAATTTATTAATGTTAATTATCCACACTCGGGTTGACTTCTAATGATTGGGATGTTCAACCACAGTAAAGGCATATCGGATGCAGCAACAAATCTTGTCAAGCCTTCCCTCATTTCATTTTATTATAAAGAAAAGTTCCATAACTTTTGCTAGTAGAAGCAAAAATTTGGGATTGTATTGGGCCGCCCGCTTCAATGGTACCGACCTCCCATGCAAGCGCATGTTTGCTAATGGCGTGTCTTTTAAGTGTGTTATTTCCACCACCTTTATAAGAAAAATCCTGTTTACAAATGTCACAAATTGCATTAGATTTATCCTCAAATTTTGTAAAAAAATTCCCAACCTTTTGATTTTAATTTTCTTTTAGTAGTGGTGGGATATGAAGAAGTTGGATTAGACCCCGTAATTTCGACTTCATCATCATCCTCATCCAATTCCAAATCATTAATCTTATTTCTTTTCCCATTATCTAAATTTTCAAAGTCATAAGTTGGCCCTTCTCTATATTTTGAAGATCTTGAATGAGATGGCAATTTTTTTTTAATAAAAAAAGTAGGGGAAAGAAATATAAAAGATTTAAAATAATAACAATTAGATAAGCAAGAAGTGAAACAATAAAAAATTTTTGTTCAAAGTAGGGGAAAGAAAAAAGATTTAAAAATAACAACAATTAAATAAGAAAAAAGTGAAACAATAAATAAATTTTTTTCAAAGTTGGGGAAAGAAATTTAAAAGATTTAAAAATAACAATTAAAAAAGCAAGAAGTGAAATAATAAATATATTTTTTTTCAAAGTAGGGGAAAGAAATATAAAAGATTTAAAAATAACAACAATTAAATAAGCAAGAAGTGAAACAATAAATTTTTTTTTTCCAAGTAGGGGAAAGACATATAAAAGATTTAAAAATAACAACAATTAAATAAGTAAGAAGTGAAACAATAAATAAATTTACCTCAACTTGTAGTAGGAGAAAAAGAAGTGAAGTACTATGAATAATAAATATACTTGAGAGTTGTAGAAGAAGAAGTGCTAGAAGATTTTTGAATCACCAACTTGAACTTGAATAAAATGAATCACGAACTTGTAGTCTTGTAGATTAGAAGTAACTAAGTAGAGAAAAAGTTGATAGATATTTGATTTTGGTATGAGAAAAAAACTTGTAGGAGGCTTGGTATTTATAGAGAATGGTTTGGGAAGTCATTTCTTCACTTTTACATTTTTACCCCCAAAACTAGTCATTTTATAGCCATTAGAGGGCTAAAAATTAGAAAAAAAAAATGTAAAAACAAGCCAAACTAGCTATTGGGGACCGGGCGGGCCAATCGGGTGGGGCTTCAGGCCGGGCCGGGCCACAACGATTAGAAAATACAGGGCTTTGTGTCGGGCCGAGCTGGGCCGTGGACACCAAGGGGGTGTCTGCCCCAGACCAGTGCTAAAGGACCGGGCCGGGCCGGGCCGGGCCAACCTAATCCCATTGACACCTCTACGCTGAAGGTACCACTCTGGAAGAGTGATGTGGTACCTTGCACCAACAGAAAAATGACAAGTGACCTTATATCTGTTGATTTAAGAGAAGCTAGACACCACACAAATGGTAACAGAGGATACTTTTTCTAGTGTACTTATTGTTGCACTCTGACACTTCTCTCTCTCTTCATTAAATGTTGACCTTCATTCTAGTCTTTTAGTCTTTCACCAATCAAAAGTTTATTGAAAAGGTTAGTGTACGTAGATACAGTATGGCTCGATTGGTAATATTGTGATTTTTTATTTTTTGTCTTCTTTTTCAATTTTTAAAAAAATTAAAATAAAAAAACACGTTTGGTGACGTTTCTATTTTTCTTTTTTTAAAAACATTTTTAGAATATAGGGAAAAACTGAAAACACAAAAAAGTCATTTTAGAATTTTTTTTTTTTTGTTTAAAAGGAAACTTGAAACAATAGTGGATGAAAATTGTTGATATGGAAGAAGGCGTAAACCTCTGCTAGAATTTCATTTCTACTTTGTGAATATAAAGACCTGTAAAATGTTAGGGCATGTTTGGTTGTCAATCAAATTGTAAATTATACCATTAAAAATGAGTTAATTACGTATAAGTTCATTTAGAGGTGTTTGGTTGTTAAAAAATAACAAATTAGGAAAATTAACTAATTTGGATTTTCTGTACAAAAGGCAAACAAGATCATTTGACATTAAACTTAAAATGACCTAATTAGGAATAGGACAATTTGTATCACCCATCTCAACTCCATTCTCTCGACGCCTCTTGACCTACATCGACTCTCTCGCCTTTGTCACCTCTCTCGCCTAGTAAGAAGTCTCTTTCTTTCTCTTCAAGATTCTACCACAAGCATATATATATATATATAGGTATGTCTGTGTGTATGTGTGTGTGTGTGTGTGTGTGTGTGTGTGTGTGTACATATATAGGAAGTCGGAGAGGCTCTAGTGTGGAGGTCCGTTTATGAACTTCTGCTTTTAGTGACAAAAACTTCGTTGCTGAAGGTGAAGTACACCTTTAGCGACAATGTTTTTCACCCTTAGCAACAAATTTTCATTGCTTAAAGTAAGGTCCGTTCACAGACATCCCTCCCAGAGCCTGCCCGTATAAGAAGTCTCTCTCTCTTGTCATGTTTTGTTCTGTCTGTTTTGCAGAGCAGAATTTTTGCATTTGTCACGCCCCGATGTAGCATAAATATAGAAAGCGTTTAATTTCCTTTATGAACCTGTAAGTCGCGATAGTTTGAAGGATCGATTCCGTCCCAAACGTCGAACAACAATAATATAAATCAGAGTAGAGCAATCAAGGCTTACAAAATCCTATCAGCTTAATAATTATTACAATACGCAATTACTAAAGGCACAACCCACCTTGAAACAAAATAATATCTTTAGTCTATTATAGTCATCCAAAATCCAGTTCATTAACTACTGCAATACTTTAGAATAGTTATTCTTCTTCCAAGCAACCATTTCAATTAGCGTAGTCATAAAGTTCCACTTGATCATGACCTGAAAAGCCTAGACATGATTGTCCAGGACGTATCAACGCCGTCAGCTTATTGAAGCTAGTGAGTATTAAAAACATAACTCGAATGTAAAACATGTTCACTTACCATTTTCCATTTTCTAGCTTCATTAATCAACAGGTTAATGTCATGAAATTACAATATGAAACAGTTAGAATAACATTAGTAAACTTCTAGTTCATATTACATGTGACCGTGTATGACAGCAATGCAACCAATCTCATCTTTCCGACTCTTTTCTCTCAACGAACACAACAACCCACTACCTCACTCCAGTATCTTTGAAACACTAATATGACCACACTTTAGTAACGGGGTACCAGGGAGTGTCCAATTTGCCTCACACTTTAGTACGGGGTAGCAGGGAGTGTCCAATGCCTCACACTTTGACCATATCACGCATGTCAGGGAGTGTCCAGTAGGCTACGCTTTAGTACTACCATGGGTGCTAAGGAATGTCCAAGTTCGGCATCACACACTTTAGCGCTACCATGGGCACCATGGAGTGTCTAGTTTTGTCACCGTCGCATTTCAAAGATACTCTCGCCACGTTCTCAAAACATCACACTTTGGTACACCTTTACCAGGGAGTGTCCCACACACAATCTCATCCACATACTCTTTTTACACTGACCAACACTCACATGCATGTACAACTGACTCCCATGTATGACATGTGATTTATACAGAATTGTGAATTCACTGAGACATGAAATCAATGTGCATATAAAAATAAATAAATCGTAATTTATCGCCTTACTAATCAAAAACATAATAAACAGGATTCTGAATTAACATATTTTCCAAACAGAACCTTAGCAGTCTTTAAAATTCATTCCAAACAGTCCCTTAACAGAAAACAGACAAAAAAATACAAATTGCAGGGTCGCGCTTGCGGGCCGCTCGCACGAGAGGTCATTCGCGCTGGCTGTCACCATCGCTCGCGTGGGCCGCTCGTGCGATGGGTCGCTTGCGCGATCACGCTCGCGAGTTCAGGCAGAGACTTCATTTTCTTCGTGGGATTTCCCCTGTTTCAGTTTTGAAGGGGTCTTTTGACCCATTTTGAAATCTAATCGTAACTAAGCCTTATAGTATATGGTTTTCTTCATTTTTTCGCAAGGATTACTAATCTACAATCAATTTAACATGAATTGAAACGTAGCTCTCGCATTTTACGAAAAACTAAAAGATGACAAAACTTAATTTCTTATATACTTTTTCATATGAATGAATTAGACTCTAAAACTTTAAACACAACGACTATGATGTATAAGCTCTCGTAATTATCTCTAAAATTAGATTTTGGTTAAGTTTGAGAAATCCATGCTTTCAAGCTACGAACAACATCAACAATGGTGATCCATGATTCAAGTATACAAACAGTAACTGAACCATGTATTACATATAAAGTGAGTTAGAAATACTCACTAATGATAAAGATTGAAGAATTGTTGAGAAAGAATAGTAAGCTAAGAGAATCAAACCCAAGCTTTGGCTATGGGGATTGAGGCCTCTCTCTCTCTCTCTGTCTACAAATTTCAGTAACTATGAACTCTCAAGCTCTCTCTTTTCTCTTTGAAATTTCCTTTCTCTTTTAGTTTGTAATGTGCAGAGAGTGTGTGATGCTAAGCTTATAAAGAGCTAAAATGGTTGAACTTGGAGGCCAAGTAAAATCTTATGCATTCAACAAATTGGTATATACGTAAAAATACATAAATCATAGCATGCTTATATGTATAAACACAGATTATATAACCAAAATGTTAACTAAGAGCCAAGTATAGGCTCCTAGGGGGCAAAAATAAGGTGTTTGGAAAATGTAGCTTATAGGCATAAACCAACACACACCTTATAAGCATAGCCAAATAAGGCTCTAACAAGTTGGTTAGAAATCACTTGTGGTGTTTCGCAAATTAGCTTATTGACACTAAGTTAACACATACACCCAATGTATTGACAAACAAGGCCCTATCAAATGATTAGTTTCCATAAATGGAAAAAGTAAATGTCTAATCTAACCTTACATCACTTCCAACATCTGTGGAAATTCATCGCAGCGTGGACAGTTTTGAACATAAACTGGTATTTTCGCAGCGCGGTGATCACCACAAAAGTACAGAAAATTCATTTTAGCATAAGCAATGGTTTTCCGATTTTATAAAAAAATATAGTTTGAGTCAAGAGAAATTATTTTCACTGTTTTGAAATACAGTCTTGAAATCCAACACACGTATCACTAAAATTTATAAAATTGCAGTTTGACCCCAAAAGAAATTCCATTATGCTATAAAACAAGCAACCAGATTTAATACAAGAGAATTGTAATTAAAATAAAAGCAGACAATACAAATTGAATTTAAATATGACAATGCAAATACTAATAATTAAATGAAAATGCAGTTTGTTACAACATTTGCCTCTTGGGTTTTTCCATGAGAAATACATTCCTTACATGTCATAAATATACATATATATATATATATATGTGTGTGTATATATATCTATATATTTATTTATTATGTCATGTAGGCATGTTTAGCTTAAATTTTGGCTTTGCCTATGATGATGTTGCCAGAGTTTCAACAAATATCATTTAATCAAAATACCATCTTTCGGGACTAAATGGCTAAATATGTTTGGAAATCATATTTCCTAATAATAGTTTGCAACATATTAATATCAATTATATTATAAGGGCCATTAAAATTAAATGAGCTTATGTTATGTGGTCTAATTATAAGAAGCTCGTAGACTTCAGCTACTAGGTTACGAAATACTGATCTTGTTAGGAATAATGGGAACCTTAACAGAGTAGTATATAAAGACATTATAGTTTGAATTGTCTAAGGACTTGCTTGTGCACTTGGTTCTCATATCTCTTCCTGCACAATTCGATCAATTTAAAGTGAGATATAACACCCCCAAAAGGATAAATGGACTTCTAATGAGCTCATATCTCACTGTGTGCAAGAAGAAGAAAGAATTCAGCGAGACAAGAATGAAAGTGTTCACTTAACATCAACCTCTTTAAATGATAAAATGAAGAGAGTTAAGGATGTTACAAACGAAATGCCTCAGCAGAAGAAAATAAAGAGGCAAAATGAGGACTTCCTTTGCTATTTCTGCAACAAAAGAGGCCACATGAAGAGATACTGCCCCAAATACACCGCTTGGCGTGCAAAGAAGGGTCAGCTTCTTGGTTTGGTTTGTTTTGAAGTTAGTTTAGGTTCTGTACCTGAAGATACTTGGTGGGTAGATTCTAGTGTTACTACTCACATAAGTATGTCTATGCAGGGTTGCTTGTGGAGCTGGCCGCCAATTGATGCTGAAAGATTCATCTTTGTGGGCGACGACAAGAAAGTTCCCGTAGAAGCTATAGAAAATTTTAGATTATTATTAAAGACTGGTTTTTCTTTGGATTTGATTGAGACTTTTGTTGCACCGCCTTTTAGACGGAATTTAATTTCTATTTCTAATTTGGACAAATCAGGTTATGCTTGTTCTTTTGGAAATAATAAAGTTAGTCTATTTCAAGATTCAAAGCTTATTGGTGCTGGTTCTTTAATTGATAATCTTTATATGCTTGACACTATTACTTCATGCAATGAAATTCTACATACTAATTCACATGGTACAAAGAGAAAATTAAATAAGAACTCTGCCACCTTATTGCACAAGCGATAAGGCTATATCTCTAAACAGAGAATTGAGAGACTTGTGCGTGATGGGATTCTTGGCCCCTCAGATTTGGCAGACTTTCAAGTCTACATTGAGTGCATTAAGGGGAAAAGACAAACATAAGGAAATTAGGTGCCAACAAGTGTACAAATGTCTTAGAACTCATTTACACTAACATATGTGGTCCATTCCCTACAGCTTCTTGGAATGGACAACAATATGTCATTACGTTTGTTAATATATATCATATATTAGTCTAGGTTCATCATGATGTTGTATCTTATTATACATCTAGACTAGGTTCATTGTGTACTACTGTACTATGTACTTTTGTACTTTCTCTCTTTCCTAAATCTTATATTTTTCTAGCCTATATAAAGGCATCTCTTAAGTACTGATAAATACACCTTTCAATACAATACAATATATTTTATCAATATCTGTGTTATCTCCCTTATAATGGTATCAAGAGCCATACAATTTGGTGATCATCACCAAACCTCTGCCACCACAGTCCCACCACCACTGCCACAAATCTTCAACTCCAGCCTCTGCCACCCTACTCCACCACACTGCAATAGCTGCTGCTTACCCCTTTACCCCTCTGACCCAATCATCACCATCACACTATTTTCCCAAAATCAAACTCATTTCGTGGCTATCAAACCTACCCGGCCCCACCATCAAACATCACCATCAACAAAAAATTCAAACCCATTTTGTGGCATCATCAAACCCACTAAACAAGGAAGTTCACCAACAACACTCATCACCATCAAGCAAACCCACCAACCATCACTCGTCAATCAACCAATTTGCTCAGTCCACTCCAATTCTGGCTTCTTCAAACCTCTACCCACCCTCATGGAATCAACCCACATCATCACTGACCCCACAATCGCTAATCCTCATCACCACACTGCAGCCACCAAATCCTCCATCCACTCACCACCCCCACAAAATCCACTGCACCAATTTGTATCCAACCAAACAACACAACCTCATACTTGGACCGTACCCAACAACATTTAGGTTTAGCCTGACCTAGCCTACCAAATAGCCCTACTCAACCCGACCTGACCCGATCATATTGGATCTTGCTCAATGAATAGTTTCGATGCCTCACAACCCGTTGGAACTAATCTTGATGCCCCTAACTTTATCATTTGGGCCCATGCCATGTCTAGTTTTTTCAAAAGGTCGCAAACTCTAGCGTTATGTCACTAGAGACATTTTCGAACCAAAACCTTTAAAAGACGAAGAAAAAAGTAAATGTCATGAGAGATTGGAAGATTGGGACAGCAAAAACCACCAGATCATCACTTGGTTCCGCAACACCTCTGTTAGCTCTATCCACCTTCAATTTGGCAGATTTTCCATGACACAATCTGTTTGGGATTTCCTAGAAAATTGCCACGCCACTGTTGATCTTGCACATCAGTATCAGCTCCTTGGAAACCTTCATCGTATGCGCCAACAACCTGGTCAATCAATCAATGCCTTCCTCTCTGAAATCCACTATATGGGATTAACTCAGTTCTTCAAAACCTACATAGACTAATTCATCTAATGCTACAAAGTTTTATCAATATAGAGACCACCAACATTTGGTTCTATTTTTAATGGTGCTGAATGATGAGTTTGAACCCATTCAAGCATCTCTCCTCCATCGTGCCCCTCTACCCACACTGGAGCAAGCCGTTTTTGAGCTACTTTCAGAGGAGACTCATCTTTCCACTCGCAAGACTACCCATATCGATGCCGCATTAGCAGTCCACAAAAGGACTTCATTCATTCATAAAAACCATCAATCCACCTCTTCTGGACCACAATGCAATTACTGTACATTTCCTGGAGATCTCCTTGTAGATTGTCCTACACGTGTCTGCGAGTATTGTAAGAAGCTTGGACCTGGTCACTATCAAAGCGATTGCTTTAGGAATCCTACTAGAACCTCCCAAGGGGTCTCCTCCAACACAACCAACACACTCTGTAGAGGCTCAAACAAAACTGCAGCCATGACTGCCGACAGTCACACCATCCACTACTCCTACTGCCAATATTTCTATTGCTCATCTTGAGGATCTTCTCAAACAAGTTCTAGCTCACTCTGGTAATCCACCTTCCACTACTATGTCTGTCACCCCAGGTAATTCTTCTTAGATCTTCAATTCTTCATGTTGTAATTATATGACACCTGATTCCACCATTTTACTTCCCAATATTCTAGCCTTCACACACCAACCATCCACACCGCTGATGGTTCCCATATGTCCGTCGATCATATAAGAAAGATCTCCGCATCTCATACCTCTCTTCCTGATGCCTATTTTATTCCCAAACTGACCATGAACCTCATTTCTCTTGGTCAACTTTGTGAACTTGGATGCACTACTACTTTTTCTACTTCTAGTTGTTGTGCGCAGGACCCAAAGACAGGACAGACCCTTGGGATAGGCCATAAGACTGGATGACTCTTTGAACTCATCAGTCTTCACATTCCATCTTACCTTACCACTCAAAAAGTAACTTTCACAACATCTACTCCATCCCTCAGTCTTTGGCACGCTAGACTTGGTCATGCCTCCATTAGTCGTCCTAAAAATTTAGTATATAGCGGTCAACTAGGGCCAGTAAATAAAGAAAATTTTGATTGTCTATCTTGTCAAATTGCAAAATAATCGGCATTGCTGTTCAATAAAAGTGACTCTATTTCCTCTGAACCATTTGACTTTATTCATTCTGATATTTGGGGACCTTCTCCCACTATCACTATGGGGGGCTCTAGATACTGTGTCATATTTATGGATGTCTACTCTTGTTACACTTTAAATTACCTTATGCATAGTCCACAGATATACTTCGACTTTGCTAATATGATCAAAACTCAATTCTCTGGCCATATCAAAGTATTTCGTGCTGATGCTGCTGCTGAGTATAAGGATTATAGAGTACTTCTATTCCTTTGCCAACATGCCACTCGTCTTCATCGATCATGTCATGGCACCACCCAAGAAAATGGGCGTGCTGAACGCAAACACCGACATATTCTCAACACTGTTTGTGCCCTACTTTTGTCTGCCTCATACCCTAAATGATTTTGGGGAGAAGCTACTCTCACCTTTGTGTATAATATGAATTGTGTCCTTTCTCCCACTATCGAAAATAAGTCTCTTTATGAACATCTCTATGGCCATCCACCTGAATACAACACTCTCAAAACCTTTGGTTGTGCCTGCTTTGTTCTACTCCAAACACATAAGCATACAAAGTTGGAACCTCGGGCCCGCCTATGTTGTTTCTTGAGTTATGGCATTGAACACAAAGGGTATAGGTGTTTGTATCCCTCTTCCAAACATCTTCGCGTCTCTTATCATGTTGTCTACTGGGAACACAAGATGTTCTCCTCCATGTCCCAGTTATACCTTTCTCCTTCTAATTCTCTAACCTTCTTTATCAATCCTTCGGTCGATCTTTTTCCCGATACTCCTAATATAGATTACCCCTCTAGCCCTGACTTCCTTGATAACCCCCCTCATTCCCTGACCCCACCAGCTATCTCCATTGATGCTTCATCTGAGTTATCCACCTTGGTCTCTCCTGAACAGCCTGCTCCGTCTGATGGATCTATACCAACTTTAGATACTCACCTCCGTCGTAGTGATCAGGTAAGAACTCAACCTATCCATCTTCGCAAATTTGTTCTTTCTATCTTAACTCACAATCTTATCGTGAGGCTAGCTCTAACCCTCTTTGGCAGCAAGCAATAGATGATGAATTGTAGCCACTAGTTCAAAATCACGCCTAGGATCTAGTTGACCTACCAAATAGAAAAAATGCTATGGGTTACAAATGGGTTTACAAAATCAAAACTCATTCTGATGGGTCTATTGAATGCTACAAAGCCCGTTTGGTCGCTAAGGGATTTACACAAGAGTACGACATTGATTATGAGGAGACCTTCACTCCCGTTGCTCGCCTTACAAACCTAGGAAAAATCGTCTAATCACATATCAAGTAGTAAAGTTTTCCTAATCTAAGGGGACATGAATTTTTCTTGAAATAAATAAATCAAATAAAACAAGGATGCTTATCAAGCTAGAATGATGCATGTTAATCTTTGAGAAAAGAAGATCTCTCAATCCCCGGGATGGATGAGAAAAGAGGATTAGATTGAGGGGAAGCATGAACGTGTGATCATGATCATTCCTTACAATCTTCTTAGATTAGGAGTTACAAAATCCTAAATCTTTGCATGGATGCAATATATGTATCTAGAATGTGCCAAGGTTGTAGTGTGTTTTATGTTCATGGATTCCTAGAATGACTTAGAAGTCTAAAATGTGTATGAATGAATGAATGAAATCATCATGGGATATATACAAATGTATTATGAACTACTTCCTAAGACATGAGCTAATTTGGAGTACATGTAAGCATCAAATTAAAGGATGGAAGTAAAAGTATGCTTGCTGTGAATAGTGGACAGAACAGTAACATGATATTTTGGAAATTGAAAAGAGGGGTTAGGAGTGTTTTCAATGCATGATTTTTTATGGAAATCTTCCTTATTGTGTTTAGAACACAACCCAAAAGGCCATTCTTTAATAACTATCACAGATTGAGAGAAATCATATAAACAATAGAGATTATTCAGAAACAGAGTCCGAACTGTCGATTGAAATGTTAGAAAATCTTAGAAAATGAAAGCAAAAGATCTAGAGGCCCATATTATACAAAACGTTTCCTAAGACATTGAAGTTCAAGGAAAAAATAATTTGGGACCACTCCTTTTGGAAAGGTTTTCTGTGAAACAAGTTGAAAGTCAGCCAAGCTACTGTGACAGTAAAGGCAAAATATACTACACCAAAATGACCAATTTGTCACTGTTTTGAACAGTGACCGGCCCATTGTCACGGATAAAATTTAATGACATTTTTGGGTGTGACACAAAATATTGTCACTATCAAAAACCGTGACAAATGGACTTTGTCACGGTTTATTTGTTACACTTTAAAAGTGACACATCACTTTCAATTGTCACAGTTTTGTCAGTGTTTTAAACAGTGACAATTTATGGAAATTGTCATACTTATATACCGTGACAATTTACAGTGTTAGTAACATTTGTTGTCATGCTTATAGACCATGACAAATTATGGTAGTTAGTCACAGTTTTTGTCAAGGTTATGGACAGTGACAAGTTTTCAGACTAATATATGAAAAAATGTCACGGTTGTCTATAATTGTCACGGTTTAGAACAGTGACAAATTTTAATTTTTTTAAAAAAAAAAATTCTTATTATTTCCAGAATCCACCCTATTATTTTTGGTACCTAAAATAATATAAACACCATAACAAAAATTCCAATCTGATACAAAAACTAGATCACCATAAATAACATAAAGTATCTAGATAATCACAAAATCTATTATTTAGTTCATCACAGAATATAATTGCAATCCAATACAAATTCTACCACTTATAACATAAACAAAAATTGTTCAAATTCAAAAACTAGCACTTAATTAATAACGTGATTCAGCATCTCTCTCTCTCTCTCTTGGATTTGTATTGTTTGCTAGAGGTTTCTTCTCTCTCTCTCTCTCTCTTGGATTTGCATTATTTGCTAGAGGTTCTTCTCTCTCTTTCTCTCTCTCTCTCGGATTTGCATTATTTGCTAGAGGCTTCTCACACACACATACACACACACTCTTTCTCTCTCTCTTGGATTTGTATTATTTGCTAGATGTTTCTTCTCTCTCTCTCTCTCGGATTTGTATTATTTGCAAGTGGTTTCTTCTCTCTCTCTCTCTCGGATTTATATTATTTGCTAGAGGTTTCTTCTCTCTCTCTCTCTCTCTCGGATTTGTATTATTTGCAAGAGGTTTCTTCTCTCTCTCTCGGATTTGTATTATTTGCAAGAGGTTTCTTTTCTCTCTCTCTCGGATTTGTATTATTTGCTAGAGGGTTCTTCTCACTCTCTCTCTTTTGGATTTTATTATTTGCTAGAGGTTTCTTCTCTCTCTCTCTTGGATTTGTATTATTTGCTAGAGGTTTCTTCTCTCTCTCTCTCTCTCTCTCGGATTTGTATTATTTACTAGACGTTTCTGTTCTCTCTCTCTCTCTCGGATTTGATTTTTTTGCTAGAGGTTTCTTCTTCCTCTCTCTCTCTCTTGGATTTGTATTATTTGCTAGAGGTTTACTCTCTCTCTCTCTCTCTCTCTCTCTCGGATTTGTATTATTTGCTAGAGGTTTCTTCTTCTCTCTCTGTCTGGGATTTGTATTATCTCTCTTTCCCCCCCTCCTCTCTTTCTCTCTCTCTCTCTCTCTTAGATTTGTATTATTTGCTAGAGGTTTAGTTAGGAAGTGGGGAGGGCATTTAGAGAAGGATGAGTCTGTGAATCTACTAACGTGAATAAAACATAGTCAAGATACATATATCTAATCAGAAGGTATCATTGGGCAAGGTCAAACGATATTTATCTTACATCACATGGGAACAAGATACATATATCTAATCAAAGCATCTAAGTTTATATTTTAGACTTATTTACAAGTTCAGAACCCATGCAGTGAAATAACATCGTTGCACTACATTTTAATTGAATGTTGAAATGTATATCCTCCAGCTAATCAACATCTAAAGATGCAACGATGAAGGTAAACAAGTCACTTGCTCTTTGCTTCAATGGGTAGAGTATTTCAAATGGCACCATCACAATCAAACAAACTACGACCATTACTTCAGAGCAATTAATTTTCAACCCTATTAAACCCTCTCCCACGCTTACCATCATTAATTAGTCTCCAAATTGGTAGCAACCCCTTGAAAAGGATTCCAAAAATTGCAGCAACCCACGAGGGGATTAAAAGTGCAGCAAGTGTACCCATTTTGGATTACACAATCAACCACATTCCATCATTTCCTAAGCAAGAATACTTGGATTACACAATATGGCCTTTTTAGCAACAACTCCCTTAGAAGTTCTTTCCAAAAAAAAAAAACTTCCCTAAGAAACATTATGATTAAGACCATCCCTTAGAAACATTGGATTAAGAACCAAGAGTGTTCAATGTAAATTTGAAATGAACTTTGAGCAAGAAACACCAAAATTAAGCAAGAAACATTATAGCATGTGCATTAGATAGTTGGCAATTTGATAAAAATTGGACAGAAAGATCGCACTAAATATCTCTCAAGTTCTCGACGGCGCATATGGTCATTGGTTAACACAAAAAAGTTCATATAATAAGCAGATGAAATAAAGAGTCATCACACAATATATGTATAATCATCAAATGTAGAGAGAAAGCAAGATCACATAAAATGCCAACCCGCAGGCGTACTCGTTAGGGTTTACAACCCTAAATAGAAAGTAAAATACATAAAACGCCACCCCGTAGGAGTACTCGTACTAACCTGGATAAAGAGTCTAAAAATTGATGCGAAGACTTAATTCTGAGCTGATCAAACGTAGCAGAGCTAAGATTACAAGAGCTTGGTGACAGACCTGAAATTAGTGTATGTAATGACCTGATCATTACACAATGTAAGTTTAGAATACTTTCATAATGTGTTAGTTTGATTGAGGAATAGTAGAAGACATCTTATGTAAGTTCAGAATACCATGTGATTTTTGTCACCTTTATGCAGAAAGACCTTAAATTAATTACTCGTTAGGAGTTAAGTGTAGAACTTGTGTGTGTGTGTGTGTGTGTGAGAGAGAGAGAGAGAGAGAGAGAGAGAGAGAGAGAGAGAGAGAGAGAGAGAGAGAGAGAGAGAGAGAGAGACGAACCTGAGTATCTTGAAAGGAATGGTGTCTTTTCCAAGCCTTGCGCGCATGAACATGTTTGGAACAAAAAAACCTCAAATAAATGAAAAAGATAAATAAAAGCATATTTGGGCATGAACTATGAAGTAAAGCAAACCTATATATCTTATAACATTTGGAACATGCATAGTAGCATTACAATTTATATACTTAAAATAGTTAGATGTATTCAAAACTATGCAGTGATATGGTAAGCTTAAATTTTTGTGTTACCTTAAACCTATTATCAATTCAACCTCTCAAGCCGGTTGAAATTAATATACAACTCCAATTATCCACCATTCCCATGAGTTGTGTGTGAGCAATATGGATGAATAAAGAGAGAAAATCGGCACATGTATAACTAAATAAAAGTGCTTAAAATGTGGACAAATGTTGTATGTGATTAGTGGTTGGGTCCCTTTGATAAAGTTTTAATACCTATATATAATCCTTGTAATTAAATATATAGTGGCCATCTTGTATCGAGTTGGGACACCACATTGAAACACCAGGTCTCCCAATAAAATCTTAACTTGATTAGACTTAAACAATAGGAAATATATGTACTAAAAAGTGATGAATCAAAATTCAAGCTAGCCATGAAGTGCATGTATACTTGACAATGGTTGAATTGGATAGTTGATGGACAAATTCAAATTTTTGCTTTGTAAACTAAAAATTTGGAGATCTATTAGTTATATGTAAGAAGATGCAGCAAATTCACAGTATAATGGGGATCTATTAGTTGTTTTTTCCATTATGCTTACATAAGAGTATTTAAAACCTATCAATTTCACAAACAGCTTTCCTAATATTCACTATTGTTATTAATAAAAGTTGTATTGGGTAAATATGATGTTTGTATAGTACAACTTTATGATGTACAATCAATTTAGTCATATGTCTATGTATAAGAAGTGGTGTACATCAAATTGAAGGAAATAAGAGGTGAAATCGTGGTGGACTAAATACAAAGTATAGTTATACTAACTAATCCAATGTATGCATAAACTACAAGTTGTATAGACAGCCAAATATTTGTAAACGGCAAGTAAAAGTTCTTAACAGTTATAGAGATTGTCGAAGTAGAAAGTCAACATGCATTTAGTGTAATAACTAACATACTTGACAAGCTAAACATGCTAAAAGGCTCGAGTAAATTACGTACGTTTTTTTTTCTAACATACTTGCTAGTTTTATATCTTGCTAGTGATGTTCCTGTAAGATCGAAGTAACCAAGGAGTAAGAATTGATCCTAAATTTAATGGAATTAATAATCACTACAAGAAAAAAAGGCTATTTATGTCACTTTTATAATTGTATTTATGTCACTTTTATTTTGAATGACATAATTATTTCTTACTTGAGCTTTTTATGTCACTTTTTTAGTATTTATGTCATTTTTTAAAAAAGTGACATAAATACTTGATTATTTGTGTCATTGTTTAAAAAAGTGACATAAATAATAAAGTATTTATGTCACTTTTTAAAAAAGTGACATAAATAATAATGCATTTATTTCACTTTTTTAAAACTGACATAAATAAAAACGCGGTGGCATTTTTGTAAATAAAACATTTCATTTTTATGTCACTTTTTTACAAAAAGTGACATAAATAATAAAAATAATATATGCTTCTTATAGGTTTCAAAGAAAAGTGACATAAAAGAGTTTTGCCGCTAAAACATTTCGCTGCTAAAGTTCCAAATCCTATCTTTACCCCCAAAACATCATCGATGTTTTCATTCCCCAAGACCTTTCCTCCAAGATATCTCCAGCGCACATCCCTCCACCACCATGCAGCCGCCTGCTCCAAGCCTCAACCGCCGCCGCCTCCTCCTCTCAGCCGCCGCCTTCTCCAAGATCTCTCCTCCTCTCTAGGTTTCTCTCTCTCTCTCTCTGTCTCAGTCTTGGGAGTTGGGAACACCATGAGATTAAACATCCAAAGTCATGATTTTGCATCTGGGTTTTGTGTGTTATTCCACGATTGTTCGAGTGCTGACTATTTCTATTTTGATTTCTATTTCGATTGTTTGATTGTGTGTTCTCCTCTGATGCATTTGTTCTCTCTCTCTCTCTCTCTCTCTCTCTCTCTCTCTCTCTCTCTGATTGTTTTAGGGCTAAACATTCCCAAACGATCGAGGAGATTGTTTCTCTGGGTCCTCTCTACAAAACCATCATTGTCGGACTAAGCTTCAACGATCCCTTGAGGTTTTAGGGATAAGCTTCAACTAAAAGCTTGACATATAGTTATCGGCCTGGAGGATGGGTTGGGTTTCCTGCTCTCTCTCTCTCTATATATATATATGATACATGCATTTGTATATGTATCTCATATTGTATTAGGTATCTTATACCCCTAAGAGTAGTTTTAGGAGAGCCATTGTCAATCACCACATATTAGGTTAGGTTCATTTACGGGTTGATGTAGCATCAGTAAGGTTGAAGACACTGTTCATTTGTTGACCTCAATTAATTTGGGTTCACTTAGATTTGTCCATTTTGTTAACTTTCTTTAATTTCATTCCATGTATTGTAGTTCACATTGCATTTTCATATTAATATCCTCTCTGCCATGCTTTAGTATAAAATCTACTAATTGCATATTCTAATCACAATCACACAATGCACAAAATTTGTCCAGAGTTTCAGTGAGCATGGTTAGAATTTGAGCCTCTGTTTATACATGTTTTGATCATTGTTTGAGGTTGATTCTATCTTTTCTATTAACTTTTGCCTCTTAGATAACTCTTTGTAAATTTCTAGATTTTTCTCTAATCATTATTTGTTTTAGAATTTAAATCCAGTTGACGAACGTGTCTATGTTTTTGGGAACCAAAATTCAGCTCGACTCCCAGATACTGAAATTATTTGGATACCTAGCCCCAATTGTGTTATCCGTTTCCTTCTTCATAACTTCAATATTAGCTTTGACATTTTTTTTCACTCTCTTGTTTCTCTTTTGTAGTATGTAATAAACTGTAGCAACTAGGCTAAGTAAATCACTTCTACACCAGAAGATTGACCTTTCGCATCTTGAATAGTCCGTAGTAGTTCAAGTAGGCCCCCTTTGTTACAAAATTTTATGTTAATCTTTAGCAGAAATTTGGCAGTCAAAAACCATGTAGTTTTTCTCCTTTAGTCCTCCTCACCTTTGTTACACAGCACACTGGAATTATGTTCTGCAATGCCCCATTGCCTAAACTTACCATTAGTAGTAGTCTTTCTTTACAAACTAGCGAAAATATAGAAGAAATTTTTGGAACAGAGGCTTCACACCAACCAGGTTAAACCAGTCTACATTAGGAGGTTGCCTCTAATAGCATTTCTAATGAAGCCTCAAAGAATTCACCATTGGAAGTCAAAATCCCAAATAGATCTGTCCTTGTGTCAACGTCGGACTTTAAGGGAAAAAAAAGTTAGTTTCATTTGTATTTTTTGTATCGACTAAAATGTATTTTGATCTGTGCATCTTCAAGAATTGAGCACTGCACTTAGACCTTTTTTATGAATTGCAGTTTTATTGATGATTTTCTTATTGTTTTTGATAGGTAAAGACAGGTATACCATGTTAAATTAATAAGACTTATATTTCTTGGCTGTGAACTCTACTGAAGGGATCATAAATTCTAATAGTTTTAAATTGAAGAATATCACATTTTCTTTGAAATAGAAGTGTTGGAAATTGCAATGTAGGTTTCTTATCATGCCTTTTCTTTTCTTTTCATGTTTATTTTATAAGGTTTTAGAAGAGCTTCAGAAAGATCCTTGGCCGGTGCCAGCAGATCAAAGGGCGATGAGGTGCACCGGCACTGCATTGAGTGTAGCTGCGCATTTGTTGGGAGCATGTGTTCCAGGTTCTGGTGCTAGAATTATGGCCTTCATCGGGGGGACCATCAACAGAAGGGCCTGGTGCTGTATGCCTTTAACTTATCTTGAAATATCTTCTTAGTAAATGAAGTCGGTCAATAACTAGTTCTATATAATTTCTCCAACCATTGTAATTTTTTGACTTTAGTGAAGTAATACTAAAATCAGTTTTGAATGGATGGATATACTTTTAACTTTTTATTTCTAAAAATAAATCTGAAGGCAGTAGATTGTGACTATACAGCAGCCAAATGGTTCTTCTGGTTGGGGTCTAAGGCGGTACTTTTGTGAGGTATACTGAAGGTGGAGGAAGTATGGTTATGAGCTCTTTCCTTAAGTGGGACATGGCAGAAGTTGGGCTCAATTGGAACACCACATTGTTGTGGAAAAGAAAAAATGAGTCATCTCGGGACGTTATAGCAACTTTAACTTTCCTACTACTTAGATATTCGAGCATCCTATTTGTGGAACTCATTGCTACTTTTTCTTGAACCTGTACTTGATTCTAATCCTATGCAATTTATATGCCCGCACATTTCTCCATCTTTGTAGGTCTTAAGAACATACTTCCTCTTTCTATATTCAAAGGTGTCCAGATTTTGTGGACATAATTATTTGATTTGTTTTTTGTCTTCTTGTCTGAAGTAGTTTAGGTCCAAATTCATTACTATGAGTTTCTAACTACTTTGTAAGAGGTAGGATGCCACCGAAGGATCTAGGCTTGGAGGCATGTCTTAAACTGAGAGGCCCCTTCGCCTAGCCTTCCATGAAGGCTAAACAAGCCAGCTTATAATGGTCTACAACCTTTTTTGACAAAACTATATTGCTTTTTATTGAATTTTTGGATTTGTCTCCATATATTCCTTGGTCTAATCAAATTTTCTTATTATCTTCTTCCGTTTAGAGGGAGAAAATGGGTGATTTGATGTGTTAAAACTTTAGGTGAAGGTTTGTTTTTATTGGAAGTTTTGATTTGGGGTTTATGTACTTTTGGGAAATTAAGTTTTCTTTTGGGTATTTCTCTCTACCAGCTATCATCATTTACAATCTAATTAGATAACTTTTTTCTTTCTTTTGTTTTTTATAATTATTTACATTTGATTTTGTTATGTTACATTTAAGTTTCTGTTCCGCTAATGACATCATAAATTCAATATCTTTTTAGCTTTAGGATAGATTTTGGGGATGAATTTTGTGAATATATCTGGGTTTTCAGTAAGGGGGTGGGAAAAGAAATTATGTCCATGCTTTTTCATTTGTCATAAACTTAAGGAGAATAAAAGGAAAATCTGCTGATGGTTATAAAAAAAATAGGTTCTCTATATTTCATTTGAATGGAAGAGGTTAATCACAAAACCTTATAGGAATTTCTCATTATTAATCTTACACCTTTAATATTGTGATCTTCTTAATTTGACATCATGTTTATTCAGTCCTTCTCTTGGCGTAAAAGATTACTAAATATCTGTTGGATTTGCTTGCATATACTTGTTAGAACTTGCATTCATGACGTTTAATTTCCTATTGTCCCTCAAGAACGTGACAGTTCATTCACACCAAGTACCAACAAAGGTACAGCTTGGACCTGCTTCTTCAAAGGTAATTCTTTCTGCCAATAAGCTTATTCTCCGATTATACAAAACTATTTACACAACCACTACGGAAACAGTTGACATGGGCACTGCTGTATAAACTGAAATAACCAAACTGCCTCAAATCAAAATACAGCTAATTATCACAACTTCAGTTATAGATAATTCTCATCCAACGAGTTTATTGAGAAATTAGTCATGGACATTTACCAAAAACAATTATTACCGACTCTAATATAGATGATAAAGTCCCAGGTTTAATTTTACCTTCCTTTCAGCTCCATTCCATATTATTCAATTCCCGTGCTTTTGAAATAGCTCTAACAATTCCAAGGCAGAGAATCTTAGTAGATGACATACCTTTATTGGGATTCAGATGTTAAGATTTATGAATTATATACTTCAAAAGGGTATCCTCAAAAA
Source organism: Hydrangea macrophylla (assembly GCA_033977485.1). Taxonomy (NCBI): domain Eukaryota; kingdom Viridiplantae; phylum Streptophyta; class Magnoliopsida; order Cornales; family Hydrangeaceae; genus Hydrangea; species Hydrangea macrophylla. Next base: position 3,579,560 of record CM066984.1, on the reverse strand, counting down.
CTTACTTCATAACAATAAGAAGCAAGAGCTTAATTTTCATTGTTTGGTTGAATTTATAAAGGACTTACACTTGTTCTTTTCTGTTTCTGCTACTTTCTGCTCACTCTTGCTGCTAATTTGTTATTTGGACAAGCACACAAAACACAAATACATTCCAAATTAATTAATCCCTACAAAAAAAAATTATATTGAAATACCAACAGCTTGATATAGTTGATAGATCAAATGACCATCTTCTTGTGGCCTCTTCGTCTAATGGTTTTTTCCTTTTTTGGGTTTTCCCTGGGTTGGGGCCTTTGGCGTAGAAGTATTAAATTTTCCCATCTTGTCATGAGATTATAAAGAAGAAGCCAGCAGTGGCATATATGTGAAGAAGCCAACAGTGGCGCATAAAGAAGAAGTCAGCAGTGGCGTATATGTGGACTACAATTACATTACTGGAGTGTTTAATAATAATACATGAACTGAACATACAGCCTACCAGCTTTGGGATTGACACTGCACGAATAGCTCCTTGTAAGAGTACTTGTTTTTGGGGAATTCGGATGTGTACCCGATGCTGAAACATATTATTTTGCTGTTGAAGCTCTTTCCTTTTCTGTTTCTGCTACTTTCTGCTCAGTGTTGCTGCCAATTTGTTATTTGCATGGTAATTGCATCTGCTTTTATACCCAGGAAAATTTTCAGTGCTTTCTTGTGGAGATTTCATACATGCAAGAGGTTTTAAAAAGATTATCTCTTGCACGTCAAATAGGCAAGATTTCACGGAAGGAATCCCAGGTAATTATACCTATTATTTTTATGTGGTGTTGTTATTTCTATTGGTCAACATCAATGTTAGTGCATCCGCCATTTGCTAACACGCTTTAATTGGCAACTGCACTTTTAAAATCTAAGTGCTGGCATTTTCTTACTATGCTATGTTAACTTTATATTTTGTCATGGTTTCCTCTATCCTATGTGCTGAATTCACTTTTAATTCTTGCAAGTGATAAGCCATTCTCAGTCCAAAAAGTTTTGATACTAAAGATTCATTTTCTCTCGCCAACCTTACTTGTAATTATGGATTTATGTTGCTAATCTGCAAATGAATTTGTTTTTTGTTATCAGCCACTATAATTTCAACACTAATTCCTACAAATTGTCCCTTTCTATGTGTGAATGTGTTAGGAAAGGGCAGAGAAAAGCTGGTTCCAACGAAATGCTGAATCCATTGACTTAGCTGTGGAGGACAATGACAGTGAGGAAAGAGTGAACAATCATAAGCAAAAGAAAGCCAGCATCGCTCATTTAAAGAAGCTCCAGCAGGTTTTCACTAGTTATAGCTATTTTCCTTGTCTATAAACTAAAAATGCCTCTCTTTTAGTGCACAGTTGTGATATGATGTTTGGGACTTCATTTTTTCTTGAAGAATGTACTTACCATTTTAAGTTTTGCTTCATGCATTAAATGCAGGAGCTAAATGTGCTGCTTTCACGACCATTGCAACTGAAAACATTATCGCATCGCTTCCTGGCAGGGGTAACCAATTATATTTCCTTCTATATTTTTGGTCACATTGACAACTGCTTCATGTGGTTGTTCAACTTTATCACTTATTCCATTTGTGTAGAGTATTTAAAGATGTTGCAATGCTAAATAGAGAGAGTGTAGGGTGATATTGTGAGAGTGAGCATTGACCTTAAAATTGCACTACTTTGTGGAGTGTACATTTTTTGTTGCTATATATTAGTATATGTTTTTACAACAATGCTTTGGGCACAAACAAATTCCACAAACACAATCCACAAACACCAAAATGTGTTTAACGAGGACGAGCATAGGTAATTAGAGAAAGGCTTAACTACATTTTACACCTTCCTAGTTTGCCCTTTGTGTCAATTTGGTCCCTGTAGTTGAGAATAAGATTTTTGCTAGAAAGCTACAAATTCGGAGCGTTTTAAAAGGCTATTTTTGTGGATTTAAAGTGGAATATGATTATTCTTGAAAAAAAAGTTGTGAAAAAACTAATCCAAACAGTGACAACATTTTGAACAATCACTTATGACTTATTATAGTACACAGATGAATAATTGCTTATCAAATAAAATGGTTATCCTTATCATGAGCTTTGAATCCTAAGTTTGTTTCATTCAGGAGTACTTAGTACCTCAAGAGTATGTTCAAACAATGAGGGAGTCCATGCTGAATAGATGTCCAGAATACTCATTGATCAAGTATGTGAAGTTGTGAAAAAAGAGCTTGGAGGGGCGCCAGATGAAGTACGTGTTAAATGTTTCACTTTTTCCATTGCTATCCTCTTACCAAATTATATTTTTCTCCTAGTTTTGTTCAATTAAAGTTATGGTTCTCTTTGGTGTCCCTGTGTAGTGAAATTCCCTTTTTGATCAGCCACTTAGTCATTCAAACTTAGTGAATCATTATCATGTACAGATTTTTGATGAGTTCTACCCTGTCCCAATAGCAAGTGCTTCCCTTGCACAAGTTCACCTTGCTCGCACTCATGATGGGCAAAAAGTTGCTGTGAAGGTAACAACTCTGGATACTCCAGTTCAGATTTAATCTTTAAGGCTCTGTTTGGATCATGGATTTACTAGGAGGAAGGAAAGGAAAAACTCAATTCAACTCAACTAGGCCATTGTCCCTATTTACTTCGGTTCAGCTAATAAACCATTTTCTTCCATTTCGCTCAGTTAGGGACCATAGCCTCATTCAACCTACAGAATAGACTATATAACAACACATCCATTGATTAATGACTTTTTTTTTTCTTTCTTTCTTTCTTTCTTTCTTCTGTTGCAGTTGAGGAACTCAGATGAACGTAAGAGAGTAGGATTCTCATTTTTTTTAAAGGGAAGGATTCTCAATTTTTTTTGTTATTGGAGAAAATGTTATTCTGGTGGATTTAGTATTGGTTTTACTCTTGAAGGATGCGTATCTTCTAAACAATGTTTATTTGTATTGGTTTTTTATGCTTATAAAATAAAAGCAGCTCACTTTGTGGAATTATATTGAGTTCCGATGGCATCTGGAGTTAAATTTAGGTTAAACGTACACATGGTTCTCGGAGACATGTTTTTTAATTTTTGTTGATTGGTAGAGATGAATAGATGGAATGGAATTGATTGGTTATAATGATATAATAATTGATTATTGAGTATTAATTTAGCTGTTGGAATTGATTATTGAGCCGCATTTAGTTTTGTAAAGGGTGGTAATATTGATATATGCAATCACCATTTTTTTAAAAAAGAAATTGGAAACATTTATGTCACTTTTAAGAAAACCCACATAAATAAAAAGCATTTATGTCACTTTTATCAAGTATTTATGTCACTTTTATAAAGTATTTATGTCACTTTTAAAGTATTTATGTCACTTTTAAGACTTTGATGTAATAATTTTGTTTGGTATTTATGTCACTTTTCTACTTTTATGTCACTTTAAGTTAAAAGTGAAATAAATAAAATGGTATTTATGTCACTTTTAAGTATTCATGTCACTTTTTATTAACATATATGTTGGTATTATGAAACATTTATGTCACTTTTATAAAATATTTATGTCACTTTTAAAACATTTATGTCGCCTCCATTTATGTCACTTTTCACTGGGAAAAAAAGTGATATAAATACCTATTTATGTCACTTAAAAAAGTGAAATAAAAGGCCTTTTTCCTTGTAGTGAATGTAAAAGAGAAAAGATAAGATTAGTTGCCTATGAAATAAATCATAGTTGAAAGTTATCATTTTCCCTATTATTTTTCCTTTATAGCTCTACAAAGTATCCATTATATTCAAATACTTTCAAATGTAAAAAAACTTTAGTTAAGTGATGTTGCATTTGAGCTCTGAAAAGTTCAATTTAATTCACTTCGATCTGTTAGCTTGAAAGTGGGCTGCGCACAAGCTGGTTAAGATAGAAAGCGTAAACCTAAAGTAAAACATCAAATGGAGCTCTCTTTGGAACAAAGAGAATGGCCTTGAATTGAAGCTGTCCCTCAACAGAGAAGTGGCCTTCTTTTTTTTTTTTTTTTTATCATTAGATATAAGGCAAAACAAGTTTTTCAATACTCTTCAGAAAGGACAGCCTAATAATAAGCCTTTCATGTATATTTTTATCTCACAACTTATTTGTTCCATTGTAATAAGTGAACTTTTTGCTACACTAAATTGGCTTCTGCAGCAGAAACCTAAAAGATATGTGAGGCTTCTATCCTTTTACATAACTAAGTTTATTAGCTACACCAACAAACCACTACTCTTGGTGAAATCAACAATCGAGATTGATTGGTTCAAAGGCTATGTTCCTCTTCTTGTAGTAAAGATCTTTAGTGGGAGTAGGTTGAAGAAAAAGAGAATATGGCAACATCTTGGGCCAATCTATCTTTTTTATGTCATGTATAAGATGACATTCTCCATAGATCCTCATGTTCTAAAGATTTATAGCTCAAAACATGATTTATTCTAACAAAAGTTGAATAAAGTAAATTTAAGCAACATGCCATATTAAAAGTTCGAAATAACATTCTAACTCTCCTCTTAAGAACCTATTCATGTTAAGGCTCATGATATAAGGTTCACAATCATAAAGAGCATCTGATTCATCACTACCAGTCAAGCATAGCAAGGCAATTAAACTTCAAATCAATCAGATAGAAAAAAAAAGGAAACAACCAGGCAATATTGTTTACCTCATTTTGGGAGATTTCTCTAAACTACCAGAACAGAGTGCAAGTCAAGCAAAACGTTCACCTAATCAGTCAAAAATGCGAAGAGGAAATGGTGTACTAAATTACATCAACTTTAATTACCAGATGTACTAAAATCAGATAAATACAATTAAAATGGTGTTTGCCAAAATTCATATTGAGAAGTTATTAACTCTACATAATATTGACCAAATTCAATGTGAGTCCAAAGGTATGCCAATAGTTTATAGAGAGAACTCGAAATGAATTAAACTAATTCACATGAGTTAGTTGGAAGTCATTCTTGCTTCATACCAAAATGAAAAAATTAAAATGACTCAATAGCACTGTTTATCGAGAACTTCAACTCAAAATAGTTTACACAATCTAAGCTTGTCAAAATCTAAAAATGGTTGCTTCACTCACTCTATGCATATGTAGATAAACCAAGGGTTCAATGAATAGGTACGAGGCAAAAGAGTAATACTAGCACAGTGGATAGCATAGACACAACTTTAAAGGTCTCTGGCACTAACACAATGGAATATGCAAGTGATTTTTTAACCATATATGGCCTGAAATCCTTGAAGCAGAAAAAGAACAAAGCCCAATTAAATTAAACAGCTCTTGAGTAGAAGTCTCAAATCAGATATGAAATGGTTACTTTACTCAAGAGTCGAGAGAGAGAGAAAATGACATTCCCACATGAGCATTCTTGACAACTATCAAAAAAGTGCCCTTATACTGCAGCAAATTAGAGATAGACCTTAGTGGTTGAAATACAACGAATAAAGGCCAAGTATGATTTATATGCAATAAAATACTATCAATCAAAATGCAAAATCAAATTTTAAAAAACAAAATCAAGGGACTTTTAGTACCTGATCAAGAGACATAAATCAAGCTACAACTTTCTAAATACATTCTTAGGCACTGCAAAAGCAAACAAAAGATATTGATTTGTGGGTGTTGAATTAAATGAACATAAAAAGTAAAAGAAAAAAGATGGATGTGAGCTTATGTAGAAATAAAATCAATAAATAGTTAAGAGTTTTCAAGTCTAACAATAGTAGATGAAATCAATACTTATGAAGAAATCAATTACTCAAAATTTTCCTAAAACCAAGGCTTAGGAACCTTTCATTGGACCCTTCTAAAGTCTAGAAGCTTGACTGAAAAAGAAAAGATGTGAAAAGTAAAATCAAGAACATCAAGAACATGGGGGAATGCAAATCAGACAATGTGTTTCACGAGAGTACTGTGTGTATGTGAGTTAGATTACCGAGATAGAGTGGGAGCATGGGCAAAGGAGACCACCACTACAGTCGGACCTTCTCCAAAAGTATGAAGAAATTCAAGAATTTGTTAGCTCATTCCAAGAATTTGAAAACTACTGTAGACACCCCATTTTGTCGGCTATCAGATTTAGGAGACCCATAGCTTGGTGGTTCACAATGATTGAAAAAGGACTCAAAAGGACTCCTGGAAGTTGGTTCTATTTCTCAAAATGCTCAGAATGACCAAAATGCCCTTGAAAGCCCAAAAACTCCCAGATTTGGTCCAAAAGTTATGAAAATATGCTATGTCATAAGAAAAGTAAAAAAAATGAGTTTTTCAGTAAAATTAGATGAAATTGTCAGCTCCCAGAGACCCCCGGAAGACCCGGAAGTTCCCGAAAAGCTCCCGTTGACCAGTTTGACCAAGGTTTGACCAAGTTTGACTAAGTTTGACCAAAATCATCCAAATTCTCCGAAATCATTCTAGATCATGTGAAAAGTATTAAAATGAGTTTTAAAAGAAAATCGAGCGAAAATGTCAACTCCTGGGAGCTCTCAGAGGTTTTCAGAACTTCCCGGGAATCTCAGATTTGACCAGTTTAACCAAAATTTGACTTTGAAACCGAAGCACCATAATAATTTTTAAATATTTTTCATGGATACTAGAGGTCAATAGCTTTCCGATGGTATATCACACATAATTTTTGGATTTAAAACGAATTTATTATGAATTTTTGAATGCGAAAAAGACGATCAAATCAGCTGTTATCGCAAATACTGCAAAACTTTTCAAAGTGACCTATCCCCGAACTATTTTTTTCATGTAAAGTAGACTCCATTATTTTTCCAACGGTATATCACAATCTCGATTTGGAGTTCGTATGCATTTTCTGTGAATTTCGGACAAAATAGGGCCTTTTTGCGAATATAGGAACCTCTGGGGCCTAAACGTAAATTTCTGGACGTCTGAAGAGCAGTGCCGCCGCGGCACTGGCCCACTGCCGCTACGGCATAGGCCCAGTGCTGCCGCAGCACTCAACCCTCGCAGAGTCCATTTTTGTAATTTTTTTGGGGGTTCAATTTGATTAATTGAAAGCCAAAACGACATAGTTTTGTGTTCACAGATGTTTGGGACCAATGGGAACCCTTTCTAAATCCCAAAACTACCCCAAATTGGCCTATATAAACCCCCCATTGCTCTTCATTTTGGTGGTGCCAAGTGCAAAGCTTGAAAAGTTGTAGAGAAGAAGAGAGATAAAGATAGGTTTAGAGGAGAGAAGGGAGCTTCTCCCATTGATTTTCCATAAGAAAGTGAGTTTTATTGTTTTCTTCCATTATCCTTCTATATACTTCACATTCAAAGTCCACTCCAACCCTCATTCTTGAGCATTCATGAGATAGGAAGCTACTTCCATGTCTAAATGTCAAAATTTATGAGTGAAACACCAAGCTACAAGTCCAAAATCACATTGATTATCATCTATTGATTGCTATTTACTTGCTTGTTTATATATGTGTTCATCTCTTCTTCTCTCATTTCTTTTTTATTTTCTTTATTTACTTACTAGTTCATCATCATCTAGATGATGACATGAAGTTTGAGGTGAGTGAATCCTTATGGATAGTAGCTCTTAACCTCAAAAACATGTTTGATAGATGATGATCATAACTTCAATACCTCCAAGGTATCCTTGAAGTTATGTTCAAATAAAAAAAATGAATCTTTCCAACAATTTTGGAAGTTCTTGATGATGAGTTTGATGTTGAAATTTTTAAGTGGCTATAATCTTCATTGAGTATTAAAATATGCTTTCAAAACTTCTATTTCAAAACCCCCTTCTTGAAACCCTCACTTTGATTTCAAGGGATAAACCTTGTTTTTCCCAAAATCTTCAAAACAGTGAGTGATCTGAGTTCAAAGATTTCTCTAGAACTCAATACTCAATATATGGATGCAAGGCCACTTGAAAAGTCTTCCTAACTCATTATATAACACCCATGATTTTTGGTTTGACTTGAAAATACTTGAAAATGGTCCATTTGGACCCAAATATTCCCTCCAGATATTCTGTTTTTGCTGTCACAGCAGCTTTGTCTACTTTCAACTTGTTTTACAGAAACCTTTTCCAAAAGGGGTGGTTCTGAATTATTTTTCCCTTGATCTTCAATGTCTTAGGGAACGTTCTGTATAATATGAGCCTCTATTTCTTTTGTTTTCATTTTCTAAGATTTTCTAACATTTCAGTCGACAGTACGAACTCTATTTCTGAGTAACCTCCATTGGTTATATGATTTCTCTCAATCTGTGATAGTTATTAAAGATCGGCTTTTTAGATTCTGTTCTAAACACAATAAGTAAGATCTTCATACAAAATCATGCATTGAAAACATTCCTAACCCCTCTTTTCAATTTTTAAAAGATCTAGTTACTGTTCTATCCACTATTCACAACAAGCACATTTTAACTTTCATTCTTCGATTTGATGCTTATATGCATTCCAAATTAGTTCATATCTTAGGAAGTAGTTCATACTACATTTGTACATATCCTATATTGATTTTATTCATTCATTCATACACCTTCTAGGTTTCTAAGTAATTCTAGGAATCCATGACACAAGGCACACTACAACCTTAGCACATTCTAGATACATACATTGCATCCATGCAAAGATTTAGGGCTTTTGTGGCTCCTAATCTAAGAAGAATATAAGGAACGAATTTGATCACACGTTCATGTATCCCCTCGGTCTAATCATCCTTTCTCATCCGTCCCGAGGATTGAGAGATCTTCTTTTCTCAAAGATTAACATGCATCATCCTAGCTTGCTAAGCATATTTTGATTTCTTTATTTGTTTGTTTCAAGAACAATTCATGTCCCCTTAGATTAGGGAAACTTAATTACTTGATACGTGATTAGACGATTTTTCCTAGGTTTATTTGTGTGATCTTTCACTTTACAATGTATGATATTTGACTTAGATCTTATGAATGATATCTTATCTTTAGATCTTCCATTTCAAATTTTCTTATGTGATGTAAAATACTATCATAGTATTAATTGTCGAACCATACATAGTATAAGATGATTATTTGGATGCTAATTGAGGCCCGTCGAAAGACGAGGCGAGATGAGGGTGTTTATTCGTGACAAAAGGCTCCTTCCTCTCTCGTACCAAAACCCCGAACCAAGTTCTTTGGTTATGAAGGGCCGGTGCCCTTTATCCATTTGGGTGAGTCAAATTAGGTTTCTTGGTTCCTTAAAGACCAAGTGGCAACTCTGTATCTATTTTCAACAGACCCTTTTCTCTCTCTCTTTTCCAAATCAAATTTCAAACAAAAGCAGCAAGAGGTGGATTCCCGTGTGTTCACAATCTGGCGATTCCACTGGGGATATTTTTTATTTTCAAAACAAAATAATGCAGAGGTTTGAATCATAAGAAGCATCCTTAAAATCATATTTTTACTGTGTTTGGTTCACCGCATTGCACTTCTGCATTTCCCCTTTGACTGTGTCTGAAACGCGGCACTGACATTGTTCATGTCTTGCTGTGCCAGGGCACAAGTCACCGTTGATACTGTACCTTCCAAGGTATATCAAAAAGAGTAAACACTTTCGTACTGTCTCTCTGACAGTATATTGGAACTCTCGTCAACGGACCCAGGCCTTTGCATATTGATTCCTGTAGAACCTTTCATAGGGCTGTTGATTTATCTTTTCAGATAGGACAATATGATATAACTGCTGTATGCCCTGATGGGATTACTTGCGCGGTATAGACGCTTATGTGGCATAGAACAGAATCTCTTTCTTATGATTCCCAAGGCAATCACTCACATGTGATCACATTGAGTTGACCTACCTAGGCACCATGATAAGTATGTCTGCTCAGTGCTCACAAAGATATACACCGCAAACCTTATTTGTTGGTCCAAAGACATAGGAGTATGAAAACTAGCTAGACAGTATGATCACCATCATAACCTGTTTCTCCCAGAAACCCTGTCAATATTTAACCAGATATTCCTATTTCCCAAAAATTCCAGCAACTCCATCCAAACTTCCCAAAAATGCCTAGATGTACCAACTTCTCCCAGAAATTCTGATTTCCCAATTTCTCCTAGAAGCTCAATCCAAATCAACCAGAAATCCCTATTTCTCCTAGAAACTCAAATGACTTCTAGAAATTTCTCCGAATCTTCCAAATCCCTATTTCTCCCAGAAACTCTGTCCAAAATTCCCGAAGTATCCTGGAAATCCCTGTTATCCCTTGGTGATCACACTGGAAATTAAGGTTAGCACACTCTGTATGGCTAAGACCTTATTTGTTTAGCTGCTATCTGTTAGAAATAGGAGCATTATATAGATTAGGGCTTACATCCGCATGCTTGCCTCGTATGCATGCACCATTCCTATCAGTCTACACGCACTATCTTAGTCAGTCTGTACATAAGTCAGTCCACATTTGTTAACATTGTGGACACCGGGCTTCCGCCCCTTTGTTGGGTTTTTGAAACTTGTTTGATTTTGGATCAAAGAAAGAAAAAGGTCTATTAAAAACATATACAGAGTCGCCACTTGGTCTGTAAGGAACCAAGAAACCTAATTTGACTCACCCAAATGGATAAAGGGCACCGGCCCTTCATAACCAAAGAACTTGGTTCGGGGTTTTGGTACGAGAGAGGAAGGAGACTTTTGTCACGAATAAACACCCTCAACTCGCCCCGTCTTTCGACGGGCCTCAATTAGCATCCAAATAATCATCTTATACTATGTTCGATTCGACAAATAATACTATGATAGTATACTACATTACATAAGAAACTTGAAATGGAAGATCTAAAGATAAGATATCATTCATAAGATCGAAGCCAAATATCATACAATGTAAAGTGAAAGATCACACAAATAAACCTAGTAAAAATCGTCTAATCATATATCAAATAATCAGGACTTCCTAATCTAAAGGGGGACATGAATTGTTCTTGAAACAAATAAACAAAGAAATCAAATATGCTTAACAAGCTAGGATGATGCATGTTATTCTTTGAGAAAAGAAGACCTCTCAATCCCCGGGATGGGTGAGAAAGGGTGATTAGATCGGGGGAATCATGAACGTGTGATCGTGATCATTCCTTATAATCTTCTTAGATTAAGATTTACAAAAATCCCAAATCTTTGCATGGATGCAATGTATGTATCTAAAATGTGCAAAGGTTGTAGTGTGTTTTGGGTACATGGATTTCTAGAATGTCTTAGAAGTCTAAAATGTGTATGAATGAATGAATGAAATCATCATGGGATATGTACAAATGTAGTATGAACTACTTCCTAGGACATGAGCTAATTTGGAATGCATATGGGCATCAAATCAAAGAATGAAAGTTGAAATGTGCTTGCTTTGAATAGTGGACAGAACAGTAGTATGATCTTTTGGAAATCGAAAAGAGGGGTTAGGAATGTTTTCAATGCATGATTTTTTATGGAGATCTTCCTTATGGTGTCTATAACACTACCCAAAAGGCCAATATTGAATAGCCATCACAGATTGAGAGAAATCATATAAACAAAGAAGGTCACTCAGAAACAGAGTCCGTACTATCGACTGAAATGTTGAAAAATCTTAGAAAATGAAAACTAATGATCTAGAGGCCCATTTTATACAGAATATTCCCTAAGACATGGAAGGTTAAGGGAAAAATAAGTTAGGACCACCCCTTTTGGAAAAGGTTTCTGAAAAAGAAGTTGGAAGTGGACCTAGCTGCTGTGACAGCAAAGACAGAATGTCTGGAAGGAATGTTTGGGTCCAAATGGACCATTTCCAAGTACTTCCAAGTCAAACCAAAAATCATGGGTGTTCTCCAATGAGTTAGGAAGACTTTCCAAGTGGCCATGCATCCATATGTTGATTATTGAGTCCTAGAGAAATCTTTGAACTCAGCTACTCACTGTTTTGACTCATTATTTTGAAGATTTTGGAGAAAACAAGGTTTTGTTTCTTGAAACCAAAAGGAGAGGGATTGAGAGGGGTTTTGAAATAGATGTTTTGAAAGCATATTTCCAATACTCAACAAGGATTATAGCCACTTAAAATGCCAACATTAAACTCATCATCAAGAACCTCCAAGATTGTTGGAGAGATTTATTTTATTTTGAACATAACTTCAAGAATACCTTGGAGGTATTGAAGTTATGATCATCATCTATCAAACATGTTTTTGAGGTCAAGAGCTACTATCCATAAGGATTCACTCACCCCAAACTTCATGTCATCATCTAGATGATGATGAACTAGTAAGCAAATGAAGAGAAAATAAAAAAGAAATGAGGTAAGAAGAGATAAACAATGAATAAACAAGCAAGTAGATAATGATCAATAGATGATATTCATGATGTATTGAACTTGTAGAATGGTTCATCACTCATATATGATGACATTGGATATGGAAGAAGCTTCCTCTCTCTTAAATGCTCACTAAAATGGTGGTTGGGTGTATTGAATGTTGAAGTAAATAGGAGTAATGAAGTAAAAATAAAGTTTTGAACTCACTGTTGTTTTGAAAATCCACGAAGAAAGCTTCTTTTTTCTCTATTCTAACCTTAGCTCTACAACTTTCTCTCCCAAAATTTTTGAAAGCTTACATTTGACTCTCCTAAAATGAAGAGCAATGGGGGGTTTATATAGGCCAACTTGGGGTGGTTTTGGGGTTTTAGAAATATTCCCATTGGTTCCAAACATTTGAAATAATGAAACTACATCGTTTTGGTTTTTAATTAATCAAAATGGGACCCCAAAAGAAATTACAAAAACTCACTGTTCTGGGGGAGAGTGCCGCGCCAGCACTGGGCCAGTGTCGCGGTGGCATTGGGCCAATGCCACGGCGGCACTGCTCCTCCTTTGTCCAGATAATGCTGTTTAGGCCCCCTGAGGTTCCGGTATTCGCGAAAAGGCCCTATTTCGTTCAAAATTCATAGAAAATGCATATGAACTCCAAACTGAGGTTATGATATACCATTGGAAAGGTATTGGAGTCTACTATACATAAACAATAGTTCGGGGATAGGTCACTTTGAAAAGTTTTGTGGTATTCGCGATAAAAGCCGTTTTGATCGCCTTTTTCGCCTTTGGAAATTCATAATAAATTCATTTTAAATCCAGAAAATTATGTGCGATATACCGTTGGAAAGCTATTGACCTCTAATATCCATGAAAAATGTTTGAAAATTGTTTTGGTGTCCTGGTTCCAAAGTCAAATTCTGGTCAAACTGGTCAAACTGGTCAAACCTGGGATTCCTGGGAAGTTCTGGAAACCTCCGGGAGTTCCCGGGAGCTGATGTTTTCGCTCAATTTTCTTTTGGAACTTGTTCTAACACTTTTCTCATGATTTAAAATAATTTCGGTGAATTCGGACGATTTTGGTCAAACTTGGTCAAACTTGGTCAAACCTGGTCAAACCTTGGTCAAACCTGGTCAAACCTTGGTTAAACCGGTCAACGGGGACTTTCTGGGAACTTCCGGGACTTCCGGGGGTCTCTGGGAGCTGACGATTTCTTCTATTTTACTTAAAAACTTCATTTTATTGTTTTTCTCATGACGTCGCATGTTTTCAGAACTTCTGGTCCAAATCTGGGAGCTTTTGTGCTTTCAGGGGCATTTTGGTCACTCTGAGCATTCTGAGAGATGGAACTAACTTCCAGGAATCCTTTTAAGTCTTTTTTGATCATTGTGAACCACCAAGCTATGGCTATCCTAAATCTGATAGCCGAAAAAATGGGGTGTCTACAGTTTGCCCCTCTTTGGCATGAACTTGCGAGATAACGCATGTCGCAAGCGAGTGCCAAAGCTTTAAAGAGACAGGACTTTTTGGAGGCTATAGATTTAGGATAAAAGCGTTGCAAAAGATGCAAGGATGATGAGGTTAGTGCTGGTCGTGCTCTGCGTGAGCTGCCTATGTATCCCAGGGGTAATCAGACCAGGACGTAGTTCGGGGCTCAAAGGAATAAATCACACATGCTCAACAAGACGTGCGGATGCTATGCTATGAGGATGATATGCAGCGCATGGATGCAATATAAATTGTGTCACGAGTCCTATTATGCCTATTGGTATGATCAGGTGCTGTAGGGTGCGCCATTCCGAGTGGGCTGGTGTTGTGCTGGTGACTGTGATGTGGCAGATGACTCGGCTAAGGACTCCAAGGCTTAGGAGGCTCAGGGTCTGGGGGCAAAACTTTTGAAACTTGGGAAGTGTGTTTTGCAAATGAGTGAGATAGATCAGATGTGCTTCGTTTAGCAAACGACAGCCAAAGGTGACCGAGGGATTTCGTGATGGAAATGGACAGATGAGAAAGCTTATGATAATCGGGAGATCAGGATGCGGGATATGTTCAGATTGTTCCTGATGGCCGATTTTCGGGGGTCGGTTCCTCTTTTGTTACTTTCTGCTGATGGTAGTGGGAGCTAATATTTTTGGTTTTTGTCCTTGGGGGATAATGCAGGGTTCTCAGAGAATCTCTTTTCTTGATCGGGAACCAGGATCCATCTCTGAACCTCTCACGGTTAATCAAATCTTTCGATGCTCAATCCAAGAGGGTCGGTTGAAGCCTCCTGGAGCTGGTATCTGTCTATTTCTATCCTCAGAGGATGGGGTTCTCGGGGAATCTCTTTTATTGATCGGGAACCGGGGCTGATCTCTGAATCTCTCACGGTTGATCAAATCTTTCAGCGCTCAATCCAAGAGGGCCGGTCAGGTCTTCCGGGAGCTGGTATCTTTCGGTTTTTTGTCCTCAGAGGATGATATAGGGTTCTCGGGGAATCTCTTTTCTTGATCGGGAACCAGGACCCATCTCTGAATCTCTCATCGTTGATCAAAATATGTCGGTGCTCAATCCAAGAGAGCCTGTCGGGGCTTCCGGGAGCTGGTATCTGTCTACTTCTGTCCTCGGGGGATGATGTAGGTGTTCTCGGGGAATCTCTTTTCTTGATCGGGGACCAGGACCCATTTTTGAATCTCTCACGGTTGATTAAATCTTTCGATGCTCAATCCAAGAGGGCCGGTCAGGGCTTCCGGGAGCTGGTATCTTTCTATTTTTGTCCTCAAAGGATGATATGGGGTTCTCGGGGAATCTCTTTTCTTGATCGGGAACCAGGACCCATCTCTGAATCTCTCACGGTTGATCAAAATATGTCGGTTGTTCTAGAAATAGCCGATTCGGGTCCTCGGGAGTCAATTTTTTTCAATTTCTGCCTGCTGGGGTTAGTTCTGACAACTTTTAGCCTCCTTGGGGTAAAACCTCATAAATCTTGGCCGTAATGGGCCATCGGGGCTGATCGGGGCTAAAAACTGGCTGAAAAAGGCCAAAACGGGTCAAAATGGAGCAAAACGGAGCGAAGCGGGGCCCGCGGAGAGCAGTGTCGCGGCGGCACTGGGTGGCCGGACTTCATCTTTGTATACCTCGGGTTTTTGAGCTTGTCAAGCTCATTCTTGGCCATTTTGGGGTGTTTTCGGAGCCAAAATTCATCAAAACGCAGCTTGTGCGCGCTCAGGTGAGTAATCTTTCCCCGTAGTTGGATTCTTGATTGGTGTTTTGGTTAGCCCAAATTTTCAAGAAAAATGTTTAACTGTGACTTCCATTTTCTTTATAGATCCATGGCTTCGAGCTCGAGGAGACCGTCTAAGAAGGCTAAGGAATGGATGAAGGCCGAGATGCAAACCCCGGACTTGATTTTACGGGACCCCCAATATCATCTTTCGGCCGTGGCTCTAGCGAGCTTGGTATGTGAAACTTTCGACAGTTTAGGACTGCTTTCATGTATTGTGCTAGTTTTGTGAGCCGTAGTGTGCACCTAGAGATCGTTAGAAGTCTGATTTGTGATTAAATGTTGATTTTGTGAATTTGGCTGTCGGGTCATGAATAGTGATTTTGTGCATTATTTTGTCATTTTTTTTTGTTGTGTGCAGGTGTCGGAAGTGACGTTGAAGGGCCATGGTAGCCTAGCCCACGCTTTCTTGTGGTATACTCAACTCTCACCCACCGTCAAGAGGATGGTAGACGATGCCGGGTTCGGAGGCTTCGTCCGTCTGGTTTCGAAGAGCAGCAATGATTTTGCCCATTTTTATGCTCTGGCTGAGAGGTGGTGGGACACCACCAATACTTTCCACCTGCCGTTTGGTGAGATGACCATGACGCCCTTTGACTTCTCCATGATTACGGGCTTGAGGGTTGGCGGAAAGCGCTTGGTTCTGGACTACTTCTATGAGATTGACCCGGAGGCTGTAGAAATGCTGATTAGGGTTGTTCCCCCTAACCTGGAGAGGCATTGGTTTCCTTACGACTGGCTTTACCGGGCCTATGGCAGAGGGAATCATAACTTGAACAATTCCCAGCTCTTGAGGATGTATCTTCTGTATGTCCTTGGTTGCTCGATCTTTGCGACGCGGAATGACCGGGTGAGCCTGAGATTCCTTTCTTGCCTGGCGACCGTCGATGAGATCCCCTCCTACGACTATGGCGGTGGTGCCTTGGCCCATCTTTATAAGCATATGGGCGAGGTCTCTCGAGGCGATGTTAAATCCACTGGGGGATTTTGGCGAGCTTGGGAGGTACGTATTGATCTTCTTTCATCTTTTATCTTTTTGATTTCTATACTTGTTCTGATTTTCTCCTTTGTCTGTGCAGCTTTGGACCTTTGAATACCTGAAGATGTTGGCTCCCTCCCCTGCGGACGAGTCAGGCGAAGACGAGGATGGCATGGCTCCTGTACCTCTGTTCCCACGAGGCTTGAGATGTCGGAAGGATGTTGTCGGGGTGAAGAGTGGGGCCCACTGGATTGTTTTGCTCAAGAACTTCCTAACCGAGCTGACGACTGCTAGTGTTGATTGGATGCCTTGGGAGTGCGTCGCCTATGCTGCCCCAGAGAAGATTCAAACAGTCAAACCCCTCTCCTCTTATCGACTACTGATGGAGAGTACTGAGTGTAGGCAGTGGTTCCTTGGCGAGCGGGTGTCTCAGTAGGTGGTTGGCGGTTCTAGGTATCGCGTCCCTCATAATCCGCCTATGATGGATGCTAGTGACCTCTCTGGTGATGCTTTGCTGGCGGCCTTAGCTGGCACTGACGTTAGGGATCATTTTCTCTCTGAGACTGGCTATGAGGCTTACCGTGGCCGCTTCTTGATGCCTAACTTCCCACTCCTGGAGGTGAGTTTCCTTTTACGTTTTTGTCTCTAATGATTGCCTATGTTTTTGATTCATCTTTTCCTATCCCTCCTTGGGATTGGACCGTCAACGTTCTAGGCGCTGATGGCACTCCCCAAGTAATGGAGGTGCCGAGAGTCACATGTGGGTACCCTACTGAGCCAGCGGGCATCCTCAATGTTCCTTGGAGTTACGCTGAGGAGGGTCATGCCTTGGCGGCTAGCTTACGGTCCTTGGTCCTCACACGAGATCATCGGGTATGTCTCTGATTTTGCACTTTCTTATGGTTATGAGGTTCCAACCCTAGATTTTACCCTTGACAGATGGACGGTATGCGACAATTTGCCGCTAACCAGATGGCGTCCTTGGTAAGTCTCTGACTCGACTCTGTTTTTGTATTTTTTGTGATTTCCCTACTGATTGCCTTCATTTTATTTGTGTGTGCAGTACCGTAGAGGTAGAGCTGGCTCAACGAGGACTGGTCCAAGGTGCAGAGGTGGTAGGAGGAGGCTATCGCCGACATACACTCCGGGCGGTCCGACAGAGGACGAAGAAGAGGAAGACTGAGGCCTCCCAAGCGAGCATTATTATTTTTCTTTTCATGTTTTTGATTGGTTTGTACTAGGAATATGATTATTTGGACAGTATAGGACGATGTGCAGAACAATTTGTGACTTTTGACAGAGTATTATGATGTTTTGCCTTTTAGGCCGGATAACTTCCAGTTTGGAGGCGCAGTTGTGTGCTTGTTTTAGTTGATAGTCGTGTGATGATATATGTGCACTGTGATTGTTGGATGTTACTGCGATGGGCAGTTTTGTGATGGTGAGTGTTTTTGCCTTGCAGGTGGGATAGTCCGTGAAACGGGGAGGTGCTGCCGAATTTCGAATTTTCCTAGAGCCGCGACCGAAAATATGGCTTTGTATGATCCCGCTCAACTCACAGCTTGGCTGAACATCACGGATGGCGTGGAGCGGATCAATCTCTTCAGCTATGGCTTGACCGAACTATTCCCTCTTCGCCAGATGACCCTGAACACTGAGTTCTTGCGTGCTGCTATTGCCCACTGGGACCCGGTGAACCATGTCTTCAACTTCAATGGCTTGGAGATATGCCCCCTGTTTGAGGAGTTCTGTGCTATTCTCGGCTACAATTCTGACTCTGACCTGATTCTCCCTTCTGTTGATATCCTTAGTCCTACGCGAGGCTTGGCTGAATATCTGAATTGTTCCATCACTATTTCCCGCCGGCTGATTCAAGGTGAGGTTCTCAACATTACTTCTATTATTGCTCGGTATGCCAGCCCTGGGAATCCCAGCGTGTATGATGCTACCCGCGGGGCCGCTTTGATATTGTGCATGACTTCGCACTTCTTATTGTCGAGTACTTCCAGTGACTTAGTGCATGTGTGTCTCGGACTGAAGCTTAGCAGGAATCCCATGGCCATCGTTCTGGCTGAAACCTTGAATGGTTTGGATAATGCCTTTAATCAAGGGACTCCTCTTCTTTCTGGGGCGCCTTTGGTGTTACAAACCTGGTTATACGAGCGCCTTCAACTGTGGACGGGCCGCATACCACCGGTTTACTTTCGTCGAGCCGTGCTTCACTCTTACTATACCTTTGCCGATTGGGTGGCCATGATGGGTGCCTTTTCTGAGGCTGACATTTGCTGGATCGTGAGGCGTTGGGGCCTTTATGCTATCACCACGAGCCTCAGGGGTCACCAGAGAGTGTGGTTGATGGGTCTGAGAGAGACTTCTTTCTATCATCCTCGCCGTTTGTCCAGACAATATGGACAGGTTCAGGAGGTTCCCCGGGGGATTATTGAGATGGTCTTTGCTTCCAGGATCAGGGCTACCACTATTGCTGATTTTATTGATGGTTGGACTGACCGAGTAAAGGCCTACTTCTAAAGACCTTTGAAGAAATAAAAGACACTAAGACAACACTAGACCTGACTGATTCTGCTCATTCCTCCAAGTGTCTTTGAACATGTGATTGCTTTTTGAAAGACTTTTATTTCTTTTGATTATTTCTGTTTATGTAATATTCAAAGTTTGTTTATCGGTGAACCTTGGTTACTTTGGGGATCTTATTTTATGCATTGTAGCTTTTTAAAAACATTTTGTAACCGAGATTTCAATTAGTTGTTGCTTTTGGTACTTGCTTGGGCACGCTAGGGTTATTAGAGGCAAACAAGGCGGGTGGCCGAAGTTTGCCCCTAGTTTGGGATATGTACGGTTATGAGGCAAACGAAGTAGATGACCGACATTTGCCCCTAGTTTAGAAGAGGTTCAGGCAAACGAGGCGAGTGGCCGAAGTTTACCCCTAGTGTGGAGGGTGATTTCTGGGTTATGGTAAGGACCACGACTTTATCTTTCTCACATGCTCATAATTTTGCCTAGGCACCAAGGGGGTGACCTAGCGAGCTATTTTCTCTCTTTTGTTATTGCTCACCTTGGATTTAGCTCTAATTTTTGCCTAGGCGTCCTTTTGGATTTTCAACCTAGCGAGCTACCCTTCTTTTCTTTTTGAAAGTTTGCCTATGTACCCCCGAGCGGGGATCAGGTCCAACGTAGTTCGGGCCAAGGTTTTGAAAGAAAAGGTTATTTTGGTAGGGGAGTGACCGAACCGATGTAGTTGCCTACGTATCCCCAAGTGGGAATCAGGTCGAGCGTAGTTCAAGGCAAGGCTTGAAAGAAATGGGTTATTTTTTGTGAGTGGAGTGACCGAACCGATGTGGTTGCCTACGTATCCCCGAGCGGGAATCAGGTCGAGCGTAGTTCAAGGCAAGGCTTGAAAGAAATGGGTTATTTTTTGTGAGTGGAGTGACCGAACCGATGTGGTTGCCTACGTATCCCCGAGCGGGAATCAGGTCGAGCGTAGTTTAAGGCAAGGCTTGAAAGAAATAGGTTATGGAATGGTCAAGCATAGTACTTTTTGAGGCGATCCATGTTGATTGGTTCTTTGAATTCGACACCATTGAGGTCCATGAGATAAGTTGCTCCTCCAGAAAGAATGGTCTTGACGATGTAAGGGCCTACCCATTTAGGTTTGAACTTCCCACGGGGATCAAAGATCGGAGCTCGCAATTCCTGAAGGACAAGGTCGCCCTTGACAATCTTCCTTGGACAAACCCTTTTGTTGAAAGCACGGGCTATCCTCTTTTGATAGATTCGGACATGGTCAATTGCCGCTAGGCGCTTTTCATCTATGAGAGCCAATTCCTCGTATCTTTCCTTCAACCAATCTAACTCCGAAATTTCACATTCTGCCATCACGCGTAGGGACGGTAGTTCTATCTTGACCAGAAGTACCGCTTCCATCCTATACACTAGTGAGTAAGGCGTTGCTCCTGTGGATGTCCTTATCGATGTTCTGTATCCCCAAAGTGCAAATGGTAGCTTTTCATGCCAGTCTTTGTACGTATCAGCTGATTTTTGCAGTAAGGCCTTGACATTCTTATTCGCAGCTTCGACTGCCCCATTAGTCTGTGGTCTGTATGGGGATGACTTGTGATAAGTGATTTTGTACTCCTCGAACAGATCCCTGACTTCTGCCTTGAAATGACTTCCGTTATCCGAAATAATCTCATGGGGAACTCCATAACGGCAGATGAGATTTCTCTTGATGAATTTGGCCACTTCCTTGGCCCCCAACTTGGTGTAAGATGCAGCTTCTACCCATTTCGTGAAGTAGTCTATGGCCACCAGGATGTACCGATTTTCATTTGAAGCTTTCGGAATGATTTCACCAATAATATCGATTCCCCAGGTGGAGAACGGCCAAGGCGAGGTCATGCTGTATAGAAGAGATGGTGATATGTGCATCATGTTTGCATGGATCTGGCACTTGTGACACCTTCTTACGTATTCGCAACAATCTTTCTCCAAAGTTGTCCAGTAGTACCCTTATCTTATGATTTTCTTAGCCTGAATGTGACCGTTCATGTGCGGGCCACATACCCCCTCGTGTATCTCCTCCATCATTCTTTTGGAGCTCTTTCCGAACAAGCAAGTCAGGTTGTGACCGTTGTATCCTTTCTTCAGCAGTTTCCCACCGCAAATGATGAATTGCACTGCGAATCTCCGAATGACCCTTTTATCTTTCTCAGTAGATTCTTGGGGGTATGTCCCTTGTTCTATGAAATCCCAAACATCCTGGTACCACGGTGTTTCATTCTCTTCTTCCTCGATTACGGCGATCATGTTGAACGAAGGCTCGTACCTCTACTCAATTACCAAAGGCATCATCTTGACTCCCACATGAATCTTGATTATGGAGGCTAAGGTAGCCAATGAATCTGCTAGCTGGTTCTCTTCCCTAGGCAAGTAGAGGAACGTAACGTTCTTGAACTGCCTCTTGAGTTGGTCGAGATGATCATGATAGGGCTTCAACCTTTCTTCTTTTACTTTCCATTCTCCTCTAGCTTGCGATATAATGAGGTTTGAATCCTCGAAGACATCCAACTTCTGAACTTTCAGCTCTAAGGCTACTTCCATTCCCAGGATGCATGCTTCGTATTCAGCGGTGTTCTTGGTGGAGTTATAATTGAGCTTGACTGCCAATGGAGTATGGTCCCCGCTTGGTGATACGAGAATCATTCCTACTCCGAATCCTTTCATGTTGGCTGCTCCATCAAAGTATAACTTCCGCTGTTCTTCCTTGACTTCCATGATACTTTCGTCTGGAAACGGGCAGTCTCCATTTTCTTCGGATTCGACGGCATGTTTTGCGAGATATTCAGCTACGGTTCTCCCTTTTACCGATTTGCTTGTAACATACTTGATATCAAATTCGGATAGTAGGAGTAACCAACGGGATATACGACCGGTCAGGGAGGGCTTTTCGAGAAGGTATTTCAGAGGATCCATACGGGATATGAGCACAACCGGGAAGGCCAGCATGTAGTGCCTTAGTCGGCGAGTGCACCAAACCAAGGCCCAACATGTTTTTTCGAGGGTAGAGTAGTTGAGCTCATACCCAGTCATCCTCTTGCTAAGGTAGTATATGGCTTTTTCGGAGTGGCTTTCTTCTCCTTCTTGGGCTAGCATGCAACCCATGGCATTTTCGGAGACAGATAGGTAAAGGAATAAGGGCTTATGAGGAGTGGGTGGTGAGAGGACAGGCGGGTTATGAAGGTAGGCTTTTATTTTGTCGAATGCGGCTTGGCATTGGTCCTCCCATTGGAACTTCTCTCCTTTTCTCAGCAATCGGAACAAAGGATCACATGTAGTCGTGAGCTTGGAAATGAAGCGGCTGATAAATTGGATTCTTCCGAGGAACCCCCTTACTTCTTTTTCGTTCCGCGGCGGTGTCATTTCGAGGATTGCCTTGATCTTAGAGGGGTCCACCTCTATTCCCCTTTGTGTGATCTACGTATACTTCTACTTCCTTGTGAATCATGTCGTGTAGCAGAGTGGTGGCAGCTCTTTGGTAGGTTGCCCCAGCATTCTTGAGTCCGAAAGGCATTACTCTATAACAGTAGGTCCCCTAAGGGGTGGTGAATGTCGTCTTTTCCCGATCTTCTGGCGCCATTAGAATATGATTGTACCCTAAGAAGCCATCCACGAATGAAAGTAGCTCATGTCCAGCGGTGTTGTCCACCAAGACATCAATGTGGGGAAGCGGAAAGTCATCCTTGGGACTGGCTTTGTTTAGATCACGGAAGTCGACGCACACATGAACTTTTCTATCCTTCTTCGGGACTAGCACGATATTGGCAACCCATTCTGGGTATTCGGTGACAATGATGAACCCTGCCCTGAACTGCTTCTCCATTTCTTCTTTAACCTTGAGTGCCCACTCCGGCCTCATGCGCCTCAGTTTCTGCTTGACAGGTTTAGAATTGGGGAGGATGGTAATATGATGTTGGACAATATCGGGATCGACCCCAGGCATGTCTTCGTAAGACCAAGCAAAAACATCTTTGAATTTTTTTAGCAAGAGGGTTAATTTTTCTTTTTCTTCTTTATTAAGGGTTGAGCCAATTTGCACAATCTGTGGATTATCTATTTCCCCTAGGTTAACTGATAAAGTATCTTCAATTATTTTATAAGCAGGTGGTTTTTCAATTAGTTGCTTAAGTTCAATTGGGGGATCCTCGGAGGGATCTGTGCATTCACAAGTGTTAGACACAGAGGAGTAAGCAGAATCGTCTTTCATTTCATTCATGATAGGTGAAGTGATTACATTGGATAGTGGTGGGCTTACAGCAGCCGACTCAGGTACAGACTTGATAATTGGCAGTACAGACTCTGGGGGAACAGGGGATAGGGAGACACGGACAGATGACTCTACAGCCTGGTTGCTCAGACCCTCCTCAGTCAGCTTGATCTGATCATCTTGGCTCTCGGCCCTCTTTTCTTCCTTCTTCTCAGCGGATTCCTCCCACATTTTCTTGATGGCTTCAGTGTCCAGGTATTTCAACCAGTCTTCCTCCGGGGTCTTCTCAACTTCTTCGGGATAGAACGGGTCTTGATATGGGGGCCTTTCGCAGTCAGCGAAGATTTCAAGCCCGGGGTGCCTTTTCCTAGTGGTTTGATGGATCCAGAGTTCAGGGAATTCGAATAGGGGAAATCATCCCCTTCTTTGATGAATTGTCCATTCAAGGTTTTACGGTATGGTGGGAGACCCCTTACCCTTTTCTTCCATGGCCTCTGTAGCTCGACATCTTCATCAGTGGGCTTGTACCCCAACCCGAAAGTGCCTTGTTGCCCTTTGATCTGAGGAAACTCACGAATCCCTTGCTGGCGTCGGCCCAATCCCATTCCGGGGAAATAGTTCATTTTGCGGACAATGTTGAAAACTATGGAGTGGACCTCGGGGAACCTGTCTTCGTCATTGATCATGTGGACTTCTTCCATGAAGAATCCCCCGATTTCTCCTTCTTCTAGCTTAGGTATTTGGACTTCAAAAATGGGAGCGTAATTTGGGAAAGCTTCATTACCCCAACTATTACCGATGATGATCTTTACTTCCTTCTCATGAATGTACTTGATCATTTGATGTATAGTGGATGACACGGCTTTGTTGGCATGCAGCCAGGGCCTTCCGATCAACAAGTTGAACGAGGCAGGTATGCCCGTGACTTGAAAAATCTCAGTACTTGCCAAAGATCCTATCCGGATTTGTACAGAGACAGTCCCCATCACATTTCTCTTAGTGTTATCGTATGCCCTCATGGATTACACAGATGGTGTGATGTCAAGGATATTGACCCCTAAAGCGGTGGCAGTCCTTAGGGCACAAACATTTAGGGCAGAACCTGTATCAACCAGACAAAATGGTCCCTGCTGTCCCTTACATCCGACAGTGATGTACAATGCTTTGTTATATGCGGATCCTTCTGGTGGCAGGTCCTCATTGAAAAATGTAATGATCTGGTCAGGGGCAAGTGCGCCCAAGAAAGCCACCATGTCCTCCGGTGCGGCGTCGATAGGAACTTCAATCCCAGCCAAGGCATTCAACACGGCTTGCCTATTCTTGTAGGATGTCACCATGATATCCCACATCGAGAGATGTGCTTGGGTTTTCTTGAGCTGCTTTATCAACTCATTATCTTCCTCGATGATCTCGTCCATCTTGCCTTTCCCTTTATTTTACCGGGCCTTTCTCGATGATTTCAGTAGCAGGCTGCAGAGGCTGGTAATGACGGCCTGACCTGGTTAGATGATCAATCTTGGCAGGAGTGGGTCCTTCTACAGTCCCGTCTTTTTTGAACCAATCACAATCCATTCCCACAAATGGCTTTTCCGGCTCGTCCCAAATAGAAGCCTCACTTTCTTTGTCGAGATCATACCATTTGAGGTTTACTACCCCCAGGTCATGCTCTTCCAGAAAGAACAAGTCTTGCTCATCGTCTAGCTGTTGCTGCCACTCGTCATTCTCCCCTTCAATTAGATGAATTTCCACAGAGTCCAGGATGTCAATGAGGGGTAAGGGTTGTCCTAAGGGGGTGATATAGGCAGTAGGGTTGAAGGGTATAGGGTTGGAATCGATGAGGCTGACGTTTTGGTGCTTAGGTAGAGGATTTTGGGTGATATGGGGCTGCTTCGGAGGCGGCTCGATGATATTCTGGTCAATGAGGTCATGGATATCATGGCAGAGGTGCATGCAATCATCGGTGTTATGGCCAGGGGCTTGGTGGTAAGTACATCGTTTGGACATATCGCAGTTAGGCGGGGGCGGGGTATTTCGAGGCTGGAGTAGTTGGAGATGGCCCTTCTTGAGAAAGCGGTCTAGGGCTGAGGAGAGAGAGATTTCTAACTTGGCGAAGTTGCGAGGGGGCTTTTTCTGGAAAGGGCGATTGGAGGAATTTACCTGGTTGGAGGGTTGTATGGCCTAAGAGGGTACGCCATGGGTTGGCTGCTAAGGGCATTGACATTCGGGGGATTCTGGGAGTAGTTGGGCCTTCTGGATTGACTTGGAGGCTCTTTCTTTTTGATCTTTCCTTCTCTAATAGCATCTTCAATTCGGGTTCCAACTTCAAACAACTACTCAAAGGTGGAGATGGACTGGTAGAATAATTTCTCATGATAGAGCGGCTGCAGATTTCGGATGAGCATCCTTACCTGTTCCTTTTTAATCGGCCGGTGGGTCATTTAGGCTACCTTGTTCCTCCATCTGCTCAGAAACGCAGCGAAGGATTCATTGTTGTTCTGCCGAGTCGTTTCCAAATCCCTGATAGTGACATCCAGCTCCTAATTGTAAAAGTAATGATCGACGAAAACTCGAACGATATCTTCCCAGGCCTGGGTTTTGGAGGCTTCCAAGGTTAGGAACCATGATAGTGCAGATTTTGCCAGAGTTTGCGGAAACAACATTGCAATGTGCTCATGGGTACAGCCCATGGACTGGAAGATACTCATGCACAGCTTCACGTGACTTTTTGGGTTCCCAGTTCCGTCAAAACGATCGATGGCAGGCATTTTGAAGTTCTCCGGTAGTTTCAACTTGACAGGCTCAAAGAGGCCTTCCAGGTCTAGCATGTAATCATCGACCCCCTTGCTTTTCCTCGGTATGCTTTCCAGCTTGTCCACCTTGTCCATTTTCTCTTGGAGCTTCTTCTCATACACAAGCGGTGGGACCCCTTGAAACCAGTCTTCTTCCCCATTATTCCCATGCTGGGGTGGTTCAAATCCTGGTGGTGGGAACCCGGGCGGAGGTTGCAGCTGCTGCTGCTTTAGTTCTTCCATGAACTTCAGGACTTGGGCTAGACTGTCGGACTGTTGGCTTATAGTTGCTCCTAACTCAGTAACCTTGTTTTCTAATTCTTCTTTATTCATGCTGAAGTAGGCTGTCGGACTGATTCTGACTAAATGATTATCTGAACTCCTGGCCCACGATGAGGATCCCGGCTGCTGACCTTGGGAATCTATACTGACCTGACAGATTTTGAGGAAAAGGGGTGTATCAGATCCTGACAGTGATGACTTTTAGACAAACAACGACAGTGATGTGGACTGACTCGAGACAATGCGTGCAGAGAGATGGGAATGGTGTGTGCATGTGAGATATGCATGCGAATGTAAGCCCTAATCTATATGATGCTCCTATTTCTAACAGATAGCAGTTAAACAAATAAAGTCCTAACCATATAGAGTGTGCCAATCTTGCTTTCCAGTACGATCACCAAGGGATAACAGGGGTTTCCAGGTTTTTATGAAGGCTTCAAGGAGAGAACTGGACATTTTCAGTTGACTTGGACAGAGTTTCTAGGAGAAACTGGGATATCTGGACACAGTTTCTGGTATTTTTGGGAAATTTGAGCAGGGTTTCTGGGAAAAACTGATTAATACGGTTATATTTGGGATATCTGGACAGAGTTTCTGGGAGAAACGAGTTCATATGGTTATATCTGGGATATCTGGACAGAGTATCTGGGAAAAACCGATTAGTACGGTTATATCTGGGATATCTGGACAGAGTTTTTGGGAGAAACTGGTTAGTAAGGTGATAGTGATCGTACTTTCTAGCAGGTTTTCATACTCCTACGTCTTAGAACCAACAAACAAGGTTTGCGGTGTATATCTTTGTGAGCATGGAGCAGACATCCTTATTATGGTGCCTAGGCAGGTCAACTCAATGTGATCACATGTGAGTGATTGCCTCGGGGATCATGAGAAAGAGGTTCTGTTCTATGCCACATAAGCGTCTACACCGCGCGGGTAATCCCGTCAGGGCATACAGCAGTTATATCACATTGTCCTATCTGAAAAGATAAATGAACAGTCCTATGAAAGGTTCTACAGGAATCTATATGCAAAGGCTGGGTTTAGTCAAAGAGGGTCCGTTGACGAGAGTTCCAATATACCGTCAGGGAGACAGTACGGAGGTTTTTGCTCTTTTTGATATACCTTGGAAGGTACAGTATCAACGGTGACTTGTGCCCTGGAACAGCAAGACCTGAACAATGTTAGCGCCGCGTTTCAGACACAGTCGGAGGGGAAATGCAGAAGTGCAATGCGGTGAACCAAACACAGTAAAAAGATGATTTTAAGGATGCTTCTTATGAGTCAAACCTCTGTATTATTTTGTTTTAAAATAAATATCCCCAGCAGAGTCGCCAGATTGTGGACACCGGGCTTCCGCCCCTTTGTTGGGTTTTTGAAACTTGTTTGATTTTGGATCAAAGAAAGAAAATGGTCTGTTGAAAACAGATACAGAGTCGCCACTTGGTCTTTAAGGAACCAAGAAACCTAATTTGACTCACCCAAATGGATAAAGGGCACCGGCCCTTCATAACCAAAGAACTTGGTTCGGGGTTTTGGTACGAGAGAGGAAGGAGCCTTTTGTCACGAATAAACACCCTCAACTCGCCCCGTCTTTCGACGGGCCTCAATTAGCATCCAAATAATCATCTTATACTATGTTTGGTTCGACAAATAATACTATGATAGTATACTACATTACATAAGAAACTTGAAATGGAAGATCTAAAGATAAGATATCATTCATAAGATCTAAGCCAAATATCATACAATGTAAAGTGAAAGATCACACAAATAAACCTAGGAAAAATCGTCTAATCATATATCAAATAATCAAGACTTCCTAATCTAAAGGGGGACATGAATTGTTCTTGAAACAAATAAACAAAGAAATCAAAATATGCTTAACAAGCTAGCATGATGTTATTCTTTGAGAAAAGAAGACCTCTCAATCCCCGGGATGGATGAGAAAGGGTGATTAGATTGGGGGAATCATGAACGTGTGATCGTGATCATTCCTTATAATCTTCTTAGATTAAGGGTTACAAAAACCCAAATCTTTGCATGGATGCAATGTATGTATCTAAAATGTGCAAAGGTTGTAGTGTGTTTTGGGTACATGGATTTCTAGAATGACTTAGAAGTCTAAAATGTGTATGAATGAATGAATGAAATCATCATGGGATATGTACAAATGTAGTATGAACTACTTCCTACGACATGAGCTAATTTGGAATGCATATGGGCATCAAATCAAAGAATGAAAGTTGAAATGTGCTTGCTGTGAATAGTGGACAGAATAGTAGCAGGATCTTTTGGAAATTGAAAAGAGGGGTTAGGAATTTTTTCAATGCATGATTTTTAATGGAGATCTTCCTTATTGTGTCTAGAACACTACTCAAAAGGCCAATATTGAATAGCCATCACAGATTGAGAGATATCATATAAACAATGAAGGTCACTCAGAAACAGAGTCCGTACTGTCGACTGAAATGTTGAAAAATCTTAGAAAATGAAACCTAATGATCTAGAGGCTCATTTTATACAGAATATTCCCTAAGACATGGAATGTTAAGGGAAAAATAAGTTAGGACCACCCCTTTTGGAAAAGTTTTTTGAAAAAGAAGTTGGAAGTGGACCTAGCTGCTGTGACAGCAAAGACAGAATGTCTGGAAGGAATGTTTGGGTCCAAATGGACCATTTCCAAGTACTTCCAAGTCAAACCAAAAATCATGGGTGTTCTCCAATGAGTTAGGAAGAATTTCCAAGTGGCCTTGCATCCATATGTTGAGTATTGAGTCCTAGAGAAATCTTTGAACTCAGCTCACTCACTGTTTTGACTCATTATTTTGAAGATTTTGGAGAAAACAAGGTTTTGTTTCTTGAAACCAAAAGGAGAGGGATTGAAATAGATGTTTTGAAACCATATTTCTAATACTCAACAAGGATTATAGCCACTTAAAATTTCAACACTAAATTCATCATCAAGAACCTCCAAGATTGTTGGAGAGATTTATTTTATTTTAAACATAACTTCAAGAATACCTTGGAGGTATTGAAGTTATGATCATCATCTATCAAACATGTTTTTGAGGTCAAGAGCTACTATCCATAAGGATTCACTCACCCCAAACTTCATGTCATCATCTAGATGATGAAGAACTAGTAATCAAATGAAGAGAAAATAAAAAAGAAATGAGGTAAGAAGAGATAAACAATGAATAAACAAGCAAGTAGATAATGATCAATAGATGATATTCATGATGTATTGAACTTGTAGAATGGTGCATCACTCATATATGATGACATTGGATATGGAAGAAGCTTCCTCTCTCTTAAATGCTCACTAAAATGGTGGTTGGGTGTATTGAATGTTGAAGTAAATAGGAGTAATGAAGTAAAAACAAAGTTTTGAACTCACTTTTGTTTTGAAAATCCAAGCAGAAAGCTTCTTTTTTCTCTATTCTAACCTTATCTCTACAACTTTCTCTCCCAAACTTTTTCAAAGGTTACATTTGACTCTCCTAAAATGAAGAGCAATGGAGGGTTTATATAGGCCAACTTGGGGTGGTTTTGGGGTTTTAGAAATATTCTCATTGGTCCCAAACATCTGAAATCATGAAACTACGTCGTTTTGGTTTTTAATTAATCAAAATGGGACCCCAAAAGAAATTACAAAAACTCAGTGTTCTGGGGGAGAGTGCCGCGACGGCACTAGGCCAGTACCGCGGCGGCAGTGGGCCAGTGCCGCGGTGGCACTGCTCCTCCTTCGTCCAGATAATGCTGTTTAGGCCCCCTGAGGTTCCGGTATTCGCGAAAAGGCCCTATTTCGTCCGAAATTTATAGAAAATGCGTATGAACTCCAAACTGAGGTTGTGATATACCGTTGGAAAGGTATTGGAGTCTAATATACATAAAAAAATAGTTTGGGGATAGTTCACTTTGAAAAGTTTTGCGGTATTCGCGATAAAAGTCATTTTGATCGCCTTTTTCGCCTTTGGAAATTCATAATAAATTCGTTTTAAATCCAAAAATTATGTGCGATATACCGTTGGAAAGCTATTGACCTCTAATATCCATGAAAAATGTTTGAAAATTGTTTTGGTGTCCCAGTTCCAAAGTCAAATTCTTGTCAAACTGGTCAAACCTGGGATTCCCGGGAAGTTCTGGAAACCTCCGGGAGTTCCCGGGAGCTGATGTTTTCGCTCGATTTTCTTTTGGAACTTGTTTTAACATTTTTCTCATGATTTAAAATAATTCCGGTGAATTCAGATGATTTCGGTCAAACTTGGTCAAACCTGGTCAAACTTTGGTCAAACCGGTCAACGGGGACTTTCCGGAAACTTCCGGGACTTCCGGGGGTCTCTGGGAGCTGACGATTTCATCCGATTTTACTTAAAAACTTCATTTTATTGTTTTTCTCATGACGTAGCATGTTTTTAGAACTTCTGGTCCAAATCAAGGAGCTTTTGTACTTTCAGGGGCATTTTGGTCACTCTGAGCATTCTGAGAGATGGAACTAACTTCCAGGAATCCTTTTAAGTCTTTTTCGATCATTGTGAACCACCAAGCTATGGGTCTCCTAAATCTGATAGCCGATAAAATGGGGTGTCTACAAACATCACTGTCATTGTCTCTCCAGTCATCACTATCAGAATCTAATACACTCTTCTCGAATCTATAGGTCATTATAGATTCCCAAAGTCAACAACTGAGATCCCCATCCTGGGTCAGAAGTTCGAACAGTCGTCTGGTCAAGATCTACCCGCCAAGTTACTTCAGCATGAATCAAGAAGAATTAGAAAATAAGGTCACTGTGTTGGGAACAACCATAAGCCAGCAATCTGATCGCCTGGCCCAAGTTTTGAGTTTCATGGAAGAATTGAAACAACAGCAGCCACAGTACCCACCTAGTTTCCCACCATAACCAAGGTTCATACCACCACCACTGCCTGGGTTTGGACCGCCTCCCGAGAATAATGGGGAAGAAGACTGGTTTCAAGGGGTCTCGCCGCTTGCATATGAGAAGAAGCTCTAGGAGAAAATGGACAAAGTTGACAAGCTTGAAAGTGTGTTAGGAAAGAGTAAAGGGGTTGATGATTACATGCTAGATTTGGAAGGCCTCTTTGAGCCCATCAAGCTAAGGCTACCCAAGAACTTCAAAATGCTTGAAATTAACCGTTTTGATAGAACAGGGAATCCAAAAAGTCACATCAAGTTGTGCATGAGCATCTTCTAATCGATGGGCTGCACTCATGAGCACATTACGATGCTATTCCTGCAAACCCTTAAGAATGCCGCACTATCCTGGTTCCTAACCCTTGAAGCCTCCAAGACCCGAGTCTAGGAAGACGTTGCTAGAACTTTTATTGATCACTACTCTTACAGCCAAGAGTTTGATATCACCATCCAGGATCTAGAGACTACCAGGAAGAACTTCAATGAGTCCTTCACTGCGTTCTTGAGCAGATGGAAGAATAAAGTGGCTCAAATGATCCACAGACCTGTTGAGAAAGAGCAAGTACGTATACTGGTCAAGAACATGCAACCAGTATATCATGACAAGATATTCTACCAATCCATCTCAACATTCAAAGAGCTATTTGAAATAGGCACCAGAATAGAGGATGCCATCAGAGAAGGAAAGTTCAAAATGGATGAACCCCAACACCAGTCCAAGAGACCTAACTACTCCCTGGACTCCCCGGATATCAATGCACTTAGCAACCAATCAATGGCCTGCGCCCTTCGTCCATACCAGTCCATTCTGCCAAATCGCTCAAAAGGCCCTCACGAATTCTCCAAACTTGATGTTCCTCTTTCCACAGCCTTGGAACACCTACTCAAAAATGGCTACTTGCAGCTCCTCCCTCATAAGCTGGTACCAGATCCTATACCTTCCCACTACAACATGAGCCTACGATGTGCTTATCACCAAAATCTAGGCCATACCACCGATCAGTGCATCCGCCTCCGCCATGACATTCATAACCTTATAGAAGATGTCCCCTATCCTAATCCCATCCACTATCTTGGCTTGGACCAACCGATCGAATGATCCCTTTCGTCGATGCTAATGAATGTTAAAGCTACGCAGTAAAGTGATGGTGTTTGGAACTTCTGCTAAAAAAATAGAATAAGAATAATAAATGGGTCGCAAAGACACTCCATTTGATACTGGGTCGAGTTAAGTTGAGTCTGTTATATGTTCCGAGTCCATTTCAATTCTAGTCTTGTGATCGAGTCTGTCTGTCATCGAGTTGTTAATAAGTTTGTAAACCTTCTCTATTAATGGAATGAAATCTCATTTTGCTTAATCTGATGTACCTAGTCATAAATGCATGAATCACTAAACTGAAGTGTCACTTTTCAAATTACCATGGATATTACTCTGCTAATAATTTTTCTACAACAAACAAAAAAGAATCCTAAAAGGTTAAAGTCGTTTTCACGCTGACACTAATGAAGAGCTGAGAATTGAATAGTCTTACTTTAAGAATTTAAAGATGCTCTTGCCTCAATCTTGAAAAAACATACTTGAAACTGACTTGGGGCTTGCCCAACACCCTTTCCACCATTTCTACCATTTCAAAGCCTTGGACCTAACCCGATTGATAGCCATGCGAACCTGTGAGGACTTGGTCCTTGATGGTAGCCAAACATTTCAGTGAGTTTTATCTCCACTTTAAAAAAAAAAAGAAAAGAAAAAGCTTGCTAGGTTGAAAACCCGAAAGGGCACCTAGGCAAAAGTTAGAGCTGAAAAAGGTGTTGATTTCCAAAATCTGACCCTAGCCAGTCAAAATGTTGGAGAAAATTTTGATGACACAAATGAGAGAATCATACGCTTCAAGATACATCTTAAGAACGTGCCAAGATCACATTTCAAAAGGCATGGAATGACCACAAATAAATTCTGAGAGCTGACATGCACATTCTGGAATTATGAGATTGCGATTGAAAGATCTCACAATAATCGACTACATTAAAAAGCAAATTGACTGGCTAGGCAAAAGTGAAAAGGATCAATCCTCAAAACAAAACAAAAAGAAAAAGAAAAAGAAAAGGAAGGGAGATTGAAACTGAATCCTTTTATTCAAAGCTACCACAAGTGGCTCAAGTTTGAACTTATTTGACAATTGGTTTGAGAAACCCTCATACCCAATTTCTTTCAAGCCCTGACTTGAACAACGCTCGACCTGATTCCCACTCGGGGATACATAGGCAACCGCATCGGTTCGGTCGGCAACATCATAATCAACCCCTTTTTTTCAAAACGTTGGCCCGAACTACGTTGGACCTGATCCCTACTCGGGGGGTACGTAGGCAGACTTTCACAAAAAAAGAAAAGAAGGATGGCTCGCTAGGATGAAAATTTGAAAGGACGCCTAGGCAAAAATTAGAGCTAAATCCAAAGGGAGCAATAACAAAAGAGAGAAAATAGCTCGCTAGGTCACTTCACAAGTGCCTATGCAAAAGTTATGAGCATTTGAGAGATTAAAAGTCGCGGTCCTCACCTTAAGCCAGAGATCACCTTCCAAACTAGGGGCAAACTTCGGCTACTCGCCTCGTTTGCCTGAATTTTACTATCTACCCTTCATACAAGGGGGCAAACTTCGGTCACCTATCTCGTTTGCCCAAAACCTCCAATAAACCATTGTCCAAACTAGGGGCAAACTTCGGTCACCCACCTCGTTTGCCTATGAATTCTACTTTCTACAACTCAAACTAGGAGCAAACTTCGTTTGCCTAACGCAATCCCTTCATACCAAGGGCGAGTTTTCAAGTCACCAAGTTGTTTTAAAAATTTTTGAAATAGATCACCTTTTATTCTAAAAGCTAAGGCACTAATTCAAAGCACTTCTTGGGAAAAGTAGAAAATTGATTAGATCAATAGGGATGAATTTTCAAAAACCAGATTTATCAGCAAAGCGCTATCATGTTAAGATGAGGAGTGAACATAAAAGATGAGCGGTACATCGCTTATGACAATGACATATTGAATTATGCTAATTTGGGCACTTCGTGTCATTACTTCTGTCAAGTCAATCCTTGTCTGGTTGAGTCAGTAATAATCTAATCGAAACTGTATCAGAGTTCAAGGTTCATATAGACCAATTGAATTTTCCTTGTCATCATTGTTGCTGTCAAGTCCATTTGTCCTAATGGTCTCAAATGTGTGGGTTTAAAGTGATTACCAATTATAAAACCTGTGGATACAAGCAGAAATTCCAAACACCATTACTGCACTTGTCAAGTCTACAACATGATATGAGTCCCAAGAATCTCCAGCATTGGTGACACCCCTCCAATCACATTCTCCTGCCTTTACAAAATCAATTCACAAGATCCACTGGCTATCTTCTACCAGCTCCTCAGCATCCAACCCGAAATCATGTCACAAATGTTCTTCATCCACTGCTGAATTACTATATTCGCAGTGCAACCATTCTTTCCCTAGTCGAGTCTTCTCATCCCCAACAAAGTCGTTCCCAACAGAGCTAGTTCATCTCTAGAAAAGTGTCCTGAACGAATATGGTGTATCTCAGTCAAGACCATAGAAGAAAGCACTTTCATCCCTAGCAGAGTCACTTCACCCCCCAAGCAGATTCAATTTAATCCCCAGCAGGCATATCAATTCATCATTTCTTCTAATCAAGGTTAGTTCAACCATTGATTCAATCCACGATAGTCACAGTAGTTAACTGTCGACTCGCCATCTCGATTCGTACGTCGTTAGTTCAATCCATGACAGTCACAGTGGTTCAGTGTCGACTCGTCATCTCGATTCTTACATCATCAGTTCAATCCATGACGTCATAGTAGTTCACTGTCGACTCGTCATCTTAATTGGTACATCGTTAGTTCAATCCATGACAGTCATAGTAGTTCACTGTCGACTCGTCATCTCGATTCTTACATCATCAGTGCAATCCATGACAGTTACAGTAGTTTACTGTCGACTCGTCATCATCAGTCCAATCCATGACAGTCACAGTAGTTCACTGTTGACTCGTCACCTTAATTAGTGCATGGTCAGTTCTTCTAATCGCGATTAGTCCAACCGTTGGTCTAACCCATGACAGTCACATAGTTCACTGACTACTCGTCATCTCGATTCGTGCATTATTAGTATATTGTGTCCATTGTTCTTATTCAAAATCTTGGGCTTCCATGTCCATTAATGGTGCTTCCGAGTCCGTCGCTTGACATCTCTGGTTTTCATCACTTGAATTCTTAGGGTTTCTATGTCCAGAATTTCCATGTCCATCAGTTATCTGTCAAACTTCATCTTTGATTAACGTCCTCAGGGACCCTACATCTGACTACATTCGCTTGCAAAGCACACATCCCAAATTCCAGAAGTTTTCCCCTAGACCCAAAGTCTTCTAAACCTTGGTGTCCCTATTTGGGTCAATAACTGCATCATAGTTAGAAACACTAGCACGACACAAGTTCACTCGGAGTGGTACACCTCACAGCACCAGCTCATACTAGGATCAGAACACCAGGCATGAAAGGACTCATGACACAATTCATATCACATCCATGCATTGCATATCATCCTCATAGCATAGCATCTGCATCTCGTTGTGCATATGTGATTTGCTCCTTTGTGCCCTGAACTACGTCCTCGTCTGATTCCCCTTGGAATACGTAGGCAGCTCATGCAGAGCACGACCAGCATTGACCTCAGCATCTTTTTTTTTTCATCATTGCATCTTTTGCAATATTTTTATCCTAAATCTATAGCCTCCAAAAGACCTGTCTGTTTAAAGCTTTGGCACTAGCTTGCGATATGCGTTGCCTCGCAAGTTCATGCCAAAGAGGGGCAAACTGTAGACACTCCATTTTGCCGGCTATCAGATTTAAGAGACCCATAGCTTGGTGGTTCACAATGATCGAAAAAGGACTCAAAAGGACTCCTGGAAGTTGGTTCTATTTCTCAAAATGCTCAGAATGACCAAAATGCCCTTGAAAGCCCAAAAACTCCCAGATTTGGTCCAAAAGTTCTGGAAACATGCTATGTCGCAAGAAAAGTTACAAAAAAGAGTTTTTAAGTAAAGTCAGATGAAATCGTCAGATCCCAGAGACCCCCGAAAGACCCGGAAGTTCCCGAAAAGCCCCCGTTGACCAGTTTGACCCAGTTTGACCAAGGTTTGACTAATTTTGACCGAAATCGTCCAAAATCTCTGAAATCATTCTAGATCACATGGAAAGTATTAAAATGAGTTTTAAAAGAAAATCGAGCGAAAACGTCAGCTCTTGGGAGCTCCCAGAGGTTTTCAGAACTTCTCGGGAATCCCAGGTTTAACCAGTTTGACCAAAATTTGACTTTGAAACCAGAGCACCGTAACAATTTTTAAATATTTTTTATGGATACTAGAGTTCAATAGCTTTCCGACGGTATATCACACATAATTTTTGGATTTAAAACGAGTTTATTATGAATTTCTGAAGGCGAAAAAGACGATCAAATCGGCTTTTATCGCAAATACTGCAAAACTTTTTGAAGTGACCTATCTCCGAACTATTTTTTATGTAAAGTAGACTACATTACCTTTCCAGCGGTATATCACAATCTCAATTTGGAGTTCGTATGCATTTTTTGTGAATTTCGGACAAAATAGGGCTTTTTGCGAAAACCGGAACCTCTGGGGGCCTAAACGTAAATTTCTGGGCGTCTGAGGAGCAGTGCCGCCGTGGCACAGGCCCACTGCCGCTGCGGCACAGGACCAGTGCCGCCGCGGCACTCAACCCTCCCAGAGTCCATTTTTGTAATTTTTTTGGGGGTTCAATTTGATTAATTGAAAGTCAAAACGACATAGTTTTGTGTTCACAGATGTTTGGGACCAATGGGAATACTTTCTAAATCCCAAAACCACCCCCAAATTGGCCTATATAAACACCCCATTGCTCTTCATTTTGGGGTGGCCAAGTGCAAAGCTTGAAAAGTTGTAGAGAAGAAGAGAGATAGAGATAGGTTTAGAGGAGAGAAAGGGAGTTTCTCCCATTGATTTTTCATAAGAAAGTGAGTTTTAATCTTGTTTTCTTCCATTATCCTTCTATATACTTCACATTCAAAGTCCACTCCAACCCTCATTCTTGAGCATTCATGAGATAGCAAGCTACTTCCATGTCTAAATGTCAAAATCTATGAGTGAAACACCAAGCTACAAGTCCAAAATCACATTGATTATCATCTATTGATTGCTATTTACTTGCTTGTTTATATATGTGTTCATCTCTTCTTCCCTCATTTCTTTTTTATTTTCTTTATTTACTTACTAGTTCATCATCATCTAGATGATGACATGAAGTTTGAGGTGAGTGAATCCTTATGGATAGTAGCTCTTAACCTCAAAAACATGTTTGATAGATGATGATCATAACTTCAATACCTCCAAGGTATCCTTGAAGTTATGTTCAAATAAAAAAAAATGAATCTTTCCAGCAATCTTGGAAGTTTCTTGATGATGAGTTTGATGTTGACATTTTTAAGTGGCTATAATCTTCATTGAGCATTAAAATATGCTTTCAAAACTTCTATTTCAAAACCCCCTTCTTGAAACCCTCACTTTGATTTCAAGGGATAAACCTTGTTTTCCCCAAAATCTTCAAAATAGTGAATCAAAATAGTGAGTGATCTGAGTTCAAAGATTTCTCTAGAACTCAATACTCAATATATGGATGCAAGGCCACTTGGAAAGTCTTCCTAACTCATTATAAAACACCCATGATTTTTGGTTTGGCTTGAAAATACTTGAAAATGGTCCATTTGGACCCAAACATTCCTTCCAGATATTCTGTTTTTTCTGTCACAGCAGCTTGGTCTACTTTCAACTTGTTTTACAGAAAACCTTTCCAAAAGGGGTGGTTCTAAATTATTTTTCCCTTAAACTTCAATGTCTTAGGGAACGTTCTGCATAATATGGGCCTCTATATCTTTTCTTTTCAGTTTCTAAGATTTTCTAAGATTTCAGTCGACAGTACGAACTCTGTTTCTGAGTAACCTCCATTGGTTATATGATTTCTCTGAATTTGTGATAGTTATTAAAGATTGACTTTTTTTATTATGTTCTAGACACAATAAGGAAGATCGCCATAAAAAATCATGTATTGAAAACATTCCTAACCCCTCTTTTCAATTTTAAAAAGATCTAGTTACTGTTCTGTCCACTATTCACAACAAGCACATTTTAACTTTTATTCTTCGATTTGATGCTTATATGCATTCCAAATTAGTTCATATCTTAGGAAGTAGTTCATACTACATTTTCACATATCCCATAATGATTTCATTCATTCATTCATTCATACACATTCTAGGCTTCTAAGTAATTCTAGGAATCCATGTACACAAGGCACACTACAACCTTAGCACATTCTAGATACATACATTGCATCCATGCAAAGATTTAGGGCTTTTGTGGCTCCTAATCTAAGAAGATTATAAGGAATGAATTTGATCACACGTTCATGTTTCCCCTCGATCGATCTAATCATCCTTTCTCATCCGTCCCGGGGATTGAGAGATCTTCTTTTCTCAAAGATTAACATGCATCATTCTAGCTTGCTAAGCATATTTTGATTTCTTTATTTGTTTGTTTCTAGAACAATTCATGTCCCTTAGATTAGGGAAACTTAATTACTTGATACATGATTAGACGATTTTTCCTAGGTTTATTTGTGTGATCTTTCACTTTACAATGTATGATATTTGACTTAAATCTTATGAATGATATCTTATCTTTAGATCTTCTATTTTAAATTTTCTTATGTGATGTAATATACTGTCATAGTATTAATTGTCGAACCATACATAGTATAAGATGATTATTTGGATGCTAATTGAGGCCCGTCGAAAGACGGGGCGAGTCGAGGGTGTTTTAGTCGTGACAAAAGGCTCCTTTCTCTCTCGTACAAAAACCCCGAACCAAGTTCTTTGGTTATGAAGGGCCGGTGCCCTTTATCCGTTTGGGTGAGTCAAATTAGGTTTCTTGGTTCCTTAAAGACCAAGTGGCGACTCTGTATCTATTTTCAACAGACCCTTTTCTCTCTCTTTTCTAAATCAAATTTCAAACAAAAGCAGCAAGAGGTGGATTCCCGCGTGTCCACAACTACTACAACAAAATTATGAAATTTCAACAATTTTCAAAGGAAGCCCAAATCTGTAGCAAGCATAATTTATGTCCAGTAATACCAAATTTATACACAACTATGTGATAATAATCCGTATAAGTATACATATATATACATAGAGAGAGAGAGAGAGAGAGAGAGAGAGAGAGAGAGAGAGCGAAAGAGATGTGTACTAGGGCTTGAAATTTGGAAATCCAAATCAGAGCTGAAGCTAGGGCTTAGAATCCTTACCTTCTGAGCTAGGGTTTTCTTCGATGGTGGCGAGGCAAAGGTGGGAAGCAACGGCGGTAGCGGCAACTAGGAGACGGCGAAGGCTAGAAAGGGGCGGCGAGCCAGGGCTTGGTCCCTCTTCTTTTTCTTCTCTATATGAGATGATAACTGCGCTTGGTGGAAGAAGAAGAAGAAGAAGAAGAAGAAGGGGTCGAAACCGGAGTTAGGAGTCGTGAATACCATGTGGTGGTGGTCCCGCACTGTGGTGGTGGAGTTGGTGAGGGTATGGCGTTGTGGTGGTGGTGGTGGTGGCCTGAGAGGGAAGAGAGGGGGTGGCGGTGGTGAGAGGACGCAGAGATATAAGCGAGAAAGAGAGGGAAATCCTTTTGCACAAAAGAGAGAGAGAGAGAGAGAGAGAGAGAGAGAGAGGGAGAGAGAATGAGCTGTGGTCTGGGGACTGGGCATTTTGAGAGGGAAATTTGGGGATCAGGAAATTTAGGCATATTTGTTGTAGTGATCCAAATTGTTTTACCATCATACCAAATTTTACAAAGTTCAACCAACAATCAACCCTTACTACTATAAGGCTTTATTTGGTTCATGGATTTAGTGAGTGAGAGAAAAGAAGAAATGGAATCGAAAAAGAAAATTAATTCTCTAGTATTTTTCCTTATATTTCATCTATGATTAATAATGTCAAAAACTAATAATATTTAAAATTAGCAATGCTATGCTTATCAAATTTTGTATCCCTAGTGGTTTATCAAACACATGTGGTAGTTGGGCCTACCTAATTTTTATTGGAGGATATTGAAGTCCTTCCACCATTATTGATATATATATATATATATATTCTTTTGTCACTGTCCTATACACTGACAAAATTTTGTCACTGCTTAGAACAGTGAGAAAATTATTTCTTTGTCACTTTTTGTCACAGTCAGCAACCGTGAAAAAATATCGTAATTGTCACGGTTGTTGACCGTGACAAAACTTGTCAGAGTTTAGGACAGTGACAAACTATGCGAAAATTAGTGTGACAAATCGGCCATTTTGGTGTAGTGATATCTAGAGAGAATGTTTGGACCAAAATGGAATTCTTCCAAGTATTTTCAAGCCAAGCCAAAAATCTTGGGTGTTCTCTAATGAGTTAGGAAGACTTTCCAAGTGGTCTTGCATCCATACATTGAGTATTGAGTTCTAGAGAAATCTTTGAGCTCACATCATTCACTATTTTTACTCAATGTTTTAAAGATTTTGGGAAAAACTTGAGTTTTCTTTCTTGAGATCAAAATGAGAGGGTTTGAGAGGGGTTTTGAAAGTATATTTTCAATATCAAATAGAGATTATGACCTCTTGGAATATCAACATCAAACTCATCATCAAGAACCCCAATATTATTGGAGAGATTCATTTTTATTTTGAACATAACTTCATGGATACCTTGGAGGTATTGAAGTTATAATCATCATCTATTAAACATATTTTTGAGGTCAAGAGCTGCTATCCATAAGGATTCACTCACCTCAAACTTCATGTCATCATTTAGATGATGATGATCAAGTAAGTAAATAAAGAAAAAAAAAGAAATGACATTAAGAAGAGATGAACATAATATGAACAAGCAAGTAAATAACAATCAATAGATGATAATCAATGTGATTTTGGACTTGTAGCTTGGTGTTTCACTCATAGATATTGACATTTGGACATGGAAGTAGCTCCCTAGCTCATGAATGCTTAGAGAAATGGTGATTGGGTGTATTGATGATGAAATATATAGAAGGATGATGGAAGAACTTGAGTTTAGAACTCACTTTCTATAGAAAATTAGTGGGAGAAGCTCCCTTTCTCTCTTCTAAACCTATCTCTATCTCTACAACTTTCTAAAACTTTCTCAAGTTTTGCACTTGGCCCCCCCCAAAATGAAGAGCAATGGGGGGTTTTTATAGGCCAATTTGGCGAGATTTTGGGATTTAGAAAGTGCTCCCATTGGTCCCAAACATCTGTGAACATAAAACTACATCGTTTTGGTTTTTAATTAATCAAATTGGACCCCCCAGATAAATTTTAAAAATGGACTCTACGAGGGTTAAGTGCCGCCGCGGCACTAGCCATGTGCCACCACGGTAGTGGCCCAGTTCTGCCGTGGCACTGCTCCTCAGACACCCAAAAATTTGTATTTAGGCCCCCAGAGGTTCCGGTATTCGCGAAAAGACCCTATTTCCTTCGAAATTCACAAAAAATGCGTATGAACTCCAAACTGAGGTTGTGATATACTGTTGGAAAGGTAATGCAGTCTACTTTACAAAAAAAAATAGTTTGGAGATAGGTCACTTTGAAAAGTTTTACACTATTCGCGATAAAAGCTTATTTAATCGCCTTTTTCACCTTCGAAAATTCATAATAAATCCGTTTTAAATCCAGAAATTATATGCGATATACCGTTGGAAAGCTATTATCCTCTAGTATCCATGAAAAATATTTGAAAATTGTTACGATGCTCCAGTTTCAAAGTCAACATTTGGTCAAACTTGTCAAACTTGGGATTCCCGAGATGTTTTGAAAACCTCTGGGAACTCCCAGGAGCTGACGTTTTCGTTCAATTTTCTTTTAAAACTCATTTTAATACTTTCCACATGACCTAGAATGATTCCAGAACTTTTTGGTGAATTTGGACGATTTCGGTCAAACCTTGGTCAAACCGGTCAACGGGGACTTTCTGGGAACTTTCGGGACGTCCGGGGGTCTCTGGGAGCTGACGATTTCATCTGATTTACTTAAAAGCTCATTTTCTTACTTTTCTTATGACATACCATGTTTTTAGAACTTTTGGTCCAATTCTGGGAGTTTTCGTGTTTTCAGGGACATTTTGGTCATTCTGAACATTTTGAGAAATAGAACTAACTTCCTGGAGTCCTTTTGAGTCTTTTCGATCATTGTGAACCACCAAGCTATGGGTCTCCTAAAGCTGATAGCCGACAAAATGGGGTGTCTGCAGTGCCCGAATCTGAAAAATCATCATCGGACTTGACGTCTATAGCGTCGGTCTCGGGTTTACATTCCTCTTTTATCTTTTCCCGCCTAAAAATTTCCTTGAGGCGCTCCGTGGTAGGCATCGCCCCTTTATCCACTTTTTTTTCAAAGGCGAGCTCCTCCCCAACTAGATGTTCTCAAGAATCGCGCAATACGGGTGCACTAGGATTGGGAGAACTGTGAGCCCGATGCTCCCAATATTGTCTCTCCGCTTGTCGTGCTCATTGATACCTTTTCTTTTGGGACTTGCTGTACATGGGTTTCATTGGGAATTTAGGATGTTTAGCTTGATACTATTTTCCTTCAGTCACCTTTGGTGGCACAACCATTCTTGGACGTCTATCTAAGGTTGGGCCCCTTTCTGGTAAATTTAGTTTGGGAAACATCTGGTGACGTCTTATCTCCAAACAACCTGAGTCTCTGGGGCCGGTCTGAGAAGCTGGTAATGGCTTCGGTTTCCATTCGGGCTTACCCTGACTCAGCTTGCAGTGATAGCCTCTCATGCACGGACCTTCTCGGGCTGTGCTTTCTATGCTCGTTTGTCCTGGGCCTCTTGCTCAGGCTGGAGGCCTCCTTCCTAACATCGGCCTTGCATCTCAGGCAGAGGCCTTGTTCTATCAGATCAAGTTGATGTCGCAAGTCAGCTATCAAGCTGTCAGTGGTTGATGGGGCCATTTCGACTTTGGCCTTACAATCTGCTTTCTTTTGCTCCTGATAAGTCTTCTAGAGCTCATGAATTGCTACCTTTCTGCCCCTCGGTGGCCGAAATGGCAATCTATTTTTCTTTTCTTTATCGCATCCTTTCCTCCTTTTCGGCCAGGTCCGCCTTTGGCCTTGGCCTTGTCAGCTTGGTCAAATCAAGCGTCACCATATTGGCACCAATGATTTGAGGGAATGGGTTTGTATTGACACCCATGGCTTTGTCCAAAAATTAAAAACTCCCTTCTCTACGTTCTCCTGTATAACATTATGAAAAACCACATAGTTATTAGTAGAGTGTTTCCAAGAATTGTTCCATTTATCATACTCTTTATTTTTAACATCATCGGCTTTCGGGATCCGATGGCAATCACTAAGCTTGATCACTTTTTCGGCCAGTAAGGCATCGAAAATCTGATCAGCCATAGTTATATCAAACGTATAATTTTTTCCCGCTTCAAACGCCATTTTTTTTGCAGCAGTGTTATTGTTGACGAGCTTGTTTAAGGCATTACATACAATTGGCCGTTTATAGACTAGCTCGCCCATGTCAACCTCTGCCTCGAGGTTACAGTCCGCTAAGTGGACCTCATAATTAGGATCTTTGTAGTACATTCCCTTGGACGAGTTTCTCTTCTCTTGCTCATCCTAGAGGATACAATCATAGCAAGCGTCCAACGTGGCCAGCTCGAATTAATCGCGAAAGTCAGTCCCTTCAAACATCTTACGAAGTTCAAAGGATATCCCCCCGTAGCCATCTTAACGTATTTTCCTTTGGGACAGAACAGTCTTTTACCTATATTTAGCCTTCCTGAATCGAGCTATATAGGTCTCCACTGTCTCTTCCACCAGTTAGAGCATCCTAGACAGATCAGCCAATGATGTTTCGGGCTCAGTCCTATAGAACTGGCCATGGAACAACTCTTCCATCCCCTGCCAATCTTGCATGGAGATGGCCGGAAGATTGACATACCATAAGAATGTTATGCCTGTGAGCGAGTTTGGGAACAACCTTAATTTTAATGGGTCATTACTACCCACATGAC
Organism: Hydrangea macrophylla; assembly: GCA_033977485.1. Taxonomy (NCBI): domain Eukaryota; kingdom Viridiplantae; phylum Streptophyta; class Magnoliopsida; order Cornales; family Hydrangeaceae; genus Hydrangea; species Hydrangea macrophylla. The sequence goes on along the minus strand of CM066984.1, from coordinate 3,535,053 downwards.
CGCATTGCACAATAAAATGGCCTATATGTTCCACGGAGGACTATTCACTTTCCCCAGAGAACAACGTGAAGTTTGGCACTTTGTACCCCTGAGCAAAATTGACTTGATCAATCTCATAAGGGTAGGGCCGTCTATAAGTCGACCTTTCCATTCTTCTCATAAACGGGCCATACTCCTCGTGTATGGCCGCCACCAACTCCTTCCTGTTGATAGGTTATGGGGCAACGGGCTGAGCTACCACAGCGGCAGCTATTGGAGGTGGTATTTGGTGTTGATTGTTATTGGCCCGATGAGTCCAAAAAACACCATTAGTTCTTTGCCCCCAACAGCGTGGACAGGGGGACAGTGTGGCCGAATGGTTGATCAAAAACTGGTGTCGCCGATCTATTGTGATCGGTGACCTCTCCACTGCCCGACTCCCCTCCTTGTGGGTTGAGCTGCTTATTTAGCCCGTTCTGGCCTCGTAGATTCGGGATGACATAAACAGGATCTTTCTTTTTATCGGCCCATCCAGACGAGCTGATGTGTTCTTTAGTGCTTTCTGGAGTTAGCTTCTCTGCCAGCGCGGCGAGAATTTTTTACAAGCCTAAGATCTCTGAGGTCAAGCCGTCTAACTTATCATGCGTGGTCCTAGTAAACGAGACAAGGTCAATCTGACCCCGATGTATTTCGGCTATCTGGCCGATCAACCCTTGAAGTTACCCATCGAACCTATCAAGGCATTGTAGTCTCGCCTCATAGGTTTAACAATCATTCTCAGGACTTCTGAAATTGCCTCTAGAGTCACACCGCTATCGTGTGGAGAGCGACTGGTACTCTCTTCGGCAATTTGGTCAATGACAGGATCGTACTGTCCGTTCCTCCCGTTTTTCTTCGAAGGCATAACTTAGCACTATGTGTCTCACCGGGCATGCTAAATTGTTTGCTAGTAGTATGTGCGGGCATGCCAAAGCCAGACAGACTCGGAGTGTGCAAACTAATTTCCTAAATCACTTGTGTGAGTGATACACAAGGTTTGAGAATCTAACTTCTAACATTGTGATTGTGTGTGGTGAGTAGGAAAGTAACCTCACCAAAAATTCTTTGGCAGTACTGAAGCGTACAAGCCAAATAATCAAACAATTAACAAAATACGAAGGTATTTTATTGAATGTTTGGAAAAATAATACAAGAACCAAAGAACAGGATCAGAACATGCTCTGATTGTTCAGAAGAATGAAAAAGCATTAAAGAGAATAACAAAGAGGCAGACCTAATTGCTACGAGTGCTATGGGTCACAAGAACACAATGGTTTGAATGGTTTGAATGTAGTGTGTGAATGCTGTTGAGTGTCATTTTTCGAGGGTGACACGGAGTCCTTTGCACGATTGGCCTGCTTCTATTTATAGCGACCCTGCACAATTTTGATAAGGCAAGGACTCCCTTAACTTGCGCTCTAAGTAGGTGATTGACTATAGCATCCTCCCTATTCCCAAATTCTTGCCTTATCCGAATCCTAATTGAACCAATCCCAATATCTTGAAATTAGCCTTCCATATCCAGCTGGACGTGATCAGATTCCTTTCCCAAATGGACTCAGCCTCCTTAAATTCAGGGTGACATCACCATGATAGCTAGAAGGAGAACCGCCTTCTCCTTATGATCATCATGTTGTAACTTTACCGAACTCGTGCAATCCTCCACTTGTCATGCTTTCTGACTTCCATGCCCGATGATAGCCTTACAAATGCTCATCGGTCAATCGGGCTCATGCAATCAGCTTTTACCATTTATTCCTAGCATGGTGTCCGATCGTCGTGCACGCTACTAATATCATCCATCGGGCTCCGATCCTTACCAATGCCCATTTATACAAGTATGGTGCCCAATGAACATTTGTAATACCCGTAAAAATTTCTATAAATGAGTCGCCGTATCTATTCGTATTTTTTTTTCAGTATTATTGAGTTCGTAATCCCAGAAGACCCAAACTTACACGTGTGCGTATTTAATTATAAAATTTCTTAGATTGTAAATTTTGAACCCGGGCTGTATTGCACGCATACCCGTAATTTTTGTGAAGAAATGAGACTGCATTGCACGTAAACCTAAGCAACGACTAAACCACACACATTTGGAAATTAGAATTTTGCCTAATATAAAAATGTACTAACCTATCTTACCCTTACCTGTTGGTTAATTACACTACCCAAACTAACCCCCATGACCCGCCGGATTTTACCCCACACACCCCTTAAAACGCCGGCCACCTTTTCCCCTAGGACACTATTCACATCCATACCTCTCAATCTCTCAATCAATCTCCCCTTAAATCAGTCCTTATAGGTATGCTGGAGTTGGAGTATCTCTAGGAAAATCCGTGTGTTAGTGTGTATGTATATTTGTATACCATGCTTTGCTTATTTAAAGAAGAACCATTCAAGAGAGGAGGCCAACCAAACATTCATACACTCACTACCTTCTCTCTCTGCACCTCACCAGCACACACACTCCTCTGCCTTTCCACACTCACACGCACCTGCTAGAACAAGAAGAAGACTCCGGAGAAGGAGAGGGAGAGAAGACCTGAGGCCACTGAGGTATGCCTCTCACACCCCTTCTATTTTATTCTGATTAATGTTTAAAGCATCACACACACCTCCCTGACCCTTCTCACACAAACCAAACAAAGCTTAAGGCTCCGAAACAGGCTCGGGTAGCCATTAAAGCTCCTCATCGGAGCTCCATTTTTTTTTTCAAACTTAAACTTAGCCCCTAAAAATTATCCCAAACCAATCCCCAAGACCCCTACATACTCCCCTTAGAGCAGCTTTTGAGTAGGAACACGTTTGGTAGCCCATGCATTAGATTATTCTTTGAAAACCCAAAAAGAATAATTGATTCGTAGGTACTCTAAACGAATGAACCTAGTTCCAAGCTAACACTATGTTATAGAGGGCCCCATTCCGCACGATTTGGCATTGGTTTGAGCCATTTTTATGGAGAAACGGCGGAGATATGGAGCTCCAAAGTTTCTCCGGCGGGAACGGCGGCGCCGGCGGCAATAACGGTGGCGCCGGTGGCGGTTTGATTTGGGTGAGGAAGATACAACTCAAATGATTTAGGGTTATATCGTTTACCCATCGAGTCGGGTCGGGTAATAATATGGATGGGTCAGTTTGTGTGTATAAGTGGTAATGGGTTCGGGTTATGATAAATGGAAATGGATCCGGCTCGGATCTTTTAAGTTGGAGCAAGCTTAGTGTGTATATGGGTAATCCATGGGTACGGGTCAGATCAGAGTTGACCCACGGGTCCTTATTTTAATATTCATTAGTTATAATTAAATATGCTAATCATTAATTAAACTATTTATATATTTATATTTATTCTGTTAATATAGATTAGTGATCTAATATACTATATTAGAAATAATTAAGCCTTCATTAATTCTGTTATTAAAGATTAGAAATTATATGCATTAATTTTTATGCATAATATATCATAAATAAGTTATAAATGGGTTTTAAAATAGTTTAAATTATTTTAAAAATAGTTTTAAAATACTATAAATTATATTTTTACATATTCTGAAATAATAATATTATATCCTTATATCTCAGTATTAAGAAGATATAAATCATATGTGTTCTATTTATTATTTATTTAGTCAAAATAAGTAATAGATAATTGTTTTAAATTAAAATAAATAGATGATAAATACCCAGTAATCATTTTAAAGTATGGGAATATTTTATGCTAAATTTTCCTAAGGGCTAAATGCCTTTATATTATAAGTTATTATTTATAAAACCAAAATTTTAGTATTTCTAATAATTATTAATAATCAAAAAATCCCCGTTTGGTTGTATTTAAATTATTTGAATATCAAACAAACTCTGAAAATTATGAAACAAATACCACTAGCCTATTTTAAGGCCTAGTATTTAATAAAAATTTTATAAGGGTCAAATGTCTTCCTAAAATATATTTTTGTAATAAGAGTGTTCCTAAGTCTATTTATTAGGCGATTAAACTTTGATAATTCATAATAAATAAACCGTAGCTCAGAAAAAATACGCGGTCAGTTCCCAGAGTTTTAGAATAATGTCTAGAATATCCCCTTAAAGTTTGGTGACCTTTCGACACGGTGAAAAATACAGCTTATCATTAAGGCCCAAACTGGTATATGAAACCCAGTCTTTTATGCGACGGACTCCGATTTAAGTCTAGTCAATGGCGTTGGACTCGGAATGATGTCTAGATCATCATGTTGAGGTTTAGGAACCCACCCGACACAATTACCATTATGCCCCTGATATAACATATGAACCTATGGAATATAACATGAATCCCAAAGATTCTTAGTAAGGGGATTCAAATCACGAGTTGAGACTTGAATTCAACCAACTATGTATAGATATGATCACGATTCACTTTAATCTCCATATGGATCATAGGATCATAGAAATTAAAGGATCAAACACAAAGAGATTCAATAAGATATATAAAATCTCATGACTCTTAAGAGAAAAATTGAAATAACGAATCAAAGTTTACTTAGAGAAAATTGGAACACAAATTCTTCAAAATCAAACTTATCTTAAACCCAAGGCATCAATTGGACCCAAACTAATGAAATGTCATGAGATTCAATCACAAGCTCTAAGTGGTGTGTGATGAAATGAGGTAGGAAGAGAGGTTTTGAAAATGTGTAAAGTTCCTAGAACTGTGAACATGTGATTGAATTTCCCTAATTCTACCAAGGATTGAGAGGTTACCTCTATGACCTCAAGGACTTCTTCTATTTCTTGGGAAGCTCTTCCAAAAGATCATCAAATTCTTCTCCAATTATTCAAATTCTTGAAGAAAACTATCTTCTAACCCCCTCAATTCTCTCTCTCTATTGTATATATAACTCTTGTATCTCTCTAAGATTAAGTGAAAAGTTCAAAAGTCAAGTCAAAAGTCCCAATAATGGAGATGAAGGTCTGTTTATATAGACCAACATGACAAGGTTAAATGGGTAAATTCGGGTGAAAACCCATGTGCAAAGTTTTCTTCTAGAACATGTGAGAAAAGCAGTCTGTTACAGTGTGCGACACTCGATGACTGCCTGCGGTACTCACTGAGTGCTGGGCGGCACTCACTGACTGCTGGGCAGCACTGAGTGAGTGCCAGCGCGATACTCAGTGACTGCCGCCGGCATTGCCGCGTGCCGCGGCTAACAGAATTTTGCCTTCTTTTTAATTTTCAACATATATATTAACATATGCTTAATTTATCTAGTAAAGTATATACTAATGTGCTTATATTTGTAATGTACTTTATTAAGATATACCCATATGCATGGTATACATTCCCATATATCATTTTATTTCTTTTTTCTCTTTTCTTCTTTTTTTTTTCTTTTCTTTTCAAGACTTCTTTTCCAAAACTCTTTCTTTTCTTCTCTCTCTCTCTCTCTCTCTCTCTCTCTCTCTCTTTTTTTTCTTCTTTTTTATATAAATCTTATTATCATTACTATATATATATATTTTGAATGCATTCTCAGACTAATTTCTTCACACGTTCTTCAACGTGTATGTTTTCTTTCAAATACCCAATTTCTTATTCTTTTATTTTTTTTGATTTTGAAACTTTACTCGAAGAATCTTTGAAGATTGAATTTTCTGGAAGATCTCTGAATTTCACCGATCATCATCATCATCGGTCTTAAGAGGTAACCAATCACTGGATTTGACGTTGGTCAAAATCGGGGTGTTTACAGTTTGCCCCTCTTTGGCAGAGCTTGTAAAGCAACGCGTATTGCAAGTGAATGTCGAAGCCTGTGTGAAAGACAAGCCTTTAACCAAGCAGTCGAATCCAGGTAAAGACAAAAGTGTGTTGCAAAAGTCGGGTGTGTAGAGAGCCAAAAGCTGGTCGTGCTCAATGGTGAGTTGCCTACGTATCCTATTGGGAATTAGACCTGGACGTAGTTCGGGCAAAGGACAACACATAAATGCAAATAACGAAACAGAAGTACTCCTATCTGATCCTGATGCATATGCTCGAATTTCATGTCTCATGCTCCCAAATGTGATGATTTGGAGTCATGTTGATCTTCCTGTTATCAGAAATGTGCCTTATGCTCTAAATTCCCCAGTTATGTTATTGTTTTATTCTTGGGAACATGTGTTTTGAGGAATCATCTGATCGACGCCGCTTCACGCCTTGCACTCCATAGTCGAATCGAGTAGCACGCTGAAAGATTGAGTCGCTTCACGCCTTATACTCCATAATCCTCCAAAAAATCATCTAATTGACTGAGCTGCTTCACGCCTTACACTCCATAGTCAAATCAGTTAGCACACTGAAAGATTGAGTCGCTTCACGCCTTACACTCCATAATCCTCCAAAAATTATCTGATTGACTGAGCCGCTTCACGCCTTACACTCCATAGTCGAATCAGGTAGCACGCTAAAAAATTGAGTCGCTTCACGCCTTATACTCCATAATCCTCCAAAAATCATCTGATCGACTGAGCCGCTTCACGCCTTACACTCCATAGTTGAATCAAGTAGCATGCTGAAAGATTGAGTCGCTTCACACCTTACACTCCATAGTCGAATCGAGTAGCACGCTGAAAGATTGAGCCGCTTCACGCCTTACACTTCATAATCCTCCAAAAAATCATTTGATTGACTGAGCCGCTTCATGCCTTACACTCCATAGTCAAATCAGGTAGCACACTGAAAAATTGAGTCACTTCACGCCTTGCACTCCATAATCCTCCAAAAATCATCTGATTGACTCAGCCGTTTCACGCCTTACACTCCATAGTCGAATCAGATAGCACGCTAAAAGATTGAGTCGGTTCACGCCTTACACTCCATAATCCTCCAAAAATCATCTGATCGACTAAGATGCTTCACGCCTTACACTCCATAGTCGAATCAGGTAGCACGCTAAAAGATTGAGTCACTTCACGCCTTACACTCCATAATCCTCCAAAAATCATCTGATCGACTGAGCCGTTTCACGCCTTACACTCCATAGTCGAATCAGGTAGCACGCTGAAAGATTGAGTCGCTTCACGCCTTACACTCCATAATCCTCCAAAAATCATCTGATCGACTGAGTCGCTTCACGCTTTACACTCCATGATCCTCCAAAAATCATCTAATCGACTAAGCTGCTTCACGCCTTATACTCCATAGTCGAATCAGGTAGCACGCTGAAAGATTGAGTCGCTTTACGCCTTACACTCCATACTCCTCCAAAAATCACCTAATCGACTGAACTGCTTAACGCCTAACACTCCATAGCCGAATCAGGTAGCACGCTGAAAGATTGAGTCGCTTCACGCCTTACACTCCATAATCCTCCAAAAATCATCCGATCGACTGAACCGCTTCACGCCTTACACTCCATAGTCGAATCAGGTAGCACACTAAAAGATTGAGTCACTTCACGCCTTACACTCCATAATCCTCCAAAAATCATCTGGTCGACTGAGTCGCTTCATGCCTTACACTCCATAGTCGAATCAGGTAGCACGTTGAAATTAGCATAGATTCGTTGCAAAAATCGAGGACACGAATTTTTCACGGGGCAAAGTCAATGCTGATTCAATTCGATTCGATTCATAATTCCCAAATCCCCCCCCCCCTTTTTAAGGGTTAATTTTTTTCGGAACTCAATTTCAAATTAACTTTCCTAAATTTGGAACTACTAAGATTCAAATTCTCTTTAAATTTCTGGAATCAAAGATCAATCATATTCAAAATCAGCTTAATTTTCTCATAATCTGGAGTCAAACCAAATCTATTTTCAAAATCTGGAGTCAATCAAATTCCAGTCATTTCAATTTTCAAGATCTAGAGTAAATCAAACCCCAATTCAATCTAATTATCAAAATTCAGAATCAATCAGGTTCCAATTTTTTTCAATTTGCGATATCAGGAGACAACTGAGCTCAAATCAAATCAATTTTCAAAGGATTGGAGCCAATCAGGCTCAAATCAAATCAATTTTCAAAAAAAAAATTCGGAGTCAATTAGGCTCAAATCAAATTGATTTTCAAAAATCGAAAATCAATCAAATTCCAATTTAATCAAAATTCCAAGAATTTGGAGTCCTGCAAACTTAAATCAAAATTTTCAAAATATGGAGTCAATTAAGCCCCAAATTATTCAATTTACATAACCCGGAATTATTCAGACTCCAATAAAATCAATTTTCAAAAATCTGGAGTCAATCAGACTCCAATTAAACCAAATCTTTCAAAATCTGGAGTCAATCAGTCTCCAACCAAATTAAATTGCCAAAAATTCAGAGTTTGATTAGACTCTAATTTGTTTAACTTTCCAAAATCGGGGTCGATTAGACTCCTAATCAAATTTGTTTGCAAAAAAAATCCGAAGCCTGATTAGACTCCAATTTATTCAATGTCCCAAAACCCAGAGTTAATTAGACTCCAATTAAAATCAAATTTTCAAAATTCTGGAGTCAATCAGACTCCAATCACATCAAATTTTCAATTGACTCAATTTAGTTTATTTGCCAAATCTGGGTATTTTTGACAAAAATTCCTCACAATTAGGGCTCATTTTGATTTGCAAAAGGGCTTAAGAACTCATTTTTCAAACTCTGGGGGTCCTTTTAAAACGAGGGAAAAACTTTGAGGTCATGGGAGCAAAATTCGGTGGTACTCATTATAAGTATGAAAATTAGGAGGAAAAGGGCCACCTGGCACATGCGGCGGCACTCGGTGAGGAGGAGTGGCACTCACTGAGTGCCAGCCAGCATTCTATCAAATGCTGCGCGGCACTCATTAAGTGCTGGCGCCTTTTCGTCAAGTGCCGGCTTGGTTAGCAGTTTGTTTAAAACTTGATTCTTCTTCTTTCTTTTTCATTCTCTTCCTCATCTATTTAGGACTTCTCTCCAAGACTCTCTTCTCTCTTGATATCTAACCCAGGAATCATCAAACAAACAAGGTATGTTCACTCTCCAACCATCAAGATTGCATCTTTGCTTGATTTTACACTTGAAGTCATGATCATCTTCATATTTCTCCCATAAATTCCATATGAAACTTTAGCTTTCCTCCCCTTTTGCTTGTAGATTCTACAATGGCTAGTGGTTCAGGGTCTCATGGTCCCCCCAAGAAGAAGTATAAGCCCCACCCTGGCCATAACTGATCAGTCTTACTTGCCGACCCCGGGGCGCATATCTCGGCACGAGCCTTTAACATATCGGTATACTCCCAAACCTTTTTGTGCTTATGATGAAATAATGTGATGCTATGTAATGTATGATGAATAATGCATGTATGGATCTACCCATGACTTTGTGCATTCGAATGTATTTATTTGTGATACCCCCCTATTTTTTTGAATTAATTTTCCTTGCCATGATTTAGGGTTCAATGCTTAGTATAGTGCTTTTTGTTTATCACCCTTATTTGGATGCATTGATTTCCCACATTCATGGATTCCTCTATCTTATTTGTCCTTTGCTAATGAGGGTTGTACCGACCCCGTGAAGTACTTGAATTTTACATAGACCATGCTTTTACTAGACTTAAAACCTATTGTCAACAAGTCACTTAGACTCGAAAGAACTTTTTCTTATTCTCCGTGAAAACAAACAAGTCATTTAGACTCGAAAGAACTTTTTTTTTATTTTTCTTGAAAACAATGAGTCGCTTAGGCTCAAGAATTTTCTTATTTTTTCTTAAAAACAACGAGTCGCTTAAACTCGAAAGAATTTTCTTAAATCAACGAGTCGCTTAGACTCGAAAGAATTTTCTTATTTTCCAATCAACGAGTCGCTTAGACTCGAAAGAATTTTCTTATTTTTCTTGAAAACAAACGAGTCGCTTAGACTGAAAAGAACTTTTTTATTTTTTGTTGAAAACAACGAGTCACTTAGATTCAAGAATTTTTTCTTATTTTTTCTTGAAAACAACGAGTTGCTTAGACTCAAGAATTTCTTCTTATTTTTCCTTGAAAACAACGACTCGCTTAGACTCAAGAATTTTCTTATTTTCAAAACAAAACAAGTCGCTTAGACTTGGAAATCAACATCTAAATTTCTTCAAGGAATCAGGTTGCTTAGATTCTAAAACTCATTTATTTTCTTTGTTTTTCTTCTGTCCTTTTCTTGTAGACTCCAGAATTTGTCCTCAAAGGCCATGGGAGCCTGGCTCACGGCCGGAGATGGTACGAGGAGCTTTCTGATGAGGTCAAAACCATAGTTGACAATGCTGGATTTGGGCTTTTTGTGCTACTTTTAGAGAAAGGTTTGAACGATATGACCCATACCCTGGCTCTGGCAGAACGATGGTGGGACACAACAAACACATTCCACATGCCTTTCGGCGAGATGACTATGACTCCTCTAGACTTCGCTATGATCACTGGCATCTCATTCGGCGGCCTTCCCGTTGCCCGCTATGACGATCTCCAGACTCGCCATGAGGAGATTATTAACCTGCTCGGGGCTCACCCAGGAGAGTTCATAGTGCCCGCAAAAGGGTTCCTAGATACCTTCAAGGGTCAGGTCTTTACCGACGACCAGATGGATAGGGCCTTTATCATGTATATGTTGGGTTGCTCGCTGATGAGTACAAAGGGGGATAGGATCAACCTCGGGTACCTGGCCTCTCTTGTAGACATCGACCGCATCTCCCAATATAACTGGGGAGGGGCAGGGCTGGCTACTCTTTATCACCACATGAGTGAGGTCTCTAGGGGGAACTCATCTTCCACTGGCGAGTACTGGAGAGCTTGGGAGGTAAAACTTTATTATCATATATCAATCACACTTTTATTTTATTCATCTCCTTCGATTTTATTTCAAAAATCGAATTCACTATTTTTTCTTTTGCAGTTATGGTCCCATGAATAGCTTCTCATGAGGGCCCCCAGTACCCGAGAAGGTGAGGCTGGGATCATGCCTCAGGGTTTGAAATGGAAGAAGGGAGTGACAGGCCGAAAGGTCGGGGACCATGACTTTGTAGGCTACAGAAACCTCCTTATCAACTTATGTGAGGTTCATGTGGTGTGGAATCCTTGGGAGGCGGCCCTGCCAAAGGCCAGCGAAGAAATCCAAGCTGCTGTAGGTTTTTCCAGGATGAGGATCCTGATGGTAGGTGAGGCATGCCGAGAATGGTACCTTGGTGAGAGGGTGACCAGGCAATCCCTTGCAGCCCCGACTTTTTATGTGCCTAGGGCTCCTCCTGCTACTATGAGGAGCACCAAGACCCTGGATCATGAGGACCTCATTGCTGCTCTAGGTGGGGAGGGTATTGTAAACTTTTTGGATGATCCAGACGGTTATCTTGCCTTCAGATTAAATTCTCTCATGCATAATTTTCCTCTTATGGATGTCACTCGAGTAAGAGACTTTTATTTCTTTTACTTCTACTTTTTAGATATGCGACAACTTTTATTAATATTCAAATTCTCATTTGCAGCCTGTTCCTGGAGTTGCCGACCCTCTGGCTCTCCCATAATGGAACTGGAATGTTCCCATGGTCTATATGGGCCAGGAGACTATGTACCAGCTGATCCCTTATACTCAGAATGTCCCGTCCATCCCCCTGTAATATGATACGGTCCCCAAGCACTATGCAGAGAAGGGTCTATCATATGCACTTACTGTCCAGCATTAGGTTCATGTATGCGAATGGAGAGTACATCTCTCTCTGAAAATAACCATTTTATTGCTTTTTCATAATTCAAATTTAATCTTTATACTAACTACTGTATCCAAACTCTTTTTTAGGCTAATGGAACAAGGGCCACTGCTGATCTTTAGGTCAGAGCTATGGTATTACCATTTTTATACATTTTCTTCTTCTTCTTCTTTATCTTATTTTGGCTTTTCAAGAAGCCGAGTTTGCTGCCTTGAGCAGGCAAATTCAAGAGTTTCAGCTGGGTCAAGGCGGCGGCTATCAAGGAGGTACTGGCGGCAGCAGCTAAGGCGGTGATGGTGGTGATGAAGGTGACAGTGGAGATGGAGGAGATTGCAAAACTGGGGGAAGTCAGATAGCTCCACAGGCACCTAGAAGAAATCCTCGTCGCCGACGAGGATAGCCGATCTCTCTTTCTTTTATATTACATCCCTGCGAGGACGAGAACTCCAAACTTTTATCTCTTTAGTGGATTTGTTTAGACAGTTTGATAGTATTCATGCATGGTGGCCTATGCGCCGATTTTGAATTCTTGTTTATATTCATGATTAACTATTATCTTATCATTAGGCTTTATTACCCTCGCTTACTGAGGATGTGAATGCCTTTATTATTTATTGATGAATGGTGCTTAGATGATGAAATGGTGATACTCTTGTTCAAATTTCTATGCAGGTTTGGGCTAATTCAGATTACAAACTGACCCATGAACATTTTAAAACCTAGGCGGCACTCAGTGCTGTCGTCGCTTTTTCTCGAGTGCCGGTTTGTGCCATTTTCTTACATAAAGTGCCATTTACCCATTTCAATGCCCATTTGAAACTCCTAAGGCCCTTTTCTGCTTCCACATTCACATTCTTCTTCTATATTCACTTTCCTTATTCATGGCTCCCATAAGTTCTGACATTCTATATCCGTGGATGGATTCTCTTTCCGGCATCGACCGACTCAACTTTGAGTGTTACAGATTAACATATCTCTTTGCATTCTACCATATGGCTCTAGACGAGAGCTTACTCCGAGCTGCTATAACATGTTGGGACCCCTCTTTGCATGTCTTCCGGTTCAGCCATGATGAAGTTTGTCCTCTCTTTGAGGAATTTAGCGCTATTCTCCATACCAACCCTTATGTTAATTTGATCATCCCCCAGATACAGGCAGGGTACATCCAAGATCTAGAGGCTCTTCTTTGTATTTCCCAGGGTGTCACTAGCTCTTTTGTTCATGATCGGTGTATTGACTTCGACCGCCTTTCTTCTATTTACGCTCCCGTTGGTGATCCTGATGATAGAGGAAATCAGATTATCAGACGCAGAGTCCTTTTTTTGGCTATGTTGTCCCATTTCCTATTCCAGTCTTCCTCTGATATCCTTATCCCTATCGTTTATGGTCTTCAAGAGATGCGGAGTGCTATCATGCTTGTTTTAGGAGAAACCTTACTGGGTTTGGATTGTGCACAAAGCACTGGATTGATGTTGCTTTTGGGGTCACCTCATGTTTTGCAGATCTGGCTTCTTGAGCATTTAGGCCTCTTCGTTCACCCTCCCGCTGAAAGACTACTTCTCTATGATCGCCTGGATGTTCATTTCTGCTATAGCACGGCTGACGGCTGGCTTACTTGGCTTCAGAGCCTATGTTATGAGGACATCCACTGGGTGTGCCCCCGATGGACTTACTACTCTGTCACTGTGCGGCTTCCCAGATGCCCGGGGGTTTGGTTACCTGGTCTGCATATCACCACTTTTTACATCCCCGAATGGGTGATTCGCCAGTTTGGATTGCTTCAGGATGTCCCGGACACTATTACGGCTAATTTTTTGAGGAACTGCACTCTATGCCCTTCTACCATGAGATTAATTACCGAGGCTTGGCAGGACAGAGTGTCGGCTCCTTTCCGGAGGGTCCTTTCTTTAGTTATTCCCACTGCCGAGTACCTTCTTGAGATTCAGACTTTGGTCGGGAAATAGCTTCTAGGCAAACAAAAAGAGAAAAGGAAAAAAACAAGGTTCTAAAACTTCCCACAAATCCTGCTTGGCTCTTACTGCACTTTTTTTTTGTGATGTATTTTTTAATTTTCAAAAAGGTTTTTTTTTTCTTTGTATCAGGAAAATGTTCTAATCATTTCAAATCATAGTTTGCACTTCTCTCACCTCTTCAGATCATGAAAATTTTCCCTGTAATGTCTCTGTTAGCTTTTATTACTTTGCTTTGAGTTTTGCTTTAGAGTTTTAATCATTCTATACTATGAGTCCTCATTTGCTTTCACACAGTACCTATTATGACAACTAGTAGATCCAGAAATGGGTTTAGGTATTTTCTGGGTTCTTTGGTTTAGCAAACGAAGTTTGCCCCTAGTATACGGGCTTTGATTCCAGTTCTGGGCAAACGCAAGTTTGCCCCTAGTTCGGCATAGGAAAACTCAGGATATTGGGTTTCCTCGAGAGTTGGGTTTTATTTGGACTGAGGGCCTTATGGGCCTGCCTACTTATCCCCGAATGGGTATCAGGTCCGTAGTAGTTCAGCTAAGGTTAGAAGGGAAGTGCCTTTTAGGCAAGTTTATTTATGTGACCGAACTGGGCAGGTTGCCTACGTATCCCCTAGCGGGAATCAGGTCAATCATAGTTCATCAACTTTGGAGGTTTTGAAATGACAAGGTCTTAAGCAAAATATTTTTGAGGCGATCGAGGTTGACTGGTTATTTAAACTCAACTCCGTCTAGGTCCATGAGATAGGCAGCTCCTCCGGAGAGGAGTATCTTTATGATATATGGTCCGACCCAGTTGGGTTTGAGCTTTCCTCGAGGGTCATAAACGGACACTTTAAGTTCTTTGAGGACAAGGTCACCCTCAGCAAGCTTCGTTGGGAGAACCTTTTTGTTGAAAGCACGAGCTAATCTTTTCTGATATCCCCGAGTGTGATTTATAACAGCGAAGCTTTTCTGATCTAATAGCATCAATTCCTCATATCTCCCCCGTAGCCACTCAAGTTCGGTTACCTCGCACTCTGCCAAAACTCTTAAAGATGGCATTTCGACCTCAACCAGTAGAATAACTTCCATCCCATAGACTAATGAATACGACGTAGCCCCTGTTGAAGTTCTTACGGAAGTTCAGTATCCCAATAAAGCAAATGGTAACTTCTCATACCAATCCCTGTATGTATCTGTCATCTTCCCCAGGATCGCCTTACATTCTTGTTTGCGGCTTCTATTGCTCCATTCGTCTGGGGTCTGTATGGTGAGGATTGGTGGTGAGTAATCCTATATTTCTCTACGAGTGGGATAACTTTCCCCTGAAAGTGGCTCCCATGATCAGAAATAAGCTCATTTGGCACCCCGTATCTGCAGACTATGTTCTTCTTGATAAAATTTGCCACATCCTTGGCTTTCAGAGTTGCATATGATGCCGCCTCCACCCATTTGGTGAAATAATCTATTGCCACGATTATATACTGGTGTCCATTTGAAGCTTTCGGGACTACTTCCCCGATGATGTCAATATCCCACACAGAGAATGACCAGGGGTGGTCATGTTGTAAAGTTAGGAAGGTGGGGTATGCATAAGATTCGCATAGATCTGACATTTATGGCATTTCCTAACATACAACAATCCTTATCCAGAGTTGTCTAATAGTATCCCTGTCGAATTATCTTTTTGGCCAACATGTGTCCATTCATGTCAGGCCCGCAGACTGCTTTATGTATTTCTTCCATCATTTTTCTCGCTTTCTTTCCATATAGACATTCCAAGTTATAACTGGTATCGGACTTTTTCCATAACTTTCCCTCATAAATCACAAATTGAGCTGAAAACCTACGGATCGCCTTCTTATCTTTTTCTGACACCCCTTCTGGGTACTTTTCTTTATCAATGAAACTCCAAACATATGTATACCACAGTATTTCTGTCTCTTCTCCTCCTCTAATGGCTACGATTGTCTCAAATGAGGGCCGGGTTCTCTCTTCTATGGACAGGGGAATCATGGTAATTCCTATAGGGATTTGGATCATCGAGGCCAAGCTTGCTAAAGAATCAGCTAGTTGGTTTTCCTCACTAGGAAGGTAACAGAATGAGATTTTTCTAAACTGTACTTTTAGGCTCTCCAGGTATTCATGGTAAGGTCTCAATTTTTCATGCTTTATTCTCCAATTACCCCTTACTTGTAATCTTATCAGATTCGAATCCCAAAAAACATCAAGCTTATCAATTTTTAAGGCTAAGGCTGCTTCCATCCCAATTATGCATGCTTCATATTCTACCATGTTGTTGGTTGAGTTATACTTAAGTTTAACGACCAACGGGGTGGGGGGGCTCTTTTAGGTGATATGAGGATGATTCCAACTCCCTATCCTACCTGATTGTCTGCTCCATCAAAATACATTCTCCACCGGTCTTCCTCTACTTTCATTACCCCCTCATCAAGAAACTTAAATTCTCCCCTTTCTTCAGATTCTATGGCAAGGTCAGCTAAGTATTTGGCGACGACTCTCCCTTTGACAGATTTGGAAGTGACATATCTAATATCAAATTCGGCCAGCATCGTGGTCCAGCGTGAGATCTTACTGGTTAAGGCAGGTTTTTCAAAGAGGTATTTGAGTGGGTCCATTCGGGATATTAGGATGACAGGGAAGGCTAACATGTAATGCCTAAGGCGACGTGTACACCATACCAAAGCCCAACATGCTTTCTCCAATGGCGAATGGTTCAACTCATACCTGGTCATTCTTTTGCTTAGGTAATATATGGCTTTCTCTACACGCCCCTCTTCCTCTTCTTGGGCCAACATGCACCCCATGGAATTCTCAGTAATGGATAGATATAGCAATAAAGGCTTCCCAGGTTTGGGAGGTGATAGGACAGGTGGGTTTTGAAGGTAGGTTTTGATTTTCTCGAAGGCTTTCTGGCATTAGCCATCCCATTCAAACTTTTCCCTTTTCCTCAGCAAATTGAATAGCGGGTCACAGGTCATGGTGAGTTTGGATATGAAACGGCTGATAAACTGTATTCTTCCTAAGAATCCCCTCAACCCTTTCTTATTTTGGGGTGACAGCATTTCGGTTATGGCTTGAATTTTGGTTAGATCTACTTCAATCCCCATCTGTGTAATCAGAAACCCCAACAATTTCCCCATGGTTACCCCAAAAGTACATTTTTGCGGGTTTAATCTTATTCTGAATTTTCTTAACCTCTCAATGAATTTTCTCAAAGCTTTTAAGTGCCCTTCCCTCTCTTTGGACTTTACTATCATGTCATCCTCGTACACCTCCACTTCTTTATGGATCATGTCATGTAACAGGGTGGTGGTAGCTCTTTGATAAGTTGCCCCTGCATTCTTAAGCCCAAATGGCATAACCCTATAGCAATAAGTCCCCCAGGGTGTGATAAAGGTAGTTATTTTCCCTATCCTTAGGTGCCATTAATATCTGGTTGTAACCTGAGAACCCATCCATAAAAGATAAGAGTTCATGCCCTGCTACATTGTCTACTAATACATCAATATGGGGTAAAGGGAAATCGTCCTTAGGGCTGGCTCTATTCAAATCCCGGAAATCCACACAAATCCTAACGTAACCATCCTTTTTTGGGACAGGTACAATATGAGAGACCCATTCCGGATATTCGGTGACAATCAAGAATCCAGCTCCTAACTGCTTTTCAACTTCCTCTTTCACTTTTAGCGCCCATTCAGGCGTCATTCACCTAAAATTTTGTTTTACGGGTATTGAGTTTGGGAAGAGGGGAATACGATGTTGGACTATTTCTGGATCAATCCCTGACATATCATCATAGGACCATGCAAAGACATCTTTGAATTCATTTAATAAATTGATCAACTAATTGCTTTCCTCATTACTAAGTGTGGAGCCAATAGAAACATTTTATGGATTATCTTCATTTCCTAAATTAATCGTTAAAGTGCCTTCAATGATTTTAGATGCAGATTCATTTTCCTTTTCAATTAACTTTTGCAATTCATCTGGTATTTCACTACATTCATCACATGCATCACAATTATTATGCGCAGTCGAGTAAGCAGAATTAGTCATATTCTCATTAACTTTCTTGGGAGCAATTACAACAGACATAGAAATCGAAAGATGCCTCATTTAGGCGAATATAGACTCTGGGTGAGGGGGATACCTATCACTAGACTCAAAAACCCATTCTTTCTTCCTTTCTCCTCCAAGATCAGTGATGAAGCACTCTTCTAGGTCCCCTGTCTGAGTAATTTCCCCAATTTCTTCTTCCTTTGGTTCTTTTCCAAGTTCCAATTTCTCCCTTTCTGCCTTTTTCTTGCTTTCTTCTTCACTTCTGTTTTGCCCATCTTTATTCACACTTTCCCCGATACTACCCTTTCCGATCCCTCTGTGTTCTTCTTCCAGCAAGTCCATCACTAAGCCATCTAGAGTGCACACCCAATCCTGAACAGTGGTGGATTTTGTAGGTCCTTCCAGGTAAGGGTCTTTATAGTCAGAGAAGTCATGTGTAAAGAAAATCTCAAATCTCAGCTTCATGCATTTTTCCACTTTATCTAACCATGGCTCCGGGAATCCGCAAAATGGAAAATCCTCTCCTTCTTCGACAAAGTACCCATTGAGAGTTTTTGAGTATGGTTCTATCGGTGCATCGGCCGATTTTTTTCTTTTTCTTCATTTCCTCCTTTGTCGGCTGATATCCCAACCCACGGGTATGCGTTTGTGTGACAATGTTTGGAAACTCGGACAATCCTTGGTGCTTCTTACCCAGACCCATCCCCGGGAAGAATCCCATCTTTCTCATTATTCCGGCTACCAACGGACTTGCATACTGTTCAAAGTAAAGTGGTAAAAACTCTTTTGGCTTGCTGTCTTCTATCACATAGATGAATTCGAACCTGCCTAAGCTTGTCTCTTCCTCTTGCATTTGTACTTCCAAAACCGGGGCACTAGATGAGGCTCCCGGCGCATTTACCTAACTATCCCCTAGAACATCACAAACTTTACCCTTCCAAATGTACTTGACTTTTTGATGGATGGTTGACGGGATGGCATCCAAACTGTCCAGCCATGGCCTTCCCAAAAGTAGATTGAAAGATGAGGAATATCGATAATCTAGAACTCTGCCTTCTTTTCCCCGGTCCCAATAGAGAGATTCAGAAAAATGATCCCCATAACCGCTCGCTGAGTATTGTCATAGGCCCTTACCTTTTGCTCTGATAGTATAAACGTAGATTCATCAAGCCCCATCCTTTTGGCTGTTTAGAATGGGCATACATTTAATGCAGACCCGTTGTCAATGAGACAAGCGGGCAAAGAATTTCCTAGATACTCGACGGTAATGTGCAACGGTTTGTTGTGAACGGGTCCTCCTGGAGGTAAGTCAGCTTCAGTAAATAAGATAGCGAGAGTCGAGCTCTTGTTGATCATGCCAACAAGATCTTCTGGGGTAATGTTGATGGAGACATCAGATTGATTAAGATCATTGAGAACCACTTGTCTATGACGCTTGGAAGCAATTAATAATCCCCAAGTAGTGATATTCGCTTATGTCTTCTTCATCTGCCTCAAGACCTTATCTTCTTCTTCTTCCTCATTCAGTTTCCCTTTTCCCTTATCCAATTCTTGTCCTGAGTGATCTTCCTCAAATTCGTATGGTTTGAAATGCCTTCCTGATCGTGCTAAATGAATGATCTCTTCTTTAAACCAAAGATCATCCTGTGCTTTAGTGACTTCTAGATTTTCTTCTTCTTTTTTACTTTCATACCAAAGATCCTCTTTAACTTTATTAATGTCCTGACCGTCATCCCCTTTATACCAAATAGAGTTGTCATCTTTAGGTGCCCACCAATCCACTGCGGGAGCCTTTTCTATCACTTTTCCCTTGTTTCTATCTGTCAGTTCGCCCAAAGTGTAGATATTTGAATTTCCCTGTATCTGATAAAACTTCCTCGGGCACCCCAACTTAGTGATCAATGTTGACGGATCAAAAGAGCTTATTTTACTTCCCAAATAGTAAACTCCGGGTGATGGTACTGCATAATGATTTGGTAGTGGATTCTTTGTGATGTTCGGCGGGTTGGTGGGTGGTTCAGATGTTACTTTCTTATCTATCAGATCCTGGATTTCATGTCTTAATCTCAAGCATCGATCGGTTGAGTGTCCCTGCTCTTGATGGAATTTGCAGTATAGATCAGCTTTGAAATTTAGGGGTGGTTGATTTTGTCTCGGTCGTGGTTCCAATAGATGAAGGTGCCCCTTTTCTAGTAGCCTATCCAGAGCGGTGGACAATGACACTTCCAAGTCTGAGAAGCTTCTTAAAGGCTTATCTCCTCCCCTCTTCGGGTAACTCCTGACGGTATCGAACTTCTTCTCTGGTTCGCTTAGCGTATTCATATCTGTAGGACATGAATGACTTCCTGAATGCCCTCCTCCTGTCCCATAATTTGGACGTCTATATCTGCTCACCAACTCTTCTCTCTTAATCAATCCTTCTTGTATCGCATCCTCGATCCTAATTCCTACATCGAACACTTCAACAAAGGTATTGATGGATTGAAACCTCATCCTCTCTTGATAGATGGACTAGAGATTTTTCATTATCAATTGGATTTGTTCCTTCTCGGTTGGCCTTTGTACCATCTTGGCTGCCTTTCCCCTCCAACGGCTCAAATTTTTAGCAAAAGATTCCTTATTTTCCTGACGGGTAGTCTCTAAATCTCTGATGGTAACATCCAAATCCTGATTATACTCGTACTGGGCTACGAATAACTTGACAACCTCCTCCCAAATTCTGGTCTTGCTAGGCTCTAATGTAAGATACCAAGATAAGGCAGCCCCGGTTAATGTTTGTTGAAACAGAACAGCCATCATAGTCAAAGCCGCTTGGCTGAAAAGTCCCTATACACATCCTGATATGGCTACGGGGGTTTACTGTCCCATCGAATTTATCAAATACAGGCATTTTGAATCCTGGAGGTAGTACCTCACAAACCTATTCATATAATCCCTCTAGTTCCAGCAAGTAGGTATCTACTCCTTGGGCCTTTCGGACTACCCTCTCCAGTTTCTCTACCTTTTCGATCATCAGCTTCTCTCTCTCAGCTTTTTCTTTCTCCATCTTTTCCTTTTCTGCCCTAGGCGCTTCAGCCCTTTCTTGATCATCGAACCAATCATCCTCCCTACCAGATGGAGGAGGAGGATCAACAACTGGTGGTTGTCGGGCTAGTGTTTCCACCTTGGTCATCATCCTAGCCATTTGACCTTCCTGCTGTTCCACTATGGCCCTCAATTCTGCTATCTCTCTTGCGTTTGCTTCTTGTGCCATCTCCCTTCTTACTAACCTTGCAGTAGAGTCCCTGTACCAGACTGTGCTCGTGGATAATTCTATCTTTTGCCTACAACCATATTTTTTTCTTTTAATAAATAAAAAAAACAAAGAAATTTTCTTGATTTTGTCATTTTGTTTGCAAAAGAAATTTTCATGAATGGCCCATATGTCATGCGGATGCAATGCATGTGTGCGTGTGTGCCTACTCTATGTGTCAAAGAAAGAAAATTCTAATCCTAACACATAAACACGTAAGCACATAAAATTCTCACCCATGTCGAGTGCGCTAATTTCTCCTTTCATTGTGATCCTCTTCACCCCTTCAAAGTTTGAAAATTTTAGAACTTGTGAAATTCATTTGACAAGCATTTCCCTAGATGATGGGATCTTTCAAATTCTTAGGAAGCTTTCCCTTGAAGGCAACAATATTTATCAACAAGAGATGATTGGGTTGCAGTTTTGCTTTGAAATTCATTTGAAAATAATAAAAAAAATTGATTCCCAAGATTTTCGGGTTTCTTCCTTAAAATATGCCTTAACAAGGGTTGAATTGAAATTTTGATCAAAAGTAAATTCCAAAGGTTTTTTTTGTCTCTTCTTCTTCTTCTTTTTTTTTTGAAAGAGAGATTAAATACTTTGAAATAAAAATGGCAAAAAGAATCTGTTTGCTTTCAAAGGTACATTTAAAATTCTTTGGGTAGAAGGATCACATGATCGGATTATTACCGTACTTTTCATGAATTCGGATACATACAAGGTCAATGGTGCTTAGCTAAACAAGATATAAGAAATATAACCTTGTAATAAGAGTTTGGCATGTTATCAAATGTCGTAAAACATGATGAGGACTTGCTCAAAAGTGACTAAGAGGTTGTATATCCTACATCAAGCAAGCATCGTCATCGTCTCAAGTAATCCCTTTCAGGCATGCAAAACTCCCTAGCACATAATCCTAATCAAGAATTAATTTTCGAAGATCGAAGGGTTCTATAGAAGCTATCATGCAAAGGTCGGGTTTTGGTCAGAAAAAAGGACCCTTGACACACATTCGATAGGATGCTTCATATACCAAAGCATGGTACGAGAGAAAGGGTGATCACACGGTCCCATGATGACTTGACCGACCAGGTTGCCCCGAGCCTCTAAGGTCATAGTTTCATGCAATCGACTGGCGAGACATGCAAGTGCAATGCAACGGGCATAGAAAAATTAATTAATTCGATTAAAAGGATGTTTTCAAGTCTAATCCTCGAGTGAACCCAAAATTGGAAATTCTGGTCTGCGAAACCAGAGATTCTGGGTTTGACCCCCAGCGGAGTCACCAGATTGTAGATACCGACATTTGGGCCCACTTTTGTTATTTTTAAAATATTTTTCAAATTTCAAATTCAAATACGAGTCACCACTTAATTTTTAAAAGGAAATTAGGAAACCATTTTTAAAAGCATCCGATTTTTTGCGAAACCAAAGATAATCTGGGTCCGGGGATTATGGAATGAAAGGGGAAGGAGCCCGGCGGACTAAAACACCCCCTTTCATCCTATCTCGTGATAGCCCTACTCATCATCCTATTTAATCGAATTAATAGTCTAAGCATGCCCTCAACTAATACATAGATATAAGTATACATATCACAAGCATGTAAAAAGGGTGCAAAATTGCTAACGATAAAATATTGTTCATAAGCCACATAATTCAAATAGCAAGCAAAATGATATGTATGTAAAGAACTAGAGAACTTACCCGGGATCCAGTCGCGAAATGGGAAACATGCAATGCATACAAAGAATAGAAATCCTAAAATAAATGTCTCTAATCACATATACACATAAGGCAAGGCCTAAGCTAAAGTGTCGCGCATGGAGTCGAAAATCAATAAAATCAACAAATAAAATAAACTAGAGAAGAGATGAGAAGTCATACCACCAAAGCGCTACAAAACAAGGGTTAGTCCACATGCTTCACACAATAATATGACATCAAATAATCAATCCCAAATCTCTAGGTTAGATCTATCATGTAGAGGAAAATTTGATACAACTATGAATTTCTTTTGATTAGTTGGAGTCATAGCACCTTTATAGATATACAAGCCTCAATTAGGAGCCAATGTAATGTCCATACGGAGATGGTATAACCCCAACATGATCATAAGGAACTCACAAATAAGTTAATGAAATGCGGCTTAAACAAATGCAAAGTAAGCCCTAATCACAAGTATCAACATACATGAATGAATGCATGGATATGTATAAGGACAAGCTGTGAATTATTCACTAACTTGGATCACTTAGTCTCTGGGTTTAAGCTTAATTATCTTTATTCAAAATATGGTTTGAGTCCTAAGGCATTAGGAGACCATCTAAGTTGAAATAAATAAGATTAGACAAAAACAGTAACAGTTTTTCATGAATTCCAAGAGCAGACCAGATTTTAAAAGGTAGGAAAACCATACTTCCAACGGTTGGATCTTAATATTTTTTGGATATGATATGCCTCTGTGAGTCTAGTTTCTAACCCAAAAATAAAATCAAGGTTTGAACGGCTAGATCTCGGAATATGGAAAACACCAGACGTCACTCAGGAATCTGCAATTCTCTGTTTAGAGATCTTGCATGATTTTCTAAAAATAGTAATAAAAAAAATGAGAAACACTTAGATCCTTTTAGGGTATATTTATAACACATTAAGGTACTTACAAAAAATTATTAGAGGCCAAGGAAGTTCGATTAAGGTTCTGATTTATTAATTTCAAAACAAACTTACTGTTCTGAAATTTCGGACAGAGAGTTGCTTGTTTTGAAATCATAACACCAAACCATCTTAGACATGGAATTTCATCAAAACCAAAATCACAGAGGTACTTAAATGGGTTATGAACATCCTCCAATTGGTCTCATCCATTTCCAATGAACCATGACTCTATAAAAAAAATCTTTGATCATAATTGGTTTATGGATTCACTGCATCTTGGTTGAATTGACGTTCATATTTCGAATCAAACTTGATCCATGATTCTTGAGAGAACTAGGACCAGTATGACTATGATTATTGGAATAAATAATGAAACATAAAGAGATTCATAGATTTAGCCTTAATGGTTTTCCATCATAGATCTCATAACTAGAGAACCCTAAGGTCTTACTTAATCTTATTAATTTTGAATATAAACTATGAAAATCTACATCTAATTTCTCTCTCAAACATATGATCCTTGAGGAATATAGAGTCATGACCACCTAATCTCCTCTCAATTTAATGGTCCTTGGAGATTAAAAATCATATGAACCACTATGGAATATAGCATGAATCCCATAAGATTCTTAGTAAGGGGATTCAAATCACGAAGTTGAGACTTGAATTCAACCAACTATGTGTAGATATGATCATGATTCACTTTAATCTCCATATGGATCATAGGATCATAGGAAATTAAAGGATCAAACTCAAAGAGACTCAATAAGATATATAAAATCTCATGAATCTCAAGAGAAAAATAGAAATAAAGAATCAAAGTTTACTTAGAGAAAATTAGAACACAAATTCTTCAAAATCAAACTTATCTTAAACCCAAGGCATCAATTGGACCCAAATTAATGAAATGTCATGAGATTCAATCATAAGCTTTAAGTGGTGTGTGATGAAATGAGGTAGGAAGAGAGGTTTTGAAAATGTGTAATGTTCCTAGAACTATGAACTTGTGATTTAATTTGCCTAATTCTACCAAGGATTGAGATGCTACCTCTATGACCTCAAGGACTTCTTCTATTTCTTGGGAAGCTCTTCCAAAAGATCTTCAAATTCTTCTCCAATTCTTCAAATTCTTCAAGAAAACTCTCTTCTTCCCCCCGTCAATTCTCTCTCTATTGTATATATAACTCTTGTATCTCTCTAAGATTAAGTGAAAAGTTCAAAAGTCAAGTCAAAAGTCCCAATAATGGAGATGAATGTCTGTTTATATAGACCAACATGACAAGGTTAAATGGATAAATTCGGGTGAAAACCCATGTGCAAAGTTTTCTTCTAGAACATGTGAGAAAAGCAGTCTATTACAGTGCGCGGCACTCGATGACTGCCTGCGGCACTCACTAAGTGCCGGGTGGCACTCAGTGAGTGCCGGCGCGACACTCAGTGACTGCTGCCGGCATTGCCACGTGCCGCGGTTAACAGAATTTTGCCTTCTTTTTAATTTTCAATATATATATATATATTAACATAAACTTAATTTATCTAGTAAAGAATATACTAATGTGGTTATATTTGTAATGTACTTTATTAAAATATACCCATATACATGGTATACATTCCTATATATCATTTTATTTCTTTTTTCTCTTTTCTTTTTTTTTTTCTTTTCTTTTCAAGACTTCTTTTCCAAAACTCTTTATTTTCTTCTCTCTCTCTCTCTCTCTCTCTCTCTCACATTCTCTTTTTTCTTCTTTTTTATATATATCTTATTATCATTACTATATATGTATGTATATATTTTTTTTTGAATGAATTCTCAAACTGATTTCCTCACACGCTCTTCAACATTCATGTTTTCTTTCAAACACCCAGTTTCTCCTTCTTTTATTTTATTTTTTTTGAAACTATACTTGAAGAACCTTTGAAGTATTTGAATTTTCTAGAAGATCTCCGAATTTCACCGGTCATCGTCATCATCGGTCTTAAGAGGTAACCAATTCCTGGATTTGATGTTTGTTCAAAATCGGGATGTCTACAGGCGTTGGTGACTAAAGCTGATGAACTACTATGCCTGGCCTTTCCCAATACTCTTAAGGGGCCAGCCACATAGTGGTACCACTAACTCAAGCCCTGATCGGTTGGTGACTTCAATGAGTTCAACATGCTATTCGTTAGCCAGTTCGTGGGCATGCTTGGCCGACTGCAGTCGAAAATCCAGTTGTTGAATATCAAGCAACGAAAAGGAGAGCCCTTGAAGGACTACATTGATCAGTTCAATCAGCAGAAGCTTCGAATCCATGACCTAAATGAGATGGTTGCAATCACAGCCTTCTACTCTGGAGTTCAGAACACTATGGTCACCACGCCGTTACACCGTCTACGGCT
Organism: Hydrangea macrophylla; assembly: GCA_033977485.1. Taxonomy (NCBI): domain Eukaryota; kingdom Viridiplantae; phylum Streptophyta; class Magnoliopsida; order Cornales; family Hydrangeaceae; genus Hydrangea; species Hydrangea macrophylla. The sequence goes on along the minus strand of CM066984.1, from coordinate 3,509,014 downwards.
GGCAACCTTGGTTGAACTCTCGAAGAGGGTCAGGAAATATATCGACACCGAGGAGTTCATGAAGTCCAAATGCTTTAACTTTATAGAAGATGATTTCCCGAAAGGAAAATTGAAACGTGAGATCTCTAAAAAGGGGTCGGGAAAGAAGCAAAAACGGCAATCAGGATCAAACCCCGATCGCCTTCACACCACTTTCCCAGCCTATTCAGGAGGTCAGGGTGGCAGTTGAGTCCCAGAAGCTGCTTAAGAAGCCTACCAAACTAAAGAGCCCTCTCGAGAAGAAGAATCGGGACAAATACTATCGGTACAATATAGACCACGGCCAGGATATGGAGGATTGCTTCAAACTCAAGATTGCAATCAAAAAGCTCATCGAATAGGGTCATCTGGATGAGTTTGGCAATAAAAACAGATGACTGTGGCAAGATACCCAGGTTCCTAAACAGCAGCAACCCCTTGGTCACATCGACATGGTCTCCGGAGGAATATCGGGTGGAGAGGACTCACAGTCGGTTGAGAAGAGGCATGCACTGGAGTCCAAAGTAGATGTCCTATAAGTCTAACCTTCCAACACCCCACTGATCGATGTCCTAACTTTCTCATTTGATGATGTCCGAGACTTGCACTACCCCCATGACAATCCATTGGTGGTAATGCTCTGTATAGCTAAGTACGTGGTGAAGAGAGTGCTCGTCGCTACAGGTAGCTCCTCAGACATACTATTCACATTAGCCTTTGATCACTTAAGGATATCAATGGTAAGATTCAATGGATCTACCACGAAACCGCTCAGGATGATCGAGCTCTAGGTTCTAATAGGGGCCTACCTACAATAGACCTCCATACTTGTGAACTTTGTTATGGTGGAGGCCCTATCACCTTATAATGCCATCATTGGGAGACCGACACTCAACAAACCCAGAGGGGTTGTATCAACTTACAGCCTGATCGTCAAGTTCCCAACCCCGCATGGTCCAGGATATTTAAGGGGAGATTAGACTACCGCTTTGAGTTGCTATGTTAGTTCCTTGCACAAAGAGGCAATTTTAGAAGTGCTAAACATTCAGGAGATAGATCCAAGGGACGCTAAGGACGGAGTCATCCTAGTTGAAGAACTTAGTTAAGTGATGTTGGACCCCCAATTTTTTAACCGGTCTGTCAGCATCGGTACTCTCCTGGAGCCAAATCTCAAGGAGAAGCTTGTCCAATTCTTAAGATAGAACCAGGATGTCTTTGCCTGGAGCCATGAGGATATGCTTGGAATTGATACTCGGGTCCTGTCTCATCGACTCAATGTTGATCCGAGCTACTGATCGATTAAACAGAAGATGAGGGGAATGACCCCCGAAAGGCAGGAAGCAGTACGTGAGGGAGTCAAAAAGCTTCTTAAAGCACACTCCATCTGTAAAATTCACAATCCCGACTGGTTAGCCAATGTTGTTCTGGTCAAAAAAAGCAACAAAAAGTGGAGGCTGTGTGTGGACTTCACCAACCTAAACAAAGCATGCCCTAAGGATTTCTACCCTTAGACACCACGGCTGGCCACTAACTGCTCTCATTCATGGATGCCTACTCTGGGTATAATCAAATCTCTATGTACCAGGGTGATGAAGAGAAAACTTCCTTCATCACTGACCAAGGAACTTACTGCTATAAGTGATGCCCTTCGGCCTCAAGAACGCTAGGGCCCCTTATCAATGCTTGGTCAACCATATGTTCAAAGATCTTATCAGGAAGACCATGGAAGTATATGTTGACAACCTCCTGGTCAAAAGCCAGGACAAGCCCGACCATCTCGAACACTTGGCCGGGGCCTTCAGCATCTTAAGAAAATTTTGAATGAAATTAAACCCGGTTAAGTACGCATTTAGAGTCTCGTCTGGGAAATTGTTGGGGCACCTGGTCAGTAAGCGAGGAATTGAGGCGAATCCTCAAAAGATCCAAGCAATCATAAACATGCGGTCACCCAGGTCAACTAAAGAAGTTCAAAGTTTGGAATGTGGGTGGCAGCGCTGAACAAATTTGTGTCCCAAGCAACCGACCAGTGTCTGTCATTCATCGAAATCCTCCGCAAAGCCTTTTAGTGGTCAGAGGAGTGTGAAGAGGCATTTCAAGCACTCAAGAAGTACCTGACATCGCTGGCTCTACTCTCAACGCTCATTCTAAAGGAGTCATTCCTTTATTTGGTGGTATCACCATCAATAGTAAGTTCAGAACTGGTCAGGAAGAAACACGGGATACAATACCCGGTCTATTACACAAGTCGGGCTCTCTCTAAGGCACGAAAAGTCGTTACTCTCACATAAAGAAGCTCGCCTTCAAGCTCATTACATCAGCTCGGTGACTCTGTCTGTACTTCCAAGCCCATGTCATAGTGGTTCTCATTGATAAGCCTCTATACAGGATTCTATCCCAGCCTGAAACATCTGGGAGACTCATGAAGTGGGCATTAGAATTGGAAGAGTTTGAGGTAGCCTATAGACCACGAACAACCATTAAGGAGCAAGCAGTGGTAGAATTCCTTGTAGAATTCACCTACCCAGAGGATCTAGTCGAGGAGTTTAACCCACCAGAATTACTGCCTAAGCTACAACTTGACATCCCAACCTGGATATTACGTGAATGGGTCCTCTAACAAGCAGGGTAGTGGGGTAGGGATCATCCTAACCACGCTTGACGAGATCTCGCTGGAGTACACTCTAAGGTTTGGGTTCCAGGCCTCCAACAACGAAGTCGAGTACGAAGCTTGTTAGTCGGGTTACAGTTGGCAACCTCGATGGGTGCACGACAAGTCCAAGTGTTTAGTGATTCCTGGCTCATCGTCAACAAAGTTAATCAGGAGTATGAAGCTTGGAAAGAAAATATGGTGGCCTACCTGGCCCTTGTCAAGGAGGTTACTAGAAATCTAAAAGGGTTCTCCATCACATAGATTCCAAGAGAAGAAAACACCTGAGCCGACCGGCTAGCGTGCCTTGCATCATCCTCTGAGTCAGACCTACCCACGATAAGGGTAGAATACTTACCTGAACCCAATATGTCCAACTCGGGAGGCATGGAGGTCACCCCGTTGACTTGGGGCCTAGCTAGATGGATCCTATCAGGATGCTCCTCACAATCGAAAGCTTACCACCCGGGAAGGATGAATCCTGGCGGGTAAAATACCGAGCAGCAAGGTACGAACTCATTGACAGTGTGCTCTATAAGAGGGGATTTTCCAACCCCTACCTCTGATGCATCCATCCTGCCCAGGTACAGGAGATCTTGTTCAAGATTCACGAAGGGGTATATGGAAGCCATATTGGAGGCTGGGCCCTCTCACACAAGGTATTGCTGTAAGGCTACTAATGGCCAACAATGGCCATGGACTCTCGGGATTATGTCAAGTGGTGTGACAAGTGCCAGAGACATGTAAACAAGATCAACCACTTGGGAGAGCCCTAAACTCCAATCCTTAGCCCCTGGTCATTTGCTCAGTGGAGCATCGACATACTCAGGCTGCTCTCCACATTAAATAGTCAAGTCAAGTTTGCCATTGTCGCAGTTGATTATTTCACCAAGTGGGCTGAAGAACATCCTCAACAGGTTTGGCGTACCCCGGGTACTAGTCAGCGGCAATGGAAGACAGTTTGACACACCGATATTTTAGACAGTTCTACTCGGGCTATGGGATATCGATTCACTACTCTTCTCCTGAGCATCCTTAAGCCAATGGACAAACAGAGGTAACAAACTGAACTATTTTATAGTCCATTAAAACCAGGCTTGAATAGGACAAGGGACTCTGGGCGGAGGAACTACCGCCCCTTCTGTGGGCTTATCACACCACTCCCCAAACGGTAACCGAAGAGACTCCGTTCTTACTCAATTACAGCTTTAAGGTAGTGGTCCCCACAGAATTGGGATTACCTACTTATCAGGTGGCAACCTACAGTGAGCAGGGCAACGAGGAAGCCCTGAGAAGAAAACTCGACTTAATAGAAGAAAAATGGGACCGGGCATACCTAAAGGTAGCAGCATACAAGAAGAGGGTCTCACGGTACTTCAACAACAAGGTAAAGCATCATAGTTTCCAGGTAGGAGACCTCGTCCTTAAGGCCGTAAATCAGTCTACCAAGATCCTGAGTCACAGGAAACTAGGACCAAATTAGGAAGGCCCATATAAATTTACTCGGGTCAACCGACCGGGGACTTACTGGTTACTGATGCTAGATGGACAGGACCTATCGCACCCCTTGAGCGTGGACCATCTACGTAAGCCCTTTCAGTAAAGTGTGGATAGGTATTGGTTAGGGACTTATGCTTTCCTTCAACTAGTTATAGCATTCTTTACCAATGTTCATAATAACGAAAGACCTCGGGATCACGCCTGAGGCCTAACAAAAGACCTCGAGATCACGCCCGAGGCATAACAAAAGACTTTGGGATCACGCCTAAGGCACCGGTTCTGCTTAAGTCCATAACCTATAATGGGGGAAAATCCCCATATGATTGCGAGCTCTAAAAGACCCTAGACATACCAACATTCTAGGTCGGCTACCTATAGTCATTGCCTCTATTAACACCCTCCTTAGCAAAAGCTTTGACATCCAAGCACCCACAATGCTCCGAGTCTACATCGGGATTACTATAAGGAGCCTGGTTATCCCCGAGCACTTATAGTTTCCCGACCGGGTTCTACAATATTGAAAATTTCAAGGTTTTACAGATCTCCCAAAGACCAAGTGTTCCCCACTAGTCATAGTTCTAAACCTTTTGCTAAGGCAGGGTTTTGATAAGACTAACAACTGGTCAGACACAGGCAATCATAAACAAAGCCAAGTAGTAAGAGTATGGATACGGACAATAAATGACAAGAAGGTGACCTTAGAGAGCCTTTGTCATTGAAAGTTCAAAAGTACACTACCTCGAGGGCAATTATAGTAGCCTCCCCAAATATATATATAATTATTTCAAGTCCTCGGTCTCCCCGACCTCTCTGCCAGCCTCAGCATCTCCACCAACAGTATCGGCTAGGGCCCCCTCGGCATCCTTTTCCTTCCAGAAGTCAGACTCTGCCCAGGAGTAGCCCGAGAGGTCCCACTCGGGGTGGTCCCAAACCACCCTCTGGGCTAGGTCGACATAGCCCTGGAGGAAGCCAACCTCGAATTCCTCAGCTGAATTCTCGAGGTATCTTCATAAAGCCCAAGGGTGGATAGACGGAAGAACTTCTTCTTCCACCCTTTGTTATTGCTCGGGCACTTATCGATGATCTTCCTCCCCTGCTGGGCTCCCCGAGAGAAGAAGTTGAACTCCCCATGCAACGGGAACGGCTGGTGAGTCCACAGGAACTCTTTCAAGGTGAGTTCATACCCCAGGACTTAGGGCCAGAGGTGTATGGCCCCCATCAAAAACCTCTACCTGTTCAGGGCAAGTTGCCTGGGAGAAATCTTGATATAGCTTAACACGTCACATGTAAGTGGGTGGAGGGGAAGGCAAAGGCCCGCCATGAAGGCGTCCTTATAAAGGGTAACAAAACTCGACTAGTATAGTTGGTCTCCACCAATGGGTAATGCCAAGGAACAGTGGCTGGAGATTTTATACCTAACCTAATCCTTCCTAGGTCATTGACAATCAGACTATTGGGAATCCACTCGCACGAGAAGGTTACATCAGGACTACCAGAGACTGAAGCCTCATCACCCGACCCTTGTGACACAAAGGTAGCCTGGATTCTTGGACTTGCTTCATCGTTAGACACCCTAATGGGGATCCTACCTTCACTCTGGTGATCTGACGGAGTTAGTAAATGAGGGTACAAGCTTGTGTCTGGGTACCCAATCTAGACTGCCCATCTTTCAATCAAGAAGACGAGTTAAAATCTTAATGACACATCTTTAGGGTCCTGCAATGGGGTAAGGGAGTAGCTGACAGCCCAAGTAGGGGTACAGAGGTGGAAGGGCTAAAATTCTATACAATAAGGCATACAGGGTCTTCAAAGTCAAGTAGCACTCGGTCACAATAGTTTTAGGATACCTCGATTGGTTCGACTGCTCTACCAAAGAAAGGGATTCTCTAAACCTATGGAAAAAGCTAACAATGAGAAAAAATAAGTCCCACTCCCTCACTAGTCCTAGCGGGTTCCTATTCTCCAGCCTCACTCTCGAATATTAACAGATGAAGGAGAAGAAAAATGCAATGAATTATAAGGCTAGAGGGATGAAGACTTACAAGAATAAGGCACAGAAAAGAGCTTAGAAGTCTTGACCGGACGCTTCTCTCTTATACCTCTCGGTAGACTCAAGAGATGGGTAATAGAAGTAGCAAAAAATGCCCAAGTGCTGCATTTATAGAATGCATGGACAGTCCAGATGATCTTAGATCCAATTGTCCTGTAGATCTCCCGCCTAAAATGCCAAACAACTAGCGCCTCGGGTGGCCCAAGTGGTGCCTCAAAAGGTGTGCGCATTAAATAAACGATGTGACGGTTCGATTATGATGTGGCTATCCTAATACTCTCAAACCAGTCTTGTTGGATCCTAACCAGACCAATCACTCTTTGACTATAATGACCCCGAAAATTAGAATCATAATTTCATTAGAAAATATACCAATTTTGGATTTGGTACAGTATTAATTTACCTGTGCGGGCGTTTAAGCATGAGCACAACCACATGGGATGAACTCTCCTTATAACTTGGAGCCCAATTAATTTTAAGTGACAGTGTGTGCGTGTGTATTTGCTTGTGCAGTGTGTGTAGGAGTGTGTTGTGTGTGTTGTGGGGGCCAGGCTTAGGTAATTATATATACACACCTCCTATCTCCTAATCTCTCACAACTCTCATCAAACTCTCTGCCTCTCTCTCAACACTCTACTATCCCTCTATTCTTTGTCACTCTCGGTTCATATATATATATATATGTGTGCAGATTATATATATAGAGAGTTACATATATATTCAAACATACATATATTTACATTCAAGAAATTTGGCAATCAATCTCTGGGTTTTGGAATTCTTTATATCTTTCTGAAATTTGAAAGTTGGGTAAGATTTCTACATCAATTTTAATTTGGTTTCAGTTTACTTTAGACTTTGTAGAAATTGATGTATATATATATAATTTTGTATATATATTGTTAAGGGTCTGAAATTAGCGGGCAGAAAAACTGTGACAGAAACTTGATTTCTTCATATCAAATGAAAGGTCTCGATCCCACGAGGCTGTGTTTCAAATTTTAGAAGCTAATTCATAGCGGTTGCGACGAACGGTCGAATTAAAGTTTTGTCGCTATTCGATTTTTTGATAAAATCAAAAGTTACGTTTGATTTCAATAAAAATTGATTTCATATTTGAAATCTACGCGGAAAAAGGAAGAATTTCATATATTGGAAAGTCTATTTTGATTAAGTTTTCAAACTGGGTAAAATTTAGCCTTTAATTTCAAAGTAGGGGAAGAAAAGAGAAAGAAGACGACACTGTGACATCTCGCGCGCGCGACCTGCGAGAGCGGCCCGCGCGCGCGATCAGGCACTTTTCTAAAAACTATTTTAAATTGAAACTGTGGCCTTTCTGTGACAATTCACCCGCGCGACCCGCGCGAGCTAGGGTTCACGCGAGCGAGGTCCCGCGCGAGCGGCCCGCGCGCGCAACCTCGGGCAGTTTAGTAAAATCTCCTGTTTTGTTGTACTTGAGTCTGTTATGAGCTAAGGGGCCTTGTTCCCTATGCTTTAAGAGTTATATTTTACTATAATAGTAGTTGTACTTGTGCTTAGAGGTGTTGTACCTCACTGATATGCGCGCATTATTGTACATCGAGATTTATAACAGATTGAGCAGTTCTGGTTTCTGTTCTAATTAATTATTCAGGCTATCCTCGGTGAACGGTAGTTCCGTATAACCCTCAATAAAGTTGTATAACATGTTAATAGTGTATTTACATGTTTACTTGAGCTGCTATGCCTTAAATGGTTAATTGAGTTGCTATGCTTACGTGTTTACCTGGGTGATTTCAGGATGTCTATTGTGTTGTTTTAATCGATAGCATGTTTTGATATGTAATTTATGAAATGTTGAATATGTCTGGATGCTTAGAGCTCGCATATGTCATATCCTTTCATAAGCATGAGCATGAACACGAAAATCACGAAAATGATTTTGGGATGAAAGACCTTAGAGGCTTTCAATTTTTGAAAAGGGAAGACCTTAGAGGCTTCCAGGTTTTAAAAATGGAAGACCTTAGAGGCTTCCATGCATAAAACCCTCTAGGAGGGATTTTGTTTTGAAAGATAGAAATCCCGAATTTGTGGGTAGGCGTGTGAGATGGGTACCACTAGGAACTCGAATTGCGGGATGTACTGCAAGAAACCCCCATAACGGTAAAGGCTAGGCCTTCGTGCAATTCGTAAGGCCCAAAGTCCCGCACGTTTGAGGCTAGGCCTACGTGGACGGGAAGCCCATGGTCCGGGTAATGATATTGACGATTGAGGGTGAGTGTTTTAAAATGAACGAAAAGTGATTTTCATACATGACATTGGCATTCATTGCACTCACGCATGTTATATAACAGATGTTATTGTGCGGTTATATGACTATACGAGCCTTTTGGCTTATGGACTATTAAACCTTTCTTTCAGGTGATATAGATAAGGGTAAGGCCCCCGAGATTTGATGAACTTCCACTTTGTTTGAAGGTCAAGTTTATGGGATTTTAATTTACATGTTGGTTCAAAGAGCATGTTATGATTTAATTGGACAAGTGTTAGTCCACCCGCTTTTAAATAGCATGATAGCTTAACTCTGATTTTTCGTTGCTTATCTTGAAAATGATTTGTTCCAAGAAAGGATAGTTTTCAAATGAAAACCCGATTTCTGTGTTATTAATGTTTTTCCAAATGATGAATATTTTTTTCAAGCCCAGAGTAGAGTTTACTCGTGAAGATCCCATTTAGGGAAGAATTTGTGAGATCGTGACACTTTGTATTCTTAAAAACCTTGGGTTTTTATTATAAGAGTTTCTAACGTTTGAGAAAAAGACAGTAAGTCATTGTATCACTTTTCGATATGTGAAACCAAGTTTGAGTTTCTATTTAAAAATTGTATTCTAAAGTTTGAGAATGAGATTGATAAATGTTTATAAAATCTATATATTTTCCGCTGCACTGTTGTTCATTTGATGAATCGATAAAGAATTTCTGTTAATGTCTTTTAAATTGACAAGCAAAGCTTTTCAAGAGACTAGCTGAATGTTTCCGCTATAGTTTTACTCAGATCCGTGAGTCTTTAAAGATTTTGTTTTTCCACCAAAGATTTTGAAAGGCTATTCTATGCTTTCGTAGTAACTCTCGGAGTCTAGGACTCGAGGCGTTGTAAAATGGTATCAAAGTTTTGAGGTTTCAAAATTTAAATGTTTTAGAGCTTTGAACCTTAAATGATTTTAAAGTTTAAACGTTTGTTTTTCTAAAGACAAAGTTTTTCAGATAAGCTTCGGGTCTAGGACTCGAAGCATTACAATTTTGTTCGGTCCTTCCGCTCCCTCTTGATTATTATTTTATTTTAGTTAGCACCCCCTTGCCTGCGGGACTCATGTCGTGGTGGGGCGGGGCACTACATTGACACATGGCAAGCACCGGTCCCAAGCTCCCGATCTAACCGATTGGTCCATGCCCCGAGTGACTAAGGCGAGCGGTCCAATCCCGAGCAAGTTCCCTAGCTATATCTCGGACGTTTACTGAGCTATGCAAATTTCCAACCCTCATCTAATGAAGCATCTCATTAGCCTTGGAATTGGGAGGCAGCTGATATGTATAAAATTATACAGTAAAAGTATAAGGCTCGATTTGTGTCCTTCCCGAATGGTTCGCCGGTACTACATGGTCCCGACCAACAAGTCAGGAATGCTGTACGAGCTCGGTTCATCAAAGGCGTAGCCCGGCCACGTCCCATGACGTGCTCCATCGTATTCCAGACAGTTTCCTACACAAGCTAGAAGGTAAATGGAAGGGGTAGCTTGTTTCCTAATCTAATTAGGAAACTTCCACGTTTTGTGCTAATCGATCCCAATCAGATTGTATTACTTTATCAGTTTACTTGCCATATACGTGTAGGTCTCGTGCATCTATAAAATAGACCCCTCACCCCCTTTTAGGGAGATTGCAACTCTGTCATACATCGATACGCGTAATCCGGCCAGTATATGGTAGCTCTATCTCCATTGTTGGTTCACCACAGACCCCCGGTAATTTTATATCATAGTGCAAGTGCTCTAACACACAATGTGGACGTAGGTTTCTTCATTAACAGGGCTGAACCACATACAAATTCTCTGGTCTTCTTATTCTTCTCTCTAATCCAAATTTAGGCATCATCACATATTTTGGGTGCAAACGATTAGGTGGTAGACCCATAAATATTAGGTGTATTAACCAAAAACCTACATGAATTGGCCATTTTTTAAAACGTCCCTCTTACTTTTTTGATATGGTGAAAAGCCTCTCGCTACTCACAGATAATATTATTTGTCAACTTTAAACTACCATAATCCACTCGCTTGTTTTTAGCATTTTTGGGTGATTTAGTTTTTTGATTTCATGTATTTTGTTTGACATCTACGCATTGGAATTGAAAATTGTATCAAAAAAATGCAATTTGGAACCTTGTATTTCGATTTTTTATGTCAAAATAGATGATATTATCTGTGGCCAAACAGATACTACTGATTTAAACAACCATAATTTTCTTATTTTTTGTTCTTTTTGGATGATATTTTGTATTTTTTAATAATATTTCATATATTTCTTCGGGATCTACGCAATGGACTTGGAAATTTTACAAAAAAAAATATGTTGCTACTTAATTTTGAGATTTTATCTGCCTAATAGATAATATTATTTGTCTTATATGTCTGCACACATATAATATTATTTGCTTGTATTAACGGCGATAACTTTCTCAATTCTTAGACTTTTTGGGTGATATCTTTTTCTTTTTTTTTACTTCCTGTATTTTTTTTTTTTTTGAGATCTATGAACTTATGGTGCCAATTTTATAAAAATGAATATGTTTTTTTTTAATTTATTTTATATTTATGCGAAAAACATAGTTTTCCATATTTGTTTAATTTTTAGCTCTTCCCCCCCCCCCCCCCCCCCCCCCCCCCCCCCCCCCCCCCCAATATTTCATGGTCAATATTGATCTCATTTGATAGATCTCATTTTACTGATTCCAAAACATCAAATTTTACGAAAAACGGACTTGTCGAACAGAAGTCATAGCTATTTGAAATTTTTTTGGCATAAAAAGGACCCAATCAATTAAAGAAAAGTAATATGAATTTTAGCTTCAAAGGGTTTTATTTGAGAGGCAATGGTTGAAGCTTCCTTATAAGTTTGGTTTTTTTATTTTTTATTGATGTATTTTATTTATTATTATTTTTTTTATGGTGATCTGCTTAGTTCAAAAGTTTACTGAAATTCTAACTATAAAAAAGTAATTGCTGTTTTATAACAGAAATGGAGTCTTTATCAAGAAGTGTTTAAAGTAAACATGTTAAACGACATGTTGTCCTTTCGCTTCAGTTTATAAGTTTTCGTAAAAATTGTTAGAACGATTCCTTCTTGTCAACTACATAATATTTGTTTTCTTTTGATTTTGATTCATTTTGCAGATTAATAATAATGATGGTGATTAATAGAAGGAATTGAATGGAGCTTTTAATAGTGCATATTGATAAGATTGCCAACTGATATCAAAGAATTACACGGAGCTTTTGGTAGTTCATAAGTTTATAATTCGCAGTTTATGTTGCTGATTATAATACAAATGTAAAATGATTAAATTATGTATATATTTGCTCTTTCGTAGTTTTTGTAAGCAAAAGATTCCATATTGATGTTTGAATTTTGTATTGGTGTTAAATTGTGGGATCGATGTTTAAGATAGCATAATGTTAGATTGAATATTTCTCAATTTCAATTGTTAGTTACCCAAACACTTTGAAATTAGTTCATTCAAAAAGAAACTAATTTTTCTTTGACCAACCAAATAGGTAAATAATCTAATTTAAAATAGAATGATTGGAAAAATTAGGCAATTTGTGATATCAAACAAGCCTTTATGATATGATTTTTAATCGGTTCCAACCTACTAGATTAAAGAAGAAAACAATTACCATGCGTACATACACTACATACAATATATATATATATATATGCACTGCATACTCAAACTGATACAGCCATTAATTGTGGGAACCATACAATTAGTTTTCAAGTATATATATATATATATATATATATATTGGTCTGGGTCTCAGGACTCTAATCGATTCTGTGACATGGCCGAAATTAATATCCTAGATGTTAGTAACACACGCACATGCAAGTAGTCCAAGGAGTCCAAGGAGGCTCAAACCCATAACCTCTCTATTGGAGAGTATGGGTTCTGGCTAAGCGGGCTGGTTAATTAGTTTTCAAAATTCGATAATTAGTCTTGTTATTTGGGTATATAGACGAAATTTAATGTAAATCAGTTTGACTGGGCGAGCTATATTTTTTGGGATGTAATAGTTTTGGATATTAACTTATGCAATTTTACGAAAGAAAATGACTAATGCATTTTGAAGTAGTATTGGCTTGGTTTGAATTACAATGTTGGTTATGTTTAAAAATAAAAAATAAAAAAATATTCTTAAAACAACATTTTAGGTTAAAAATGTTTTTTGGTAAGTTATATTCTAAAAATTAAATTTCACATTGATACCGCTACCAAACATATTTCCTGTTTTTATTTTCCTTTATTTATTTTATTTTTTTAAAAACAACAACTTAAAAAAATTAAAACTGATTTTCATTTCTAAAAACTAAAAATTAAAAACAAAAACGTTACTATGCGATTCCTTAATTTTTTAATAAAAAAAAGCATTGATTTGGTGGTGTAGACACCCCATTTTGTCGGCTAACAGATTTAGGAGGCCGCAAGCATGTCAAACCTCGATGATTAGAAAGATCGGATTTTCATAGATTGCCTCTAACTCTCAAGAAGTCAAAGAATTTGTATAAATGACCAAAATGCCTCTAAAAGCCCAAAACTCTCCAGATTGGCCCAGAATCTCAAAAATCATTCGATGTTGTTCAAAACAAAAAAAAAAAGGTATTTTAAAAGATGAATATTTGAAATCGTAAGCTCCCAGAGACCCCGGAAGTTCCCAGAAAGTCTCCGTTGACCGGTTTACCAAAATTTGACCAAGGTTTGACCAAAATCATCCGAATTCGCCCAAAAGTTCCGAGATCATCCCAGATCATGTGAAAAGTCTTAAAATATATTTTCAACGAAAATCGGACGGAAACGTCATTCTTTGAAGGCTCCCAGAACTTCTCAGAATTTCCTGAAAGTGCACTGTTTGACTGATTTGACTGCAAGTTTGACCAAATATCAAAGTCTCCTTTTCGATGTTGAAAATTTTTTATCAAATACTATAGGTCAATAGCTTTCTAACGGTATATAGCACATAATTTCTGGATCTAAAACGAATTTGTTAGGAATTTCTGAAGGTGAAAACTACGATTAATTTGGCTTTTATAGAAAATACCGCAAAACTTTCCAAAGTGACCCAACTCCAAACTATTTTTTATGAAAATTAGACCTCAATACCTTTCCAACGGTATATCACAATCTCAATTTGGATTTCGTATGAATTTTCTATGAATTTCGGACGAAATAGGGCCGTTTCGCGAATTCTGGGAGTTCCGGGGGCCAAAATGAAATTCTGATCAACGGGGGAGTTGACTGCTGCGGCGCCACTGGCCCATTGCCGCGGCGGCAGTGGCCAAGTGCTCCGGCGGCACTCTGAGTGATTTTTTATTTTATTTTTGTAATTTTTGATTAATTTTTGGGTTTTAATTCAAATTTTCAACAAATAAAACGACATAGTTTTGATTATTACGGAATTTTGGACCAATTAGAGACTTTTTAAAACCCAAAATACCTCCCCAAGTTGGCCTATAAAGGAGACCCATTTACTTCCATTTAGAGGAGAGCTTGGAAGTCATTAGAGAGAGATATAGAAAGTTAGGAAGAAATAGAGAGAGAAATCAAGATTTTCTTCTTCAAATCCAAGCCAAATGTGAGTTTTTATTTAGTTTTCTCAAAACTAAATTAGTATTTACAAGATTTCAATTCATTTTCTTCATCTTCTTTGAGTTTCTAATGAGTTAGAGAGCAATCTAAACCCACATACACACATATATGAGAGGTTGAAAGCTTGTGGTTCCACCATTGAATATCATCTATTGATTGTTTATTTTCTTGCTTTTATATAATGTTAATCTCCTCTTACCTAATTTCTTTTTTATTTTCTTTGTTTTACTTATAGTTCACCATCATCTAAATGATGACATGAAGTTTGAGGTGAGTGAATCATTATGGATAGTAGCTCTTGATCTCAAAAACATGTTTAATAGATGATGATTATAGCTTCAATACCTCCAAGGTATCCTTGAAGTTATATTCAAAATAAAAATGAATCTCTTCAATAATATTGGGGGTTCTTGATGATGAGTTTGATGTTGATATTCCAAGAGGTCATAATCTCTATTTGATGTCGAAAATATACTTTCAAAACCTCTATTTCAAAACCCCTCTTAAAACCCCTCATTTTGATCTCAAGAAAGAAAACTCTAGTTTTTCCCAAAATCTTCAAAACAGTGAGTCAAAACACTGAGTGAACTGAGTTCAAAGATTTCTCTAGGACTCAATACTCAATGTATGGATGCAAGACCACTTGAAAAGTCTTCATAACTCATTACAAAACACCCATGATTTTTGGTTTGACTTGAAAATACTTGAAAATGGTCCATTTGGATCCAAACATTCCTTCCAGACATTCTGCCTCTGCTGTCACAGCAGCTTGGTTGACTTCCAACTTCTTTTTCAGAACACTTTTCTAAAAGGGTGGTCCCAACTTATTTTTCCCATAAACTTCAATGTCATAGGGAACGTTCTGTATACAATGGGCCTCTCGATCATTTGTTTGCATTTTCTAAGATATTTCAACATTTCAGTCGACAGTACGGACTCTGTTTCTGAGTGACCTTCATTGTTTATATGATTTCTCTCAATCTGTAATAGTTATTAAAGATTGGATTTTTGGGTTATGTTCTACACACAATAAGGAAGATCTCCATAAAAAAATCATGCATTTAAAACATTCCTAATCCCTCTTTTCCATTTTCACAAGATCATGTTACTGTTCTGTCCACTATTCATAGCAAGCACATTTTAACTTCCATACCTTGATTTGATGCATATATGTACTCCAAATTAGCTCATGTCTTAGGAAGTAGTTCATACTACATTTGTACATATCCCATGATGATTTCATTCATTCATTCATTCATACACATTTTAGACTTCTAAGTCATTCTAGGAATCCATGTGGCACAAGAATTTTCTTGTGTGCTCTTGTGCAATACCCAAGTGTAGGTAGACGTGCAAGTAGTAACTGGTAAGACCAGGTCGATCCCACAGGAAAGGATGGGAATTGAATTACTTAGATTAGACCCAAACTGAAAAGAAAAATCAATAAGATTTAATAATGGTACAGAACACAAAGTTCCACAAACTAAGACTACTAACGAAAGCAATTCAGATTAAACTACAAAAACTAATTAGCTAGTTAAAGCAATACTCTAAAATAGGATTTAACTTTAAGAAAAAAGTGTTGGGATTATACGAATCCACAGTAATCTAACCATCTACCATGCATTACTTTGAAGCACTAAGGAGTATATTACCCACAGTTTTCCGTATTTCTCTGAAAATAAAGAATCCATAGCCCTTTCATGACCGGGACTATATCATCACAGTTAACTTGAAACACGTGAAAGCGGTTTAATTCAATAGTTAAGACTCGCGCCTACAATGTTGTTAGCTTTGAAGGTGGTTTGCAAAATATATTAAAAAAAAATGCCTTAGGGCCATGATTTAAAAACTGTTTTGACAAACTGAGCATTTGGGGACAGTATGATAACAAATCTCTAAAACAGAAGGTCCTGGAATACTGCAGGGAACATCCTCAAGAATCAGAGAGTTCGATCGATCGATGCACGTTCGATCGATCGAAAACCTTCATCCCTCAATCGATCGAAATGTCTTCGATCGCTTGACTATCTCTGGTTCGATCGATCGAAAAACCTCCGATCGATCGAACACAGGATTTATTCTGCTGCATGGCAAAGGCTGGAGATCACTGTTTCATCGTGTTTTCCCAACCCTAGGACTACTCAGACATCGTCTGGAGTGTCACAGACTGATGTTTAACAAAAAGATTCATTAAAGTGCTGTTTGGCTCGAGTTTAATCATGAAAATTATAGAAAAACTAGTGAATACTTATTACTCCTATGAAAACTAATGATTGTAACAGACTAAACTATGAGATTAAGTAAGAAAAATGTAAGTAAACAATTATATGAAACCTGGAATGTTAACAAACTCGTATTGAATGTAGAATCCTTCAAAACTTAAGCATAATCCAATGTTAAACCTACAAAACAAGCAAAAACTCTCTCTCTCTTTCTAAAAACTGATGAAAAACAAAGGTGGGCGTCCCCTTGGGACGTATACAATGCTCCTATAAATAGAAAACCTAAAGGCTAGGGTTAAAACCCCGCAACTGCTGCGTACACGAAAGTTTTTGAAAATACCATGTTCGATCGATCGAACATTTCTCAATCGATCGAACACCTGGAACTCAAGCGCTTCAACCTTCTTTAAGCGATCGAACATTCGATCGATCGAATTAGCTTCGATCGCTCGAACTTCAAACTTTAGCTTTGAATTCTTTTGTCTGCACTACAGCATTCCAATTGTCCTAATGTTCATCTCTCTAGTCCACACAGCAGTGATCTGCACAAACAATGGCTAAAATAATACAACTTATCATAGATTAATCACATTGTATGAAAACTAGCCTTGTAATGCAAATTGCAGATAAAACGGAAAGTTGTGATTAAAACCAATGCAATTCTTCCTTTTAGCGCGGTTGTATTTTAAAAATACCCCCACTTTGCACAACCCCCAACTAGCTTATTGCTAGTCCCTAGCAATAAAGCGAAAATAAAAACTACTAAACTAATACTACCACGACTAAGAAAAATAAAGGAAAACTAAAAACAACCTAAACTAAGAGAGAGAGAAAATTCCTAACTCACTTTCGCAGGAATTGCGGTTGCATTTAGCGAATGCAACAAGCCTTTAAACCCCTAGGTTCCCCCTAGTGGACGAGTGTTGTCTCGTGAGGGTTTACAGTGAATATACCCACAAAAATCTCCAATTTTAAGCTCAAAAAGATTTAGAATAACTTGTAGAATTCCCCCTCCATTAAACTGTTACTTTAACTCTACAAAGATATACTATCCTCAATGAACCCATGAAAGAAATCCACATGCTCCCCTATATCACTATGTAAAATATAACATATGTATCACCATCATGCACCCGTGTGTGTGTGAGTTTAATAACCATACGTCCAACCCTATTAAGAGTTATTTAGACTATTGCACCTTGAAAAACTCGCAGTTTCAGCTCAACTCTCACATTGGTCACACTCGCAAAGAACGTCTCTCAGAAACTTGCTTTACAATGACAGCACACCGTATGAAAGCTTTGCTAAGAATGATATTCTGGATACTAATGCTTTCATACTTGACTCTATGAAAAACGGACATTTAAGAGTATATAGTCTCATGAATAGAACACTACTTACTAGAGGAGCGAAATACCGTGGACCACTCAATTCACACTTCCATGTTCAAATTAATTATTGAGAATCTTTAAGACTATGAATTTCGGCTTTTAGTTAGTAGGTGAGGAATGTTGTAAAGAAGAGTGTGCTTTTTAATATATGATGGAAGTTCAACTTCTCTTTTCATTCTTTTCATCTCTCAATCCAATCTCCCATTCATTTCATATGCTCTCTTTTTTTTTTTCATCTTTTTTTTTTCCTTGTCCCACAACTACTTCCTTCCATTTCACATACTTTGATGACTCATTCTTAATAAATGTACAGTAAAGCTCATTGAGGTCAAGGTATAGTTTACGGACTTGGCTTCTTATAATCACATTGGAAATATTTAGTTGGTGTGGGATCAGAGATGAAAACAATTCAATGAATGTAGGTGAAAGATATATCAGGTTAAAGAATGGGGTAAACGATGGCTTAAATCATTTTCTCAACTTTTAATTTTTAATACTTCAGTGTTCATTGAGTGTAATTGGTAAATCCTGAACGTTCTCCTCTAACAAGTAGTCAAAACCTTTAAAGAAAACTGAGACATTTTCAACGAATGTACTAAGTATATGCAAGAAAAACCATCCGATATTATATGAGAATTCCCTCAGAAATGACGATTGGCTCAATAGCTCACTAAGGATCATTAGCTTCCACTACTTGTTCTTTTGGCACAATAGTCATATTAACTCAATTTTCAGGTTTTCTACATAGCTGCCAATTAGTGCATAAAAGTATTGGGTACATAATAGCTTCACAAATGCAATCCATCTTAGTGATAATAGAAAAATGCGTGAACTTAATCCATAAAAAGATGAGAATACTACAAATGTGTCATCGCCTAATTAACAAGCAGGAGAGATTATTTAGAGTTATTCTATCAATAAGATTCAATATTAAAAATTTTCAAAATTTTACCAGACCGCATTCTAATTAAATTTAAGACATATCCAAGTGTTGCAAAATATGATCATTCCAGGTGTATACCAATCTATTAGTATCCCCTACCCCCAACTGAAAACAACAATGTCCCCAGAAGTTGATTTTCAATAAATAAAATAGATGGGTATCACCTGTATAGAGCAATGCGATGATAACAAGCATAGCAACCTGGCATAGAAATATAGCACACAATCTCCAAAACAACAAGGATCAATAGATAAAGATAAAATAATAAAACCATGATCCAAATAATACAAACCACTGGAATGGTAAGGAATAGAATAACAACAGTGATAAATAATGTTCATACATAACCAAACTAACCAAAATAAAGAACTGCCCAACCATAATACACCCACCAAAAATAGTACAACAAAAATAAATAGAGAATCAAAAGTACAATAACACCCCCCCCCTTCCCCATAAAATGCTACGCGGCTCCCGACGGATCATCATCAGCCACGTCAGAAGGAATGGCAATGGGAGTAGGTGGCAGCGGTGCAGTAGCAGGTGCAGCAGCAACAAAAGTGGGTGGAAGATCAGCAGTAAATGGATCGGCGGCAACAGAAGAAGTGGATGGACCTGTAGTAGTAGAAGCAGGAGCAGCAGAAGATGATGGATCGGCAGCAGGTGGTAGCTCGAACTGCTGAACAGCAGCAACCGGATCCTCCTCCTCATCGTCTGTATCAAGCTCCTCGGCCTCTGTGGGCGTCCCTGAAGCTCCAGCCTCTGTGTCTGTCCCACCACGCCTCTTTTTCCTCGCCCCCACCTTCGCCTTCCCTTTCCCTTTTTGTTTCCTCTTCTGGGCGTCTGAGCGGCGAGCCGCTGCCTCTCCGAATCGGCTGGGGGAAGAACGAAGGTCGTCTCCAGCAAGCTCAGGAAAACCGGCCTGAGCCATAACTCTATGAATCGCCCAAGCACCTTTCAGGTGCTTCTTGGAGGCGATGTAGCGGGTGGGATGGACCATAAAATCGATATACAGCCATGATAAGCAGACCGACTGTCATGTCCCTACTGAAAATAAAACTAGCGCATACCAAGCCGCGATCTTCTCTCGATAGGAGGTCACCAGGAGGCAATTGCTGAGGGCCAGGTGGAGCATGTGGTAATCATCAGTAAGGAAGTGGTCCTCAATTAAAGCCTCACTATTCCAAGAAGGAACGGCGCCGCCGGTGAGTTCGCGGATAATGGTAGATGGTGGGGTCTCAGGTGCGTCAGGCCGATGGGGGCAAATATAATCTGGTACCTCTGGTACCCCCAAGATGACCGAAACTGTAGCGGGATTGATGATGAACGCTCGTCCCCAGAAGAAAGCATGATATGTGAACGGTGCGTCCGGATCGCGTATCATCTTCGCGCACGCACCTCGTACCCATGACACATTTACTCTCTTGGCAAGCGAGAGTAAATGGAACCAGTGGGGCATGGAGCGAATCCGTGTCAGGAACCACGAGTACTCCGACCAAATAGACTCGACAGGATGCTCAATCATCACCTTTCGTGCTCGGAAATAACGCTCGTACCATCCCCGATCCTCATCATTCCGGAACCCATGTGCGGGTACCGGATCAGGTATAGTGAGGCTGAGGGGCTTGGACTTGTGGTAGCCAGTTACCGGATTCATCGTGGCAGCCCTGAAAAGAGAACACAACACAACACAGATTAGAACAGGGAAGAAAAGAAAAAGAAACTGCTACTGCTTTAGTTCGATCGATCTAACTTAGTTCGATCGATTGAACTGGAGTAGGCTTCGATCGTTTGAGCATAGTTCGATCGATCGAACATGTCGGTTGGTTTCGATCTATCGAACACAGCGATGTTTTGCGATCGCAACAACGAATGGGAAAACGAAGAGTGAAAGAAAAAAGAACTACAAAAGGGACATCCTAAGACCAAGGGGACACCCCCTTGGGATTTTTCTAACAAAGTAGAAGGAGCAAAAGTTAGGTGGGCCTTACCTCGGTGTAGAAACACGCAGTGGAGGTGAGATGATGATGAGGGTGATTATAGGGGTGATCTGGGCGTCCAATTGATGTGTAATACCACGAGAATCGCCGAGTCGCCCCCTCTCTGTGCGTGAGCACTTGAGTGTGTGAGAGTGAGGGAACTGAAGAGGTGTACTGAAGACGCCTCATTTAAAACGACGTTCGATCGATCGCACAACGTTCTAGCGATCGAAAGTAAATCTCGCAATCGATTGAATAAAGCGTTCAAGCGCTTGAACATGCAGGGTTTTCGATCGATCGAAATAGGTTCGATCGATCGAACACAAAAATTACAGAATTCTTTGGAAAAATGAACCAAAACACCCCCAACTATCAGAAACAAATCTGGACATGCAGAGATACTTAAAAATAGTTCAATTACAAACATGTAGGCCAGAATGGACATCATCGTAATATAGAATTGTAAAGATTTATTAGATATAAACTTGTGAAGGCATTCAGTTTGCAAAGTTATAGCTCTCCACGTGATCCGTAGACCTTATTACATAGAAAAAAAAAGACTAAAATAAAAACCAAACTAAAAAATCATTTGCCCAAAACTACACTTCAATTGAGAAAGGATGAAAATGACAAAACAAAACCGAAGTGAATCACTAAACTTCCAACACGAAAACTTCTTCCTTCTCTATTTCTTCGAACACCACCAGATCTTTGAGATTGGACTCCAAACTTGACAATTCCCGTTCCCAAAATAATCTGAAAGCGGCAAGAGTGTCATTCAGCATGTCTGGAGTCGCTAGGGAATGAGGTGTGCACAAGAGAGGAGACTGCGGTGGAGACATAGATAATGGTGTGAAAATCCGCAGTTGTTCTTCCTCTTGCGGTGGGGTGCCAGGGGACTGTGTGCGAGCCCCATGGAACAGCTGATATAGAAGGAACACCGGAATACCATTGATAAACATAGTGACAATCCTGGACAAGGAAAAGACAAAAGACAAACAAACAGATATTAAGATAACAGAACAAGCACAAAACAAGGAACAGAAACAAAATTAAAAGAAATTGTGACTCAGTTCCAACCTAACTATTGGCATAGATTCCCAATATGCACTAGCTGGTAAGGGGCATTGGAGCCTAAATAGCAGAAAGCTCAGGTACACATAATGGTATGGGACCAACTCGGGAATAAGGAAGTCGTCAACAAAAACAAAAACTGCATTGTGATGTTCCGGGACGACATCCTGGAGGTTATGATCTTCCCATGGCTCCCACATATCATCATTCTCCCATTGTACCATGAGTGCATCATCCACCATTCTTCCCATGTACAGGTCTTCTTCCTCATCCAAAGCATCGTCATCAGGAAATTCCATATTTTCATATGGATTGATGTCAAGGAGGGCCGGTGTGTATGGAAGGTACCCTTGGGTAGCATCGTCATCAGGAAATTCCATATTCAGGGTCTTGATGAAGCAAGGGGTAGGGTGTGAGTTCACTCTCAGTCCAGGTGCCACAACGACATTCTGAATCAGCCCATAAACCGATAGAATGAACATCGTCACCTCGCATTTATGCACCTGCAATTGAGTGGTTTAAGGTATAGCAGATTAGAATGAGATCACAAACACTAAAAGAACGAACAAAGAATTAAAAACAAAAGAGGGAAACTAAAATGCAGGGAAAGATAAGGAATACAACAACAATATGGAACTCCACTTTGGATTTTAAGTGGGAGAATAGTTGGGCTCATCCAGCTGGATGTGCTCAACTTCTGTTTGAAAGTTCTCTAAGAACGGTTTCAACCTTTGGCCATTGACCTTGAAACAATCATCGTTCTTTGGATTGACGAGCTCAACCGCCCCGTGTGGAAAGACAGTTTTTACAATGAATGGGCCTGTCCAACGGGAACGGAGCTTTCTTGGGAGAGGCGAGAGTCATACAGCAAAACTTTCTCCCCTGGCTCAAATGATTTACGAAAGATCGTACGATCGTGGCAAGCCTTCAACCTTTCCTTATACAGCTTTGCAGAGTCATACGCATCTCGTCGTATTTGCTCTAGCTCTGTAAGTTGGAGCTTGCGTAACTGACCTCCCTCTTGGATATCAAAGTTCAATGAGCGTGTCGCCCAGTAAGCTTTATGCTCAATTTTAACAGGGAGGTGGCAAGCTTTCCCGTAAACCAATCTATACGGGGACATACCTAGATTCGTCTTGTAGGCAGTACGGTATGTCCATAAAGCGTCGGTCAGCTTGTATGCCCAGTCCTTTCGGTTGGAGCTAACCGTCTTTTCGAGAATATGCTTGATTTCTCGGTTAGCCAATTCCGCTTGCCCATTCGACTGTGGATGATAGGCAAGAGCGATTTTATGGTGGACTCCGTATTTCTTGAGAAGTGACTCCAAAGGCCTATTGCAGAAATGCTTGCCTTGGTCACTTAGTAAAGCTTTCGGAGCTCTAAAACGAGACAAGATATGCTCTCTTAGAAAGGACATGACCGTTCTGTGGTCATTGCGTCTCGTTGGTATCGCTTCAACCCATTTTGACACATACTCTACAGCAAGGAGTATGTATTCACAGTTATTAGACTTGGGAAATGGGCCCATAAAATCTATGCCCCAACAATCGAAAATATCAATTGTGATGATAGGGGTTAAAGGCATAGAATTCCTTTTAGAAATAGTTCCAAGCTTTTGACAGCGTTGGCATGTATTGCAAAAGGAATACGCATCTTTGAAAATTGTGGGCCAGTAAAAACCGCTTTGTAGAACTTTTTGTGCGGTCTTCTGTGAAGCGAAGTGGCCACCGCATGCCTCAGAATGGCATGATGCTAAAATTACGGTTATATCCTCATTAGGGACGCACCGCCTGATAACCTGATCAGCACAGTACTTGAAAAGATATGGGTCATCAAAAAATAAATGACGCGCGAACGAGAGGAACCGTTTTCTGTCTTGGTGTGACCAATGATTCGGGGTTTCTCCCGTGACAAGGTAGTTCACGATATCAGCATACCAAGGAAGACCACTTACTGCTAGTAGTTGTTCGTCCGGGAACTCATCCTTAATGGATTGGGGTTCAGTATTGTCGACAAAAGTCAACCGTGACAAATGGTCTGCAACCACATTCTCTACTCATTTCTTATCTTTGATTGTTAGATCAAACTCTTGGAGTAAGAGTATCCAACGAATGAGCCGTTGTTTAGCGTCTTTCTTAGACAGCAGATACTTGAGGGCCGAGTGATCTGTAAAACAGACGATTGGTGACCCTATCAGATAAGACCTAAACTTAACCAAGGCGAATACTACAGCCAGCAGCTCCTTTTCAGTAGTTGTATAATTCATTTGAGCTTCATTCAAAGTTCGACTAGCATAGTATATCACATATGGCTTATTGTCCTTTCTCTGGCCTAGGACCGCGCCAATGGCTTAATAACTAGCATCGCACATTAATTCGAAAGGCAAACTCCAATCGGGTGCCTGTATTATAGGTGCGGAAGTGAGGAGCTCTTTTAGATCCTTGAAGGACTTTGGCAACTCTCTGACCACTCGAATGGTGCATCTTTGACAAGAAGTTGACAAAGAGGTTGAGAGATTGCACAGAAGTTCTGGATAAATCGACGATAAAATCGCGCATGCCCCAAGAACGAACGGATGTCTATCACTGTACGGGGGACAGGTAGATTTGAGATTATGTCGATTTTGGCCTTATCCACTTGGATTCCTTCATCGGAGATTATATGGCCGAGGACTATTCCCTTTGTCACCATAAAGTGACACTTCTCCCAATTCAAAACTAGGTGTTTATCCTCACATCGCATTAATACATGCTCGAGATTGTTGAGGCAATCTTCAAAGCTATGGCCAAACACTGAAAAATCATCCATGAAGACTTCAAGGATGTGTTCGACCATGTCACTGAATATGCTTAGCATGCACCGCTGAAAGGTAGCCGGTGCATTACATAAGCCAAACGGCATTCGACGGTAGGCAAATGTACCAAATGGACAAGTGAATGTGGTTTTCTCCTGATCTTCAGGAGCAATTTCAATTTGGTTATATCCACTGTATCCATCCAAAAAGTAGTAATACTTGTGACCTGCCACACATTCTAGCATTTGATCCATGAATGGCAAAGGAAAATGGTCTTTTCGAGTCACAGTATTCAACTTTCTGTAGTCAATACACATCCTCCATCCAGTGGGGACGCGTGTTGGTACCAATTCACCATCTTTGTTGGGATGACCGTTATGCCTGCTTTCTTTGGAACCACTTGGGTTGGACTAACCCAAGGACTATCATATATCAGATAAATCATCCCAACATCAAGTAGTTTGAGCACTTCCTTTTTAACTACTTCTTGCATGTTGGGATTCATACGCCTTTGCATTTGTCTTGATGGTTTAACATCTTCCTCTAGATATATCTTATGAGTGCATATGGATGGGCTTATACCTTTGAGGTCAGCAATCGTCCATCCCATAGCATCCTTATGCTTGGTCAGCATTTGCACTAGCTTACCTTCCTGTTCATGAGTTAAAGCAGATGAAATGATCACAGGATAAGTTTTTCCAGTCCCTAGGAATGCATATTTTAGCTCTTTAGGTAGCTCCTTTAACTCTAACTCCGGAAACTGAAAACTAGAAGGCATTGCCAACTTAGTTTTAGGAGGCAATTGTTACCCACATGCATTCTGCTCTATCCTCCTCTATCGTATCCATCATCAGATACATCTGGTTCAAGTCAGCATCCAATGGAGTTGACTCTACAGGCTGATAGATATCGCCAAATTGAGTCATCACAACTTCCAAAGGATCTTTGTAGTCGACCAAGTCAACTTCATCTTCAATGACTGTGTCAATGTAATGAATTTCTTCCTCATCATCGTATTCTTCAGGTCGGGGATTAGAAAAAATTTTGACATTTAATGTCATGTTCTCGAATACGATAGTCATGATACCACTTCTAATCTTGATCGTGGCATCAATAGTGTTGAGGAATGGACGTCCAAAGATAACCGGGATGTGTGCACCAGGATTAGACACAGGTTCTGTATCCAATATCACGAAATCGACCAGAAAGACAAAAGAGTCTATTTGGACAAGGACATCCTCTAACACCCCTCTAGGGTACTTCACAGATCTGTCTGCCAATTGCAAAGCGACTCGGGTGGGTTTGAGTTCACCCAACCCTAGCTGTTTATAGACTGAATATGGCAGCAGGTTCACGCTTGCTCGTAGATCAAGGAGTGCGTTATCTATCCTTTGATTTCCAATTCTACATGAGACCGTAGGTGTACCGGGGTCTTTGATTTTTGGAGGCAACTCATTTTGAATGATCGCACTTGCTTGGTACGCGACATAGGCATGTTTCTTCACGCTTTGCCTCCTCTTGACTGTGCATAGATCTTTGAGATACTTAGCGTAGGCCGGCACTTGCTTGATAGCATCTAGGAGTGGAAGGTTAATTTTGACTTGTTTAAACAATTCCAGAAACTCCTGATTCTTCATCTCATTCTTGGGTTTCTTCAACTGTTGAGGATAAGGTGCAGGAAAAAGGCATTTTGGTGGTTCATCCTCAACAGACTCCTTTCCAGGCCTTTGCTCAACTTCTTCCTCTACTCTAGGAGCTTCAATGTTTGCCTTTATTGCCTCGTCATTAGTAGACGCCTCCTCCTCTTGAGTAGATGGTTGCTCAACCTCATTATCCACCACTTCCTCCTCGTTGTACACTTCGGGTGTAGACAGAGGCATGCTTTTCTCTATGATTTTTCTGCTTCTCAGTGTAGTCACAGCTTTAGCATGTTCTTGATTGTTAGGACCATTATTATATCCCTTGGGGTTCGGAAGTGGTTGGGCAGGGAATGTCCCTCCTGAACCCTCTTGCCGTGCATCTATCCTTTCTAACGTGGCAGACATTCTACTCATCATCTGTATGAGTTGCTGCGTTAGATTAGCATTAGCAAGTGGCTCTTCTTCTTGTACCTTCTTGTGTGGTGGCACATAGGTATTAGTCTGTGGTGCATTGGAGGGTTGAGCTTGGTTGTAGCTATTGGTTCTGTTTTGATTGTATTGATGGGACGGCCTATTGTTTTGCCCTTGATATTGATTGTTG
Organism: Hydrangea macrophylla; assembly: GCA_033977485.1. Taxonomy (NCBI): domain Eukaryota; kingdom Viridiplantae; phylum Streptophyta; class Magnoliopsida; order Cornales; family Hydrangeaceae; genus Hydrangea; species Hydrangea macrophylla. The sequence continues at coordinate 3,482,252 of CM066984.1, read as the reverse complement.
TTGTAGGGCTGCTGTTGATATTGATTTTGGGTCCCAACATTATTTCTCCAATCAAAACCGGGGTGATTCCATCTATTGTTACTTTGAAAGTTATTGTTGGAATTCCCCGCCCCTCGGAAACCGTGCATGGCATTCATCTCCATAGGGGCCTGCTCTTGAAAATACGGCACATTGGGACAGTATTGAGTTGTATGTCCCAACATGTTGCATGGTTCCTCAGGCATAACCTTCCTAGAACTATCTCCTTTCATGCTTAACTCCTCTACCTTCTTTGCCAGTTCTGCATATTTAGTCATGAGGTGATCTTCACTAGTTAGTTGGTATAGGCTTTTCTCTTCTACACAGGATATCTGTGAGCGTGAGACATTGTCAGAATTTGATCATTCATGAGCGTATTCGGCTAACCATTCGAAATGGGCTTCAGCCTCTTCGGTGTTTTTACGCAGGAATGGTCCGGAACTCATAGTTTCTACCAACTTCTTCGTTTCACCATTCAATTCTTGATAAAAGAAGCTGATAGTTCGCCATTTCTCAAACCCATGGTGTGGGCACGAGAGAAGCAAATCTTTGAAACGCTCCCACGTTTGTGTGAAGGTTTCATTGCTCTTTTGTTTATAGGAATTGATTTGACGTTGAAGGTCTGTGGTCATGCGAGTAGGATAGAATTTCTTTAGAAACGCGGCGCTCGTCGCATGCCAGGTGAAAATTGAATGAGGTTTAAGGGAGTGGAGCCACGCCTTTGCTTTATCCTTCAAAGTGAAGGGGAATAGCATTAGATGCGTCACCTCCCTAGGATAATTTTGCGAGAATGTTTTGCAAACATCCTCGAAATCAGTGACATGTAAGTATGCCTTCTCACTTTCCATCCCATGAAAGGTGGGAAGCAGTTGGATCATCCCATTGCGAAATTGAAATTCGCCATTATGCGGTGGGATTTGAATGCAAGAGGGCGTAGGTGCGTGTTCTGGTTGCATGAGATCGCAAAGAGGACGTAGCGCCTCATCAATTGGTACCACAGTATTGTCACCTTGTTCACTCTGATTATCATCCATTGATTCAGTTGGAGTGGCTATCGGGTTAATAGAACTATCAGAGTCAGAACGGTAGAAAGGATTTCCAAAAATTCCTTCAATAGAAGTGTTGGACATGAACTAGGAGAGTTCCTATGGTGAGTGTTTACCAATAGAACTGAAAAGACAAAAAAAATAAAAACAGAAAGAGATAAAGAGAGACTGAGGTAATCTAAATATTAACTCGTCGTCTTCCCCGGCAACGCCGCCAAAAACTTGGCACGAGAATTTTCTTGTGTGCTCTTGTTCAATACCCAAGTGTAGGTAGACGTGCAAGTAGTAGCTGGTAAGACCAGGTCGATCCCACCGGGAAGGATGGGAATTAAATTACTTAGATTAGACTCAAACTGAAAAGAAAAATCAATAAGATTTATTAATGGTGCAGAACACAAAGTTCCACAAACTAAGACTACTAACGAAAGCAATTCAGATTAAACTAAAAAAACTAAGTAGCTAGTTAAAGCAATACTCTAAAATAGGATTTAACTTTAAGAAAAAAGTGTTGGGATTACACGAATCCACAGTAATCTAACCATCTACCATGCAGTTACTTTGAAGCACTAAGGAGTATATTACCCACAGTTTTCCGTATTTCTCTGAAAATAAAGAATCCATAGCCCTTTCATGACCGGGACTATATCATCACAGTTAACTTGAAACACGTGAAAGCGGTTTAATTCAATAGTTAAGACTCGCACCTACAATGGTGTTAGCATTGAAGGTGGTTTGCAAAATATATTGAAAGAAAATGCCTTAGGGCCTTGATTTAAAAATTGTTTTGACAAACTGAGCATTTGGGGACAGTATGATAACAAATCTCTAAAACAGAAGGTCCTGGAATACTGCAGGGAACATCCTCAAGAATCAGAGAGTTCGATCGATCGATGCGCGTTCGATCGATCGAAAACCTTCATCCCTCAATCGATCGAAATGTCTTCGATCGCTTGACTATCTCTGGTTCGATCGATCGAAAAACCTTCGATCGATCGAACACAGGATTTATTCTGCTGCATGGCAAAGGCTGGAGATCACTGTTTCATCGTGTTCTCCCAACCCTAGGACTACTCAGACATCGTCTGGAGTGTCACAGACTAGTGTTTAACAAAAAGATTCATTAAAGTACTGTTTGGCTCGAGTTTAATCATGAAAATTATAGAAAAACTAGTGAATACTTATTACTCCTATGAAAACTAATGATTGTAACAGACTAAACTATGAGATTAAGTAAGCAAAATGTAAGTAAACAATAATATGAAACCTGGAATGTTAACAAACTCGTATTGAATGTAGAATCCTTCAAAACTTAAGCATAATCCAATGTTAAACCTACAAAACAAGCAAAAACTCTCTCTCTCTTTCTAAAACATAGTCCACACTGCAGTGATCTGCACAAGCAATGGCTAAAACAATACAACTTATCATAGATTAATCACATTGTATGAAAACTAGCCTTGTAATGCAAATTGCAGATAAAACGGAAAGTTGTGATTAAAACCAATGCAATTCTTCCTTTTAGCGCGGTTGTATTTTACAAATACCCCCACTTTGGACCATGAACACAAGGCACACAACAACCTTGGCACATTCTAGATACATACATTGCATCCATGCAAAGATTTGGGACTTTTGTGGTTCCTAATCTAAGAAGATTATAAGGAATGAACTCGATCACACGTCCATTCTTCTCCTCGATCTTATCCTCCTTTCTCATCCGTCCTGGGGATTGAGAGATCTTCTTTTCTCAAAGAATGACATGCATCATACTAGCTTGCCAAGCATATTTTGATTTCTTTGATTATTTGTTTCAAGAACAATTCATGTCTCCTTTAGATTAGGGAAACTTAATTACTTGATACATGATTAGACGATTTTTCATAGGTTTATTTGTGTGATCTTCCACTTTACATTGTATGATATTTGACTTAGATCTTATGAATGATATCTTATCTTTAGATCTTCTATTTCAAATTTTCTTATGTGATGTAATATACTATCATAGTATTAATTGTCGAATCATGCATAGTATAAGATGATTATTTGGATGCTAATTGAGGCCCGTCAAAAGACGGGGCGAGTTGAGGGTGTTTTAGTCGCGACAAAGGCTCCTTCCTCTCTCGCACCAAAACCCCGAGCCAAGTTCTTTGGTTATAAAGGGTCGGTGCCCTTCATCCATTTGGGTGAGTCAAAACTAGGTTTCTTGGTTCCTTAAAGACCAAGTGGCGACTATGTATCTATTTTCAAAAGACCGTACCTTTTCTCTCTCTTTTCGAAACGATTTCAAAACAAACAAAAGAGGTGGATTCCGCGTGTCCACAATCTGGCGACTCCACTTGGGATTTTTATTTTCAAAATAAAATAAAACAGAGGTTTGACTCATAAGAAGCATCCTTAAAATCATCTTTTTACTGTGTCTGGTTCACCGCATTACACTCTTGCATTCCCCCCCCCCCCTCCGACTGTGTCTGAAATACGGCGCTGACATTGTTTAGGTCTTGCTGTGCCTGGGTACATGTCACCGTTGATACTGTACCTTCCAAGGTATATCAAAAAGAGTAAACACTTCCGTACTGTCTCTCCGACGGTATATTGGAACTCTCGTCAACGGACCCTCTTTGACTAAACCCAGCCTTTGCATATAGATTCATGTAGAACCTTTTATAGGACTGTTCATTTATCTTTTCAGATAGGACAATGTGACATAACTGCTGTATGCCCTGGCGGGATTACCTGCGCGGTGTAGATGCTTATATGGCATAGAACAGAACCTCTTTCTTATGATTCTCAAGGCAATCACTCACATGTGATCATATTGAGTTGACTTGCCTAGGCAACATGATAAGGATGTCTGCTCCATGCTCACAAAGATATACACCGCAAACCTTGTTTGTTGGTCCTGAGACATAGGAGTATGAAAACTTGCTAGACAGTATGATCATCATCATCACCTATTCTCGTCGTATATCCCTATTTATTCCAGAAACTCTACCGAACTCATCAGGATATCCCTGTTTCTCCTAGAAACTCTGTCCGAATCACCCAGAGAAATCCTTATTTCTCCCCAGATTACCCAAAAATCTCAATTTTTTCCAGAAACTCCGATATACTTATGTCCCCCCAAATATTCTTGCTTCCCCAGAATACCCAGAAACCTCAATTTTTCTTAGAAACTCCGATATACTTGTTTCTCCTAGAAACTATGTCCGACTTACCTAGATATACCTGTTTTCCCAGAATTTTTGTCCAAATCTTTCAGATTACCCAGAAATCTCAATTTTTCCCAGAAACTCCGGTATACTTGTTTCTCCCAAAAACTCTGTCCAACTTACCCAAATTTTCATGTTTTCCCATAAGCTCTATCCAAATCTCCAAGATTTTCCAAAAATTCCAGCAACTCCATCCAAACTTCCTAAAAATGCCTAGATGTACCAATTTCTCCCAGAAATTCTGATTCCCCAATTTCTCCTAGAAGCTCAGTCCAAATCAACCAGAAATCCCTATTTCTCCTAGAAACTCAAATGACTTCTAGAAATTTCTCTGAATCTTCCAAATCCCTGTTTCTCCCAAAAACTCTATCCAAAATTCCCGAAGTATCCTGGAATCCCTGTTATCTCTTGGTGATCACACTAAAAAGTAAGGTTAGCACACTTTGTATGGCTAGGACCTTATTTGTTTAGCTGTTATCTATTAGAAATGGGAGCATCATATAGATTAGGGCTTACATCCGCATGCTTGTCTCATTTGCATACACCATTCCTATCGGTCTACACGCACTGTTTCAATCAGGCTATACATCAGTCCACGTCTGTTAACATCACTTTAGTTGTCATCTCAATCATCACTGTTAAAAGTCTGACACAGTCTTTTCACACCTGTATGTCAGTACAAGTTTTTAGCACCCAGGATCTGCATTTGTGAGTCAGAGGATTAGGGAGTCACCTTGTCAAAATCACTCAGCCGAAAGTCAGCTTTATGGATCCAGAAGGTTTGGAGGCAAGAATGACAGAAATGATCAACCAACAATCTGACCGGTTGGCCCAAGTTTTAGCCTTTATGGAAGAACTGAAACAGCAACAACCACAATGCCCACTTGGATTCTTACTGCCACCGGGGTTTATACCACCACCACCGCCTGGGTTTGTACCACCTCTCGAGAATAATATAGATGATTATTGGTTCAATGGGACCCCACCACCTGGACTTAATAAGAAAATTCAAGAAAAACTAGATACGGTCGACAAACTTGAGAACATACTGAGAAAGAGTAAAGGGGTCGACGATTACATGCTAGATCTGGAAGGATTGTTTGAGCCCAACAAATTAAAGCTGCTTCAGAACTTCAAAATGCCTTAAATTGACCGTTTTGATGGGACTGGGAATCCAAAGAGTCACGTAAAGTTCTGCATGAGTGTTTTCCAATCAATGGGCTGCACCCATGAGCACATCGCAATGTTGTTCCCTCAAACCCTCGCCAAGGCCGCTCTATCTTGGCTTCTCACCTTGGAGGTTTCTAAGACTCGGACTTGGAAAGATATAGTCCAGGTCTTCGTTGATCATTACTCCTATAACCAAGAGCTCGATGTCACCATCTGGGATCTGGAGACTACCTGACAGAACTTTGATGAGTCCTTCGCTGCGTTCTTGAGAAGATGGAGGAACAAAGTGGCCCAAATGACCCACCGACTGATCAAAAAGGAACAAGTTCGGATGTTGATCAAGAATCTACTACCGCTGTACCATGAGAAACTCTTCTACCAATCCATCTCAACATTTGAAGAACTATTTGAGATTGGGACTAGAATTGAGGGTGCAATCAGGGAAGGGAAAATCAAGAACGAAGAATCACAAAGCCAGTCCAAGAGGCCCGACTACTCCTGAAACCCTTCGGATGTCAACGCCCTTAGTAACCAACCCATGGCCTATTCTCCCCAATCATACCAGCTCACAAACCAAACCAGCTCACCTAGCCGCCCTTACCAAAATAGGGTACCCTGTGAATTTTCCAAGCTAGAATTTTCCAACCCATGGCCTGCTAAAAAAGGGACACCTCTAACTCCTTCAGCCTCATGCCGATCCCCCACCACCTAACTGTGACCTGTCCAAATGATGTGCCTACCACCAAGGCCCAGGCCATGACACCGACCGATGCATACGTCTCCGCCATGATATCCAAGACCTCATTGATCGAGGAATCATCGAGCCACTACCCATTCAACCCCATGTCACCTAAGCCCATGGCCGGTCCTTTTAAATGATCCCCTTCGCTGAGGCCAATGATTGTTGAAGCTACACAGTGAGTTGATAGTGTTTGGAACTTCTACCAATAAAAAAAAAGGGTCACAAAGACACTCCATTTGAGACCAAGTTAAGTCTGTTCTATGTTTTGAGTCTATTTCAAGTTTAGTCTTGCGGTCAAGTCTGTCTGTCATCGAGTTATTGTGAGTCTGTTTTGAGTAATGTAATCCTACTCTTTTGATGGAATGAAGTCTCATTTTGCCTAATCTGATCTATTTAGACATCAAGGCATGAATCATTGAACTGAAAATGTCACTTTTCAAATTACCATGGACATTACTCTGCTAATAAATTTTTGCATCAAACAAAAAAAGAATCCCTAAAAGGTCAAAGTCGATTTCACACTGGCACCGATGAAGAGTCGAGAATTGAATAGTCTTACTTTAAGAATTTAAAAGATGCTTTTGCTCAAATCTAAAAAAGACACATACTTGAAACTGATTTGGGGCTTGCCTAACACCATTTTCTACCATTTTAAAGCCTTGAGCCCAGTCCAATCAAGAGCCATACAAACCTGTCCAATGCAGACTTAGTCAATGTTGGTAGCCAAACATTTCAATGAGTTTCTTCCCCCTTCAAAAAAAAATTAATAAAAAAAAAGAATAGCTTGCTAGGTTAAAAACCCAAAAAGGGCACCTAGGCAAAAGTGAGAGCTAAAAAGGTGTTGATTTCCAAAATCTGACCCTAGCCAGTCAAAAGGTTGAAGAAAATTTTGATGAAACAAATGAGAAAATTGTATGCTTTAAGGTACATCATAAGAACGTGCCTAGATCACATTTTCCAAAGGCACTGAACAACCACAAAATTCTGAGAGCTGACATGCACATTTCGGAATTCTAAGATTGCAATTGAAAGATCTTGCAAGAATCAATTACATGAAAAGAAAAATTGACTGGCTAGGCGAAAGTGAAAAGGATCAATCCTCAAAATAAAAAGAACAAGAAAGAGAAAAGAAAGAGGGATTGAAACTGAATCCTTTTATTCAAAGCTACCACAAGTGGCTCAAGTTTGAACTTATTTGATGATTGGTTTGAAAAACCCTCATACCCAATTTCTTTCAAGACCTTGCCTTGAACTATGCTCGACCTGATTCCCAATCGGGGATACGTAGGCAACCACATTGGTTCGGTCGACACAATCAAAATCAAACTGATTTCCTTCAAGCCTTGCCTTGAACTACGCCCGACCTGATTCCCACTCGGGGATACGGAGGCAACCGCATCGGTTTGGTCGACACCATCAACCCCTCTTCTTTAAAGGTCCTGGCCCGAACTACGTTGGACCTGATCGCCGCTCGGGGGTACGTAGGCAGACTTTTAAAAAGAAAAGAAGGATGGCTCGCTAGGTCAAAAATCCGAAAGGACGCTTAGGCAAAAGTTAGAGCTAAATCCAAGGTAAGCAATAACAAAAGAGAGAAAAGAGCTCGCTAGGTCACCTCACTAGTGCCTAGGCAAAAAGTTATGAGCATTTGAGAGATTAAAGTCACGGTCCTTGCCTCAAGCCAGAAAATCACCTTCCACACTAGGGGCAAACTTCGGCCACCCGCCTCGTTTGCCTGAATTTTACTATCTACCTTTCATACAAGGGGCAAACTTCGGTCACCTACCTCGTTTGCCCAAAACCTCCAATAAACCATCATTCCAAGCTTGGGACAAACTTCGGTCACCCACCTCGTTTGCCTATGAATTCTACTTCGTACACCTCAAACTAGCGGCAAACTCCGTTTGCCTAACATGATCCCTTCACACCAAGGGTGAATTTTAAATCACCAAGTTGTTTTGAAATTTTTTTTTGTTTGAAATAGAGCATCTTTTATTCTAAAAGCTAAGGCACTAATTCAAAGCACTTCCTGCGAGAAGTAGAGAATTGATTAGATCAATAGGGAGGAATTTTCAAAAACCATATTAAGATGAGGAGTGAACATAAAAGATGAGCGGTACATCATTCATGATGAAGGCACATTGGATCGTGGCAATTTGAGAATTTCATGTCCAAATCAATCCTTCTTTGTTTGAGTCAGTAGTAATCTGATCACAAGTGTGTCAGAGATCGAGGTTTTATACAAACTAACCCAATTTTCCTTGTCGTTCCTGTTAAGTCCATTTGTCCTGATGGTCTCAAATGTGTGGGTTAAAGGTGATTACCAATTATAACAAAAAAAAACTTTGGATATAAGCAGAAGTACCAAACATTTTTATTACACCAGTCAAGGTCACAATATGAGAAGTGTCTTAGGTATAAGTGGCATAAAATCGTAAGTGGTTGGAAACTACAAACCGATAGTTATTTTTCAAGGTGGCTGATCAAAGGAAATATTGCCAACACCAAGAAACTATTGCTGATGTGTTGATGAGGTGTGTCGATGAGACATGTTGTTGAGGTGTTTTAGCATTCAGAGTACAGATGTGTTGATGAGGAGTGTTGATAAGATGTGTTTTAGGGCTCAGAGTCTAGATGTTTTGATAAGATGTGTTGTTGAGGTGTTTAGGGTTCAAAGTCCAAGTGTGTTGCTGAGGAAGAGCATAAGATGTGTCGAGGAACATCAGAAGAGTTGAGAAGCATTGTTGGAGCATCGAGGAACATCAGGAGAGTTGAGAAGCATTGTTGGAGTATCGAGGAACATCAGGAGAGTTGAGAAGCATTATTGGAGCATCGAGGAACATCAGAAGAGAGTATTGTTGAAGAGGAGCATCGTTGAAGAGTTGAGGAACATCGGATGTGTTGAGGAGCATCAGATTTGTTGAGAAGCATCGTTGAAGAGTTGAGGAACATCGGATATGTTGAGGAGCATCAGATTTGTTGAGAAGCATTGAGGAACATCGGATGTGTTGAGGATCATCAAATTTGTTGAGAAGCATCATTGAAGAGTTGAGGAATATCGGATGTGTTTTGTGGAGTAGCATCGTTGGAGAGATTGAGGAACATCAAATGTGTTGAGGAGCATCAGATTTGTTGAGGAGCATCAGAAGAGTTGAAAAGCATCATTGAAAAGTCGAGGAGCATCGTTAAGATTTGAAGAACGCCGTTGAGAATTAAGAAGCATTGAGAAGCACCGTCAAAGATTTGAGGAACAGCATAAGCGCCATTGAGAATTGAGGATCATCATTGAAATTTGAGAAGCACCGTTGAGACTCTGAGAGTCACCAAGTCCATAGTATCACGATTAAGGGGAGCACGAGTCAAGTCTAGAGAGTAACTTCACCCAACACGACAAATTGGCCATAACATGACACATAGCCTATCGGTCGCGACACACACAAATCACAAAGCCCACTAAGAGTGGCAAACACACCATAAGCATTCTTTTGAGCACCACAATATCACTTTGAGCACCACGCTCTTTCTTGGGTAAGACCTCCAGGTCGAGATCCCGCACAAGTCTATTAGTCATAGCAAAGTGTAGATCACCAAGCCCACTAAGAGTGGCGAATACACAGAACACATATACTAGGGCCATAAGTGCTTTAGAACACAATACAGGCACGACACAAGTCCACTCGGAGTGGTACACCCCACAGCACCAGCTCATACTAGGATTAGAACACTAGGCATGATAGGACTCATGGCACAATTCATGTCACATCCATGCATTGCATATCATCCTCATAGCATAGCATCTGCATGTCTCGTTGCGCATGTGTGATTTATTCCTTTGTGCCCTGAACTACGTCCTGGTCTGATTTCCCTTGGGATACGTAGGCAGCTCACGTAGAGCGCGACCAGCACTAGCCTCAACATCATTGCATCTTTTACAACGCTTTTTATCCTAAATCTATAGCCTCCAAAAGACTTGTCTCTTCAAAGCTTTGGCACTCGCTTGCGACATGCGTTGCCTCGCAAGTTCATGCCAAAAGACTTCCCTCGATGATTAGAAAGATCGAATTTTCATAGATTGCCTCTAACTCTCAAGAAGTCAAAGAATTTGCAGAAATGGCCAAAATGCCCCTAAAAGCCCAAAACTCTCCAGATTGGCCCAGAATCTCAAAAATCATTCGATACTATTCAAAACAAAAAAAAAGGTATTTTAAAAGATGAATATTTGAATCGTAAGCTCCCAGAGACCCCCGAAAGTTCCTAGAAAGTCTCCGTTGACCGGTTTGACCAAAGTTTGACCAAGTTTGACCAAGGTTTGACCAAAATCATCCGAATTCGCCCAAAAGTTCTGAGATCATCCTAGATCATGTGAAAAGTCTTAAAATATGTTTTAAACAAAAATCGGACGAAAAACGTCAGTCTTTGGAGGCTCCCAGAATTTCTTGGAAGTGCACTGTTTGACTGATTTGTCTGCAAGTTTGACCAAAAATTTAAGTCTCCTTTTCGATGTTGAAATGTTTTTATCAAATACTAGAGGTCAATAGCTTTCCAACGGTATATCGCACATAATTTCTGGATCTAAAACGAATTTGTTATGAATTTCTGAAGGTGAAAACTGCGATCAATTTGGCTTTTATCCCGAATACCACAAACCTTTTCAAAGTGACCCAACTCCAAACTATTTTTATGGAAATTAGACCTCAATACCTTTCCAACGGTATATCACAATCTCAATTTCGATTTCGTATGAATTTTCTGTGAATTTCGGACGAAATAGGACCGTTTCGCGAATTTGTGGAGTTTCGGGGGCCAAAATGAAATTTCTGGTCAATGGAAGAGTTGACTGCCGTGGCGGCACTGGCCCACTGCTGCGATGGCAGTGGCCAAGTGCCGCGACAGAACTCTGAGTGATTTTTTATTTTTTTGTAATTTTTGGTTAATTTTTGGGTTTTAATTCAAAATTTCAACAAATAAAATGACATAGTTTTGATTATTCCGGGATTTTGGACCAATTAGAGACTTTTTAAAACCCAAAATACCTCCCCAAGTTGGCCTATAAAGGAGACCCATTTACTTCCATTTAGAGGAGAGCTTGGAAGCCATTAGAGAGAGATATAGAAAGGAAGAAATAGAGAGAGAAATTAAGATTTTCTTCTTCAAATCCAAGCCAAATGTGAGTTTTTATTTAGTTTTTCAAAACTAAACTAGTATTTACAAGATTTCAATTCATTTTCTTCATCTTCTTTGAGTTTCTAATGAGTTAGAGAGCAATCTACACCCACATACACGCATATATGAGAGGTTGAAAGCTTGTGGTTCCACCATTGAATATCATCTATTGATTGTTTATTTTCTTGCTTATATATAATGTTCATCTCCTCTTACCTCATTTCTTTTTTATTTTCTTTGTTTTACTTATAGTTCATCATCATCTAAATGATGACATGAAGTTTGAGGTGAGTGAATCCTTATGGATAGTAGCTCTTGACCTCAAAAACATGTTTAATAGATGATGATTATAACTTCAATACCTCCAAGGAATCCTTGAAGTTATATTCAAAATAAAAATGAATCTCTCCAATAATATTGGGGGTTCTTGATGATGAGTTTGATGTTGATATTCCAAGAGGTCATAATCTCTATTTGATGTTGAAAATATACTTTCAAAACCTGTATTTCAAAACCCCTCTTAAAACTCCTCATTTTGATCTCAAGAAAGAAAACTCTAGTTTTTTCCAAAATCTTCAAAACAGTGAGTCAAAACAGTGAGTGATCTGAGTTCAAAGATTTCTCTAGGACTCAATACTCAATGTATGGATGCAAGACCACTTGGAAAGTCTTCATAACTCATTAGAGAACACCCATGATATTTAGTTTGACTTGGAAATACATGAAAATGGTCTATTTGGATCCAAACATTCCTTCCAGACATTCTGCCTCTGCTGTCACAGCAGCTTGGTTGACTTCCAACTTCTTTTTCAGAAACCTTTTCCAAAAGGGGTGGTCCCAACTTATTTTTCTCTTAAACTTCCATGTCTTAGGGAACCCTCTGTAAACAATGGGCCTCTAGATCATTTGTTTTCATTTTCTAAGATTTTTTAACATTTCAATCGACAGTACGGACTCTGTTTCTGAGTGACCTTCATTGTTTATATGATTTCTCTCAATCTATTATAGTTATTAAAGATTGTCTTTTTGGGTTATGTTCTAAACACAATAAGGAAGATCTCCATAAAACATCATGCATTTAAAACATTCCTAACCCCTCTTTTCCATTTTCACAAGATCATGTTACTATTCTGTCCACTATTCACAGCAAGCACATTTTTACTTCCATACCTTGATTTGATGCTTATATGTACTCCAAATTAGCTCATGTCTTAGGAAGTAGTTCATACTACATTTGTACATATCCCATGATGATTTCATTCATTCATTCATTCATACACATTTTAGACTTCTAAGTCATTCTAGGAATCCATGAACACAAGGCACACTACAACCTTGGCACATTCTAGATACATACAATGCATCCATATATGCAAAGATTTGGGGCTTTTGTGGTTCCTAATCTAAGAAGATTATAAGGAATGAACTCGATCACACGTCCATGCTAAACCTCTATCTAATCCTCCTTTCTCATCCGTCCCGGGGATTAAGAGATCTTCTTTTCTCAAAGAATAACATGCATCATACTAGCTTCCCAAGCATACTTTGATATCTTTGATTATTTGTTTCAAGAACAATTCATGTCCCCTTTAGATTAGGAAAACTTATTTACTTGATACATGGTTAGACGATTTTTCCTAGGTTTTTTTTTGTGATCTTCCACTTTACATTGTATGATATTTGACTTAGATCTTATGAATGATATCTTATCTTTAGGTCTTCCATTTCAAATTTTCTTATGTGATGTAATATACTATCATAGTATTAATTGTCGAATCATGCACAGTATAAGATGATTATTTGGATGCTAATTGAGGCCCGTCGAAAGATGGGGCGAGTTGAAGGTGTTTTAGTCGCGATAAAGGCTCCTTCCTCTCTCGTACCAAAACCCCGAGCCAAGTTCTTTGGTTATGAAGGGCCGGTGCCCTTTATCCATTTGGGTGAGTCAAAATTAGGTTTCTTAGTTCCTTAAAGACCAAGTGGCGACTCTGTATCTGTTTTCAACAGACCCTACCTTTTCTCTCTCTTTTCAAAACAAACAAAAGAGGTGGATTCCGCGTGTCCACAGGTGGTTTAAAAAAGCACTAATTCATTAATTAATCCATTTATCTCTCTCCATTTAATAAATCACCATTTTACCAACCCATATGTAGGAATGCAAAAAAAGCCCGGCTTGTCGGGTAGCTCGAAGCCCAGCTCAAAAAAACAGGCCTTAAGTCCGGCCTAAGCCCGAGGTAGGGCTAGCCTGGTCCTATGCCCTTATTTCCCTAGGTAGAGCCTGGGCCTATCTCTTGAAGCTCGAGCCCAGCCCGAAGCCAAGCTCGATGGGTGACCCGATCAAGCCCGACTTGAAGCCCGGTCCGAGGCCCGGCCTGATCAAGCCCAGAAGCTTTCCAACAATTAATTTTTTTTTTTTTGCTATTTCCAAGAGTTTATAATAATCAAAAGAGTAATGATTCGTGCACATAAAATGTGCACATAAAGTGTGCACATAAAGATCTAGGCCATTCATTTTGGTGGGTCTTATGTGTGCAGGGATGGACCCCACCAAAATGAATGGCTCAGATCTTTATGTACACACTTTATGTGCACATTTTATGTGCACGTAGCATTACCCTAATCAAAATTGCAAGTGACAAAATTTATAGCATTGTCAGCTTGCGAGTAAATTGAGTTATGCTATGCTTGCAAAATTTTGTATCTCAAATGATTACCAAAATATGTGACAATGAACCTTTTTTGATTGGATAATGTTGAAGTGGTCCTAACATTTTTGAAGGTTGGCCCACTACCATATGTATTTGGGAACCATTTAGGAAAAAAAACATAGTATTACCCGAATAATTTAAGGATATAATACAATCTTACATAGGAGTAATGCCAAATTTGGGGCGTAATCATTTTTATTTCTAGTTTCTTTTAATAAAATGCAATTTTTTTATTTAATTAGACACTAACCCTTTATTTCTTGCGTTGCTTTTTCACTTTGTTACATATTTATAATGTCTTTATATATCTTGTAATAAATTAAAAAAAGAAAACTTAGACCTAGCCCTGCACGGCCTGAGGCCCTAAGCTCGGCTCGAGGTTGTAGGCCCTCGAGTAGGGCCTAGAGCATGAACCCTCTAGCCTAGCCCGGAAGAGAAAAGGAGCCCGTGGGCCAAAGCCCATGCCTGATCAATGTCGGGCTGAGCCGGGCCCGACGAGCCATTTTAGCTTCCCTAGCCATATGTAGGCATATACATCGTTTGAACATATTCTTCTATTAAAAGCATCAGATTTAGTGGTTAAAACATTGAAATCTTCAAACAATTATTCTTGAGTTATTAACCATAAAATTCCTAATCATTAATCAACAGTGGTAAAAGCTCCTTCACATTTCTTTCTCATCAAAAGTCCCTTATTAGATTTTCTTCGACTGATTTGTCCTTTTTGTGATATAAGGGAAGATATTATATCAATCCCTCAAATCAAACTTTTTATTTGATAAGTCAAATTTGATCGAATTGCCGATTTAAAAGACTCTTCTCTCTCTCTCTCTCTCTCTCTCTCTCTCTCTCTCTCTCTCTGTGTGTCACGCCCCGACGTAGCATAAATATGGAAAGCGTTTAATTTCCTTTATGGACCCGTAGTTCGCGATAGTTTGAAGGATCGAATCCGTCCCAAACGCCGAACAACATAAAATCATAAATCAGAGTAGAGCAATCAAGGTTTATTAAAATTTTTCTAACTTAATAAATATTAGAACACGTGGTCAACTAAAGGCACAACCCGCCTTGAAACAAAATAATATCTATCACAGTCATCTTTATTACAAATTCAGTTTATGACATAAAGTAGTAATAATAAATTTTCTCCTCAGGTAGTTGAAATCAGTTCGCATAATCGTATGGTCCAGCTTGATTATAACCTGAAAAGCCTGAACACGAATGTCCAGGACGCATCAACGTCGTTAGTTTCAAGAAGCTGGTGAGTATTAAAAACATATGCCCGAATGTAAAACATACTCATTTACTATTTTTCATTTTTTCCATTAATCAACAGGTGGATATTAAAGTAAAGAGTTCATTTTTAGAAAGCAACCACAATATCATTTGAAAGCTTTAATTCGCATATATGTGACCGTGTATGAAAAACAACGCACCATTTCATCTTACTGACTCTTTTCTCTCGTCAAACACAACCACCCACTATCTCACACCAGTATCTTTGAAACGCTAAGATGGCCACACTTTAGCACAGGAGTGCTAGGGAATGCCCAAGTTTGCCTCACACTTTAGCACGGGGTGCCAGGGAATGTCCAATGCCTTACACTTTAGTACCTAATCTGCCTCGCAAATACATCACATAGTATCCAGACTCGGGTACCAGGGAGTGTCCGTCAGTCACACTTTAGCACTACCATGGGTGCCAGGGAATGTCCAAGTTCGGCTTCACACTCTTTGACGCTACCATGGTCGTCAGGGAGTGTCTTTTGCCCCCGTTGCATTTCAAAGACACTCTCACCGCAATCTCATCCACAACACAATCTTAACCATACTCTCTTTACCACACTGACCATTACTCTTTTCCACACTGACTAACATTCACACTCACCATGCATGTACAACTAACTCCAAATGAATGACATGTGACTTAATGCAGAAATATAAAGTACTGGGAACAATAACCATGGATATACGAGAAGAAATCAAATCTTATATGAAACAACCGGTGAATTCATCAAAGAATGCTTTAATATATTTTATCGCTATTAGAACACAAGTGGGTCTATTTGAAGCAATGCCCTAAAAAATAAGTTATAATTTTTGTGCATGAATTACATATCAAAAGAAAGGTCTTTGAGTCTAGTTTCCAACACTTCAAACGGTATGTGTTTTTGAGTTCTCTAGAGAAAGTTATGGTCGTTTTAGTAAAAGTCGTCAGTGCTGAAAAATGCCAATCGATTGGCAAAAGTGCCAATCGATTGGAACACATACCAATCGATTGGAACCCATACCAATCGATTGGTAAACATGCCAATCGATTGGCATCAGCAGTTTCTCTCCTGTTACGAATTTAAAGCCTCTTTTTGACCCATTTTTAAATCCGACTGCAAACATGACTTTTAATATATGGTTCTCTTCGTTTTTCCGCAAGGATCGCGCATACGCGATCGGTTTTAACTAATTTCAATCATAGCTCTCGGATTTTACAAAAAACCGAGGGGTGACAAAACTTCAATTCTAATATACTTTCATATACGAATGAATTAAGCTCCAATACTTTAAATACAACCTCTAGGGACTGTAATCTTTCATTTTTATCTATCAAAAACGATTTTGGTTAAGTTTGATAAATCACCATTTTTACACCATGAATAAGCTTAAACGAATTTCATATAAATACATACTAATTCAAGCAATATAAACTGTAATTAAGCATGAAATTACATTTCAAGTGAGTTAGTAATACTCACTGAGGCTAATTTGACAGAATTTAGAGGTCGAGAATTCTGCTGAAATAATCCGTCGCTTAGATTTCTTCCTCGTTCTCTTTCTTGTCTTGATATATATATGTATAACTATGTATGTATATATGTATACAATCTGTGTATGTGTATGATAATTTTGGAGAGAGATCAAGAGAGAGTTGAGAGAAATTTGAGAGAAATTTAGAGAAGCAGTGAGTCAATTTGAGAGTTATAGAGATATATATAAACTGTATGTTTTGGGCTCCAAGAAATCAAGAGATTTCGCCCGGTAAGGTTGAGCTCACGTGCTCCCTCACCCAAAATGCGATATAGTCGCAGCTTAAAATATAAACTGGTATTATCCGGTTGAAATAAATATACAGAAAGTATGATAACGTAGGAATTAAATTCCCAGTTGTTTAAAAAGTATAGATAGAGTTTTCAAATCTATAGAAAGGGTTCTCTATATTTATGGAAATTATGTTTTGACCGCAAATAAAAATTCTTACTAAAATAAAGCAAGTAATACCAATTAAAATTATGAAAATCACATTTAATAATTAAATGAAAGTACAGGTTGTTACACACGCTCTCTCTCTCTCTCTTACACACACACACACACACACGTGTATAAGTATATATACATATAAAATACATGGAGTGATACAGGTAGAGTTGCAATACCCTATATTTTTGTAATGTAATTATATGATTAGGACCTTGTATTCTTCTTTTAAATACTTGTATGAGTTTTGCTTTACCTTTAGTGTGATCTGTACTGTATCCCAATCGGTTATGACTTATTTTCCAATCGATTGTCACTTTTGTACCTACCACTTGGACCCAATCCATTGGACTTCAATGTAATTGATTGGAGTTATTAATACCAAACACCAATCGATTGGACCCTTATACCAATCGATTGGAACATTTACTACATACCCAAATCGATTGCCACCTTAACCAATCGATTGGCAGCAGCTGGATAGATCCTTTTGCTTTGGCTGGGGTTTGGCAACATGAACACATATTTTCCTATATATATGTGATCATTTCTGCGTGTTTGGAGTTCTAGAAAATCAGTTTTGGAGAGTGAGGGTATTTTGTGTGTGTTTTATGTATACATACACTCATATATATATACACATATATACATAACTTACACACGCACATGGACTGAGGAAGAAGAAAAGAAGGAGACAAGAAGAAAGAAGAAGGAAAGAAAGAGAAGAAAAGGAGAGAAAGAGAGAGAGAGAGAGAGAGAGAGAGAGAGAGAGAGAGAGAGTGAGAGGAAGCCATTGGAGAACCC
This sequence comes from Hydrangea macrophylla, assembly GCA_033977485.1. Taxonomy (NCBI): domain Eukaryota; kingdom Viridiplantae; phylum Streptophyta; class Magnoliopsida; order Cornales; family Hydrangeaceae; genus Hydrangea; species Hydrangea macrophylla. The sequence continues at coordinate 3,464,146 of CM066984.1, read as the reverse complement.
AAGTATAACATCCGCTCCGGAAGATTATTTTAATCATCATTTAGCATGCATTATTAATTATTTAATGATGATTTGAGTACATGTGAGAGGTGGGTCTTGACCCACTAAGTTGTTTTTGGGTGTTTAGTCGGTAACCCAATTAGGGCCACTGTGGCAGCCCCAAGTTGGGACATGTGTTGGTGGATCCCAGTTGAGGTGGGACAGTAATATGTGGAATACCCTATTTGCCTAAATGTTTATTAAGGCTTAAATGATTTATTATTTTATTGCTAATAATATCATGTTTTTAGTTGGAGACTACTTTTGTGGTCAGTTAGGGGTACCTTTGTGAGCGCGAATTGAACACATTACATAACTAGTAGGCTAATTAGCAACTTTATATAATTATATGGGACCACTTATGGGACCCATGCGAGACATAGACAAATACTCATTTAAGTTTGGGATAGTTTTTGATATGATTCATAACTAATAGGGACTTAATTGTAATAGTTAGAACTAATGGGGGGTTTTATAATAAATATGGAAAATTAGCTTAGTATATAAGTTTGGAAGTTTGTGGATGAAGACCAAGTCTTCATCTTCTTGGTTAGATTTAAGTCGGCCGAAAATGGCGTACAAGCTCGCGGGTTTCGTCGAGCTTCGCGATAACGGTTCACCCATCAAACGAAGTCGGTTTTCAAAACAGGCTACATATTCGGACTCCTGGAGGTGAGACTAGTATTTTGATACCAATGTGGTTAAGTTCTGTGACAGTTTTTCTGCGACCCTTTTTGGGGTTTTAGCTCATAACTTGTAATTTATATATAGGATTGGTACCTGGTTCTAAGTAGGGCTTTAATCTCGCAATTAGCAGCGAAACCCAAGAGGTGAGTGATGCTAATTTTGGTATTTGGATGATTTTCATGTTGGGTTCAATTGTAATGCCAAAGCATGCCTAATTTGCTTAATTTAATTTATTTAACTTATTATTGGGCAAAATTCATGTGGTTAAATTAGGCCCAAAATATTTGTGAAAGCATGGTGTAATGATTAAATGAGCATGTTGAGTTGCCTATTTGGGTCAATGGAAATTGCTAGTTCTATACCACCATGAAGTAATCTTTGTGGTGACGACCACGACCGCCAGAGGCCTATGGGACCGCACGTGTGAGGGAGTGGGTCATGACTAGTCACGTGGGGCTTGGGGAGTGGAGTCGCGGGCTAGCCGGTAGTGGTGGGAGTGAACCAGTAATTGCCAGAGACTATAATTTTGTTTAATATGTTGATTTGAGCGTGTTTATTATCCATGTTCATGATTGGCATTGCTCACAAGCATATAGCTTATATATTATAGTGGTTATTGTATAACCATCGTAGATGTTCAAGGTAGATCTCAGAAGGAAAAGAAATGGAATTGGTATTCAACAAAGGACCCGTACGAGATCGGTTTGGAAGATATCGAGATGAACGAGAACGTGATATTCAACAAAGGACCCCTACGAATTGTAATATGCTTTTAAATACTTTGCGTTTTTCTTTACCTTTGTTTTAATCTCTGTTCCAATCAATTGGGACTATTTTCCCAATCAATTTACCTTACTTTGGTTACCAAACTATTGGCATATAATACCAATCGATTGCCACTTTTTTACCTACCACTTGGACCTAATCCATTAAACTTCATCACAATTGATTGGAGTCATTAATACCAAACAACAATCAATTGGAGCCTTATAACAATCAATTGGAACATTTACTACTTACACCAATTGATTGCCACCTTAGCCAATCAATTAGTTGCAGCTGGACAGATCCTTTTGCTTTGGATGGGGTTCGGCCACTTAAACACATATTTTCCTATACAGATGTGATCATTTCTGCGTGTTTGGGGTTCCAGAAATCAGTTTTAGAGAGAGAGAGAGTGTGTGTGTGTTTTGTGCATGCATTATATATACATACACTCATATATATATATATATATACGTATATACATCCATAAACTCATACGCATACATGGACTGAAGGAATAAGAGAAGAAGGAGACCAGAAGAAGAAAAAGGAAAGAAAGAGAAGAAGAGAAGAGAGAGAGAGAGAGAGAGAGAGAGAGAGAGAGAGAGAGGGAGAGGGGAAGCCATTAGAGAGCCCAAGCTTTCCCAATCAGCACCCAATCACACCCCATACACCTAAGGTGAGTTCTAAACTCATTTGGTAATAATATATTGATGTTAGAGCATGCATAAAAGAAGGAAAGACGTTCAAATCATGTTTCCCCGTATTTATGTTGCTGGACTATCTTCTCTGTGAAGAAGATGAAGTCCTAATCAATTAGGACTTTTCCTAATCGATTGTCATGTTTGATAACCCAATCGATTGCCATTCTATGCAATCGATTGCCATTATCGATACCTCAATCGATTGCCAAAGTTAGCAATCGATTGGCATGGATTGTGACCCAATCAATTGGACTTTTCCTAATTTATTGTCACTATTTTTATACCAATTGATTGGACCTCTTTCCCAATTGATTGGCAGTTACAGAATGCTGATATTCCTATTTAGTTGATATTATAACTATTTAGTTGTTTATATATTGTTTAGAATCTCCCTCATGAACTACAAACGTGATAATGTGATAATGCGACGTCGGATCCAAAAAGGGAATTTTTTTCTCTATTTTTACTGTTCCGGGGTGTGACAAGATTCAAGACTTAGAACTTGAAAGGTGAATCTCTAATGACGAATTTTTAGTACATAGGTATGTTTGATATTTTTATTTGTTTAGTCTTCTATGTTTTCTAAGAAAATATGCATATTTTCGTATATAAGCCATATACTTATAGACATGTGTTACTGTGCGTTCTACACCCACACATATAGATATGTGCATGTTTTTTTTGTCAAATTTATCAAGGTAATAGTTTGTTAATTTTCTTAAAACTTTGTTAATGAAAATCTCAAAATGCTTTTTCTAAAATTTCTCAAATAATTTTTTGGAAAATTTAGCATTTTTTAACAGTTTTTGAATTTTTTTAAACAGTTTCCTGAAAAAATACCTTATTTTTAAACACCTTGTGAAATTTCTCAAACAGTTTCATGGAAAAATTAATATTTTATGAATGTTCTCAAACAGTTTTTTGGAAAAACACAGTAATTTTAAACACAATGTGAAATTTCTCAAACAGTTTCCGAAAAAATCAACATTTTGAAATTTAAGAAAATAATAAGTAATAATTTTGAAAAGCATGCTGATTAGTTGGCTAAAAATGGGGAAAGAAGTGCGTATTTGTATTTGAGGGTTATTTTGGTCATAAAAAAAGAGTGGTACTCTTGGGGTTGGAAAAAAGAAAAGAAACACGAGGACCTTAAGTTGAAAAGTGTTGGTAAGAGGGACCTATATATGGCCATAGGTCCTTTAAAACTATAGAAATTTAGTGAAAGTCCTTTATTTTGGATTAATAAAGTGTAAAGGACAATCTGATTTTTATTTCAGGCAAAATTCATGACTAGTGAAACTTAATTGGATTATGTTTCTATAGTTTAAAAGTTATGTGAAACTCGAATAAGGTTTTTTTTTATTTATTTATTTATTTTATTTATTATGTGAGATTTCATATGACTAGTCAATTTCTTACAAAAGTTATGTGAATTTCACATGACTTTACGAAGTATGGACTTTTCACTAAAATAAAAACGAGTTAGACCTAATACTAAAAAGTCTATTTTAGAAGACTTTTGACTAAAATACATTTCAATACTTTTCTACTTTTTTCTCAACGTTTCACATAATTATACCTTCCACTATAAATTGCATCAGTTAAAGACCCTTGATTTTACATCGATTTCGATTGAAGAAAATTAAGGCCAATCAATTTCAGCTAAACAATTACGTAAGGCTTTCTGTAATCAGATTTTTTATATACAGTTGTCCTTAATTGGGATTCATTTAGAAGTTGAGGATCATTTAAAATATAAAAACAAATAGAGGATATTGAAATCTATTTGAGCCAAAACTAAATTATGTAACTGAGTAATGCTTGAGAGTCGGGACACAAAAAACATTCACATATAAAAGTTGTTCACATGAATTTATTATGTCTATCTTTTTTGGTAGGATCCACTAACACTGTGGGGAATACAACATAGTGACAATTTGCATAATACATTCCATAGTAGTTAAAATTTGGGGCATATTCTTGTCATTATCTTCTATAGGAGCCTTTAGAAAATTTTCAGATATTCATTTGGATAAATGTTCATTTTCTCTGTTTTTTTTTTAAGCAGACATATCAATTTGGTAGAGAGAAAGTAAAATAAACAAATAGTGTTTGATAAAGTAACTTAAAATTATATGAAGTATCCACCATCCAAGTAATGCACTATTCAGCAATTTGAATATACAATATCGTTACAAAAAAAAAAAAAAAGAGGGATAAAAAAATAAGCAAGAGAATACTTTCAACCCAATTGATGATTAAGCGAGAGAATACTATTCAGCATCAAGATTCTTCTTTAGCTTTACTAGCTAGTTTGCCCAGAAAAAAAGAAAAAAAAATTAAAAAAATAGGGTCATTTACACGGACCTCCCCTGAGGTTTGGCGAAATTACACGGACCTCCCCTCTATATTATAAAATTACATAGACCTCCCCTCTAGTGTGAATTTACTATTTCACCCTTACTTTGTTTACCATTTTACTAAATTACACACACCTCTCTTTCTCTACTGTGTGTGTATATATATAGATATAGATATAGATATACAGGGTCAGACTCTCCAGTGCACTAGATAAGTGTACAGACTTTTAAACCTAAAAAATCCACGGGTCAGCAGGGGGGCAGAATTTTAAGGCTTAAAAGCCAAGTGCATTGGAGAGCCTTTCCCTAGATATACGGTATGATGATGCCAAAAATTGGTAACAGTAAAGTAAAGTAATTTAGGAGGGGGAGAGAGAAAGTGAAAGACTATTTTTTGTATGTGGTTCGGCCCTGTTAATGAAGGTACCTACGTCCACTGGTGTGTCTGAGCACGTTCACTAGCAGATCACCGGCGGGCCTGGTGAGCCAACAAAGAGGGGCGGCACTACCAGTAATACCGGCCGGGAGTATGCGTATAATGGTGAATTTTGGAGGCGCTGTGTAGACAGAAGAGTTGGCCGTCCCCTTCATGAGGGGTGAGAGGTCTCTTTTATAGATGTAAGAGACCTACTCATACATGGATAAGGAAATATAATCCTATTGATAAAGATTGACACCAATCAAGTAAGTTTCCTAATTGTATTAGGATTGATTGACATTAATTGAGGGGGTTTCCTAATTGGATTAGGAAATAGATGCACTTTCCATTAGTCTTCTAGCTTGAGTAGGAAACTGCCCATAATTTTGGGTGTATCAGCTGCCCCCCATTTTCAAGATTGGCTAGATGCTATATCGGGGCAAGTTTGGAAATTAGTTGATGCCACTTGCCACTGTCTGAGTGCTTGAGGAAGCTGCCTCGGGGCTTCTGAGCCTGGTGAGTCCTCGGGAACTGGCTGAGAGTTTGAGACCCTGTATAGCTCGGGACTTTTAGGTGCTCGGGAACTGACCGGGAGTTGAGACCCGGCCTAATTCGGAGTCTTTGAGTACTCGGGAAGTGACCGAGAGTTGAGACTCGGCCTACTTCGGAGTCTTTTTTGCTTGAGTTAGCTCCCAGGATGGTTATCTTCTGCCCGTAAACCTTCGTCAAGGCTGTGGGTAGAAGGATTTTACCATGTTGGACAAGCCGACCTAAAGCGTATTGCTCTAGGGTCCTTTTTACTGTTAACTCCCCAGGATGGTTGTCTTCCGCCCAGTTAGCCTTCGTCAAGACTGTTGGGAGAAGAACTTGACCATGTTGGTGGAGCCGACCTAAATCACGGTGCTTTAGGGTCCTTTTGCTCCTCTATCGTCGGCCAACCTAAGAGATTTTAGTCACCTCTATCGTCGGTCTGGGCCTAAGTGGAGTTAATATCTCTGAGTACTGTAGGTGCTCGGGTTGTCCAAGATTTTGACTTGGTTATCCGCGAGGCCTGTAGATACCCGGTGTGATTACCTGTTTAGTTCACTACGCCATCTTGCCCCCCAAGCTTTCGCTAAGACGAGGGTCTTAAAGAGGCTATGATCTGTAGGTAACCGACCTGGAACATGGTGGTTGCAGGGTCTTTTGAAGCTTGCCATCGTCGGCCACCTAGGGGGTTTGCCCCCATCGTCGGTTGGACCTAAGCGAAGCCAGTGCCTTGGGCGTGACCCCAAGGTCTTTGGTGCCTGGGTTCGGAGCCCGAGGTCTTTTTGTGCCTGAGTTCGGAGCTCGAGGTCTTTTGAGTGCCTGGGTTCGGAGCCCGAGGTCTTTTGAGGTGCCTTGGGGTTAGGCCCGAGGTCTTTGTAGATGCCTCGGGGTTAGGCCCGAGGACTTTGTAGATGCCTCGGGGTTTGGCCCGAGGACTTTGTATGAACTCTGACAATCGGTGGAGCCTTACGCGGTGATCAGGCAAGTACCACTGTAGTCGGGCTCATCTAGAATGATGGAGACATGGGGATCGAATCAGGATAGTCGGGCTCCTGATTTTTATGTGCTGGAGGCAAAGCCGGAACTGCTTGATCCTGACCGATGTGAACTGGAGGTCGGGTCGGGACTGTCGAACCATGCCTGTTGTGAGTTGGAGATCCGGCCGGGGCCGCCTGACCCGGACTGCTGTGAACCGGTGGTCGGGTCGGGGTTGCCGAACTCAGATCCCTGTGAACTGGAAGAACTGTAAGAACTCCCGGGCTGATCTCGCTTTCGCTTACTTCTGGAAGACTCGTTGCTTTCTTGCCCGGTGCATTTGGTCTTCAGAAATTCTTCAGTGTCGATGTATTTTCCAACCCTCTCAGAGAGCTCAACCAAAGTTTCCGGTCGGTTTTTGTGGAACGACGCGGCGCACTTGGTGTGTTGAACTCCCGAGCAGAAGGCTAGGATGGCAATTGTCTCGTTCAGATTGCGGATTTGAAGCTTCTGCTGGTTGAACCGGTCGGTGAACTCCTTGAGGGACTCATTATTCCGTTGTTTGACTGTCAGTAGCTGCATGTCTGGCTTTGGCCGCTCATGCATACCGGCGAACTGGTTGATGAACTGCTTGCTGAGTTGCTTGAAACTGCAGACCGATCGGGGCTCCAAGGAGTAGAACCATTGCATGGCTGGGCCTTTCAAAGTACTGGGGAAGGCTAGGCAGTGTAGCTCCCCGGAGTTAGTGATTAGGGCCATCTGAATCTTGTAGGTCCGGATGTGGTCGATCGGGCTTCCCGAGCCGTTATAGGGATCTAGGCGAGGCTGCTTGAATTTGTGCGGGATGGAGAACCTCGTGATCTGGCTGGAGAACGGTGACTCTGTCTCGGTATTGGCTTGATTCTGAGCATGGTTTTTACCAAGCTTTTTGGCCACTCCGTCGATCTGCTTCTGTAAGTACTTGATTCGGGCTTCCATTCCTTCCCGACCGGTATATGAGGAACTAATCGGGTTGGTGGAATATCCTTCTTCATGGCGGGGTACTGTCTTTTGGGATCGGGGTCGGCTAGGACTCCGGGTAACCATTCGCCTAGGGACAACTCGGCTCTTGACCGAGTGACCCTGGACTGATTCCCGGGCCATACGCTCCCGCCTTTCCTCTCGGGCAGCACGCCTACTGTTGATGTCTCTGGTATCCTCAACACGGGACGGGTTGGCTCGGGCCCGTTGTCTGGTCAAGATCAGTTCTCGACCGTACGCAACGTTCCCGGGTCGTTTCCTGGCCACTGGAGGATTGCTTTGCTGGGCTAGCAGTGCTTCGATCTGTTGCTGGATTCGACGCTGGCCCTCCAAGAGTTGTGTGAGGGTTGCGGTGATTTGCTCAGATGTCGGGACTGCTGCAGTCGACGCCGGGGCCGGAGGAACATCCCGGTCGGACTGCTGCGCAGCCTTCTTACCCTTCTTTGGTGGCATATTGATCAGTCAAGAATTTGTTGATGAGAAGAATTGTCGTTTCCCACAGACGGCGCCAAACTGATGATGCCAAAAATTGGTAACAGTAAAGTAAAGTAATTTAGGAGGGGGAGAGAGAAAGTGAAAGACTATTTTTTGTATGTGGTTCGGCCCTGTTAATGAAGGTACCTACGTCCACTGGTGTGTCTGAGCACGTTCACTAGCAGATCACCGGCGGGCCTGGTGAGCCAACAAAGAGGGGCGGCACTACCAGTAATACCGGCCGGGAGTATGCGTATAATGGTGAATTTTGGAGGCGCTGTGTAGACAGAAGAGTTGGCCGTCCCCTTCATGAGGGGTGAGAGGTCTCTTTTATAGATGTAAGAGACCTACTCATACATGGATAAGGAAATATAATCCTATTGATAAAGATTGACACCAATCAAGTAAGTTTCCTAATTGTATTAGGATTGATTGACATTAATTGAGGGGGTTTCCTAATTGGATTAGGAAATAGATGCACTTTCCATTAGTCTTCTAGCTTGAGTAGGAAACTGCCCATAATTTTGGGTGTATCACGGTACATATGTAATATATGGACATCTATATATATATATATGTGTGAATTTGTTCAAATAAATCAAAAACTTAAACCCAAAATCATTTTGTTCCACAATTAATTTGTTCCAAAGATTTAAACCCAAAATGAATTTATTCCAAGAACTAATTTGTTCCTAAGATTTAAATTCAAATTCAATTTGTTCCAAAAACCTATGATCTCAACCCAAAATATCAAACCCATCTCAAAGATGTATACAAATATGTATGTATATATGGTATGTGTGTATGTATTTATGTATGTATATATGCATGGTCCGTATATATGGTGTGTATGTATGTATGCATGTATATATGTATATACAGTAGAGAGAGAGAGAGAGAGATGGGTTATTTTATTTTATTTTTATTTATTTATTTTTATAACTATGGGTATTTCCGACATTAGCAAATTAAGAAGGGAGGTCTCAATAAATTAAGCAATCTAGAGGGAGGTCTATGGAATGCAAATCCAAATCTCAAGGAAGGTCTGTGTAATTATTTTGCAATATAGAGGGGAGATCCGTGTAATTTCGCCTAACCTCAGGAGAGGTCTGTGTAATTAACCCAAAAAAATATAACATAAGCTTAAATTTCACGATTCTATTTGGCAAGTCCATATTCAGCGATAGAACCAAGTATAAATGATCACTACTACATCAAAAGCTCATGCAGGGGCATTTTTACACAAATTATATACATGTAACCATATGCATGTATGTGTATATATATATGGGGCTACTAACCTACAATATAGTGGATGTAAATTAGTAGCGCATATACTAGTTTTAGCGATAAAAAAATATTTTTAGCGACGAAATATTTCTTCGCTAAAAATCCCGAATTTTAGTGATGACGAACTTTGTTGCTAATCGTCGCTAAAGGCATTTTTCTAGTCTCTAAAAGATGGGGGAAGTATACCATGATGTCCATTCTTCGTCGCTAAAAGCATTTTTCTCGTCACTAAAGGATGGGGAAGTATACCATGATGCCCATGCGAAGCCAATTGGCACACGCCGGACTGGAGCACACAATCGCCCTTTTGAGGCCAATTTGTTTTGATATTCAAAACTGAATGTATGCATACTCCAAGAATGTGACATATTCCAAGTGACAAATTGAACCTTGGAAAATTAAAAGACAAAATGTGAGAAGTTGCAAGATATATAATGTCTTGATAATTAAACTATTAACTTTTGTACATACTCCAAGAATGTGTAGATAGTCAAGGAGTGAGAAAATTGACCCAAAAAAAAAAAAATTCGGTAACTACATGTTTTAAAATAAAATAAAACAAAATTTGAAAAAAAAAAAAAGCAGGGAAAATTGGGAGTGTGTCACATGACACACTCATGGATAGCCAAATACTATGGTTATACAGATTTAATAGATAGATTGAATAGATTAGCATACATAAATACAACTTAAAAATGGTTCATATATAGTACATGCAAAAACCCAAAAAAAAAATGAAGAAAAAGAATGAAGAGGAGATTGCCGCATTGGATTTTTTCCATAAGGATGCATGGTGATGTAGATTGCCTGATGATACTACCTATTGTGTAGCTCAATTGATTGAGCCAGTTAAGAGAGAAAGCTTCCAAAAGGGACCCACAACATAGACTACCAAAAATACTCACCAGAACTACGACAAGATCGCACCAAAATGTCAGATCTGACAAAAAAATGCTAGATCTAATAGACAAAGCTGAATCTGCAAAGAGAAGTAGCCAGATCTAACAGTAGAACAAGGAGAGCAAGGATGTTGAGAGTGGGAACTATACCAAAACGAAACAAAACAAAGAAAAACACACACACACAAAAAAAAAACACTCTCATAGAGAGAGGCGAAACCCTCATCAAGAGGGGCAATACCCTCCTAAAGTGTGACACTAACAAACGAGAGGGCCAATGACTCTCCCATGGTGGTAGAATCCTTGGAGGAGAGACTGGCTGAGAAAGTTTTTTTTTTAGAAAGATAGCGGCTAGGGTTTCAATCGTTCCAAAATGTTATACCCATTATGGATTTGATTACCACTGTATATGGTGTTTTAGAGTGCATATTTGCAGATTGTCTTTATGTTACACATACGTAATTCCGTGCAACATTTAAACGACCGTTTCTGATTGGGTATGATTACACTACTTATGAAACTGCGTGGATCTAATTGAAAAGAAAACAAAAGATGTATCCAACATTTGAAAAAGACCCTTAGAACAAGGGTTATATTACAGTGTAATTTGGCTAATAAAAAATTATACGTACCATTTCATGAATTTCAAATGGAGAAAGATTGGAGCCATCAAATATTCTTCACCTTTTCTACCAATATATATTCTCAACTCTACCATTTTTCTCTTTTGTCTTCCATAACGTTCTCTCTTTTCTCTCTCCATGAGAGCAGTACTCTCTTTTATATTTTCTCAAATGACATGAAAAATGAAAAATTACACCAACCTCAATTGAGCTACGTAATATATAAAAGAACCTTTGTTATATATTTGATGGTAAACTGACTTTCCCTTGTATGGGAACTTATAATGGCGTTGATGGAAAATGGAACTTATACCTCAAAATATAAATTTTCTAGTAAAAAAACGAACACAATAAAAAAGGAGGATTAAAATTAAAGTTGCAATGATTTTTTAGAGAGGGAAATAAAGCTATTTTTGGGTCTTTTTTGTTTGGGGTTTTTTCAAAAAGTGTAAAGTAGTCAATTCAGAATTTTGAACCCTTCTCATTGGTCATCGATGTTGGTAACAATGGATAAGAAACTTCAAACAAACAGTCAAACAAATAATGACTAAACTTAAGATCGAAGCACGTATGAATACGTTGTCCGAAAAACAAGTTTACGTCCACACACCGTTGTTTTGTGGACTACGATGCCTTGTTCTTGAGGATACTACGATCTAACAATTGAAGTACAACTTAACTTCAATTGTTCTGCAGAATATATATATATGACTTGCTCTTAATAGACTCTTGAATAGATGAAGAAGAGAAGATCAAAATCTATGAAAAAGTATATGAAACTAACTATCTATATAGTATATATAGAGGTGTCTATTGGGTAAGAGATGTCTCTCTACACAAATGGTTATGTCCAAATACCTATGCACTAAGTATACAACTGTATATACAAGTTTATCAGCCATTAGAACAGTAGAAGTTCAACCAAATTCAAAATTTCTACATGAAAAGTTGTGACTCTTTACAAACAGGGTCCGGTCGACCAGTCGAACTGGATCGGTCGACTGGCCAAATGCCCCTCTGTCTGAACTTGTTTACAAACTTTATCTAGTCGTTGACCCAGTCGACAGGTTGAAGGGACCTTGTTGAAAACCCTTCTGCTAGAACCTTGAAACTTAATGTTCCAAGCCTTTCCCTGAGTATTGAGCCAGTCCATAGCGATCCTTACGATCCCCTTAAGCTTACATAAGCTTTCATTCATACCCCGAATCTAACAATCCCCACCATGTAAATGATTATGGCTAACTAAATAAAAACAAAATACTATAAAACTACGAGAGCAACTCACGGACTTGCGATGCATTAGGAGAGTGTCTTTTGGACTTGAACTTTCCCTTAGTGAACATCTGTTGGATATACTCGGTGGCGCAGTGTACATTATGTATTGAACTGTTCAACATTTTAGTGTAAACCAACACTAGATAACACACCACATATCCTTATACATATTAATTCATTCAGTTGTGTTCATTTTGGTCATGAACATGATCCTTATTCATGAGAACTCTTAGAGAACCAAGCCTTTGAAGTTCTCATAAAGCGACCCCTCTTCCATTCTCATATAGGTGATACCAATTAAGAGTACTAACATTTACTCATCATTATCATTAAATGTAAACATAACCTCAACAAATTTTATTACACATTTGAACAATATACATGAATGATGCCACAATAAATGTGTGTTTACAACATGAACTCTCCTAACTAGTTTACCTATTGAACCTAGATCTTGAGATCTCCAGTCAACTAGGTTAGGTTTCTGCCAGGTTGTTCAAAGTATTGGCTTTAGGCCTATTTCTTTTGTCGTATATTGAACTTGATCTCTAGGCAATCATTTCGTAAGAGGATCCGTAATGTTTTCCTTTGACTTGACATAGTCAATCGTGATTACACCACTAGAGAGCAACTGCTTGATTGTGTTGTGTATTCATCTTACATGCCTTAACTTGCCATTATAAACAACATTCTTAGCTATAGAAGATGCCGCATTGCAGTCATAATGCACAACTATGGCCGTTACCGGTTTCGGCCGTAATGAAATATCCTCTAGGATGTTCCGAAGCCATTCAGCTTCCTTGCCCACCTTATCTAAGGCTATGAACTCCGATTCCATCATCGAATGTGCTGTACACGTTTATTTAGTTGATTTCTAAGAAATTACAGCTCCACCTAAAGTGAATATATATCCACTTGTGGACTTAGTCTCCTGACTATCCGAAATCCAATTTGCATCGGAATATCCCTCCACAACGGGTGGGTGTCGAGTGTTGTACAAACCATAGCTCATTAGATATCTTAACACTCTCATGAGAGCGTTACAATTCATGATGTACATCAAACTCCCTATTACTTGTGAATATTCAAGTTTAGATATGCGTTCACCCATATTCTTCCTTAACTTACAATTGGAATCAAATTGTGTTACGGCCGACTTGCAATCCAAATGTCCAAACTTCTTTAATATTTTCTCAACATAATGTAATTGTGTGAGAAGATATCCTTTGGAAGTTTGTTTCACTTGTATACCAAGAATCATATCGGCTTTACCTATGTCCTTTATGTCAAAGCTTAAGCTTAACATCTTCTTGGTTTCGTTGATGACTTTATTATTCATTCCTGTAATAAATAAGTCATCAACATACAAGCATACAATAACACATAAGTCTTCAAACTCCTGACATACGCACACTTATCGCATTCATTGATTTTAAAATCACTTGCGATCATGGTGTAGTCAAATTTCTCATGCCATTGTTTTGGAGCTTGTTTCAAACCATAAAGAGACTTAACAAGTCGACACACTTTATGTTCTTGTCCCTTTACATTTCGGTCGTTCCATATAGATCTCCTCATCTAGATCTCCTTTGAGGAATGCGGTCTTCACATGCATTTAATGTAATTCTAGGTTGTAGATGGCGTCTATAGCGATTACCATCCTAATAGAAGTAATCCTAGTAACCGGAGAATAAGTATCAAAGAAATCTATTCCCTCTTTTTGTCTATAGCCTTTTGTGACTAGCCTAGCTTTGTACTTATCTATGGTACCATCGGCTTTGAGTTTCTTCTTAAAAATTCATTTGCAACCAATTGGTTTACTACCCGGAGGTAAATCAACCAACTCCCATGTGTGGTTTTGCATAATGGAGTCCACCTCACTATTTACCACTTCCTGCCAATAAGGCACTTCGGATGTACTCATAGCCTCGTTAAAGGTTTGAGGTTCACCTATGGCAACTAGTGTCACAAAATCTGGTGCAAAATAAGTAGCTTTCCTAGCTCTTTTTCTCTTTCTTGGAGCACCTTTAACTTTTTCGTCGTTCTTAGAACTGGAAGAAATCTCTTCAATACTTCTTTTAGGTGCTGAATTTTGTCTTCCATCCCTAAAAGGAAAGATGTTTTCGAAGAACTCAACATCTACCGATTCCATGAATGTATTTACACGAATGTCTACATTCTTGGACTTAACCACAAGGAATCGATATGCAGTACTATTATTAGCATAACTGATAATCACACAATCTACGATCTTAGGTCCTAGTTTCGTTCGTTTAGGGAGCAGAACTTGTACCTTAGCTAGGCACCCCCACACTTTGAGCTTTTTATACGAGGGTACTCTACTATTCCAAACTTCATAAGGAGACTTGCTAGTCTTCTTGTGTGGAATTCTATTAAGAATGACATTCGCCGTAACCACAAGTTGTGTAGCACTCCCGAGCTATTTAACATAGTGTTTGCCATTTCCTTGAGGGTTCTATTTTTCCTTTTAGCTACGCCATTTTGTTGTGGTGTATATGGTGCAGTGGTTTCATGAATAATCTCATTATTAGCACAATATTTGGCTAGTGGAGTTGAATCATATTCACCTCCTCTATCCGATCTTACTCGTTTTATTGTTCTAGATAATTGATTTCAATTTTAGCTCTATATGTCTTAAACATATCCATTGTTTCATCTTTAGAACCAAGCAAACATAACAATATCTACTACTATCATTTATAAATGTAACAAAGCATTTCTTTCCACCTCTTATTGGAGTTAGTTTTAAATCACATAAGTCGGTATAACTTAAGTCTAGTAATTCACTTGTTCTTGACTTTCTAGCAAATTTTGATTCTACACACATTTCACATCTATGTAATTTGTCAATTTCAAATTTAGGCAATAATCCAAGATTAATCATTTTATGCATGTATTCGAAAATCACATGTCGTAATCTAGAATGCCACAATGAACATAACTCAACAATATAAGAAGAAGTAATAGCATTTTCATTAATAATAATTTTAGGAGTACAATTGAAGAGCCCTTCATTGAGGTAATCCTTTCCTACATACATTCCTCCTTTAGTTAATATAAACTTATCGGATTTGAAGACAAGCTGAATCCTTTCTTACTAAGCATAGGACCCAGAAACCAAATTCTTACTAATTTCGGGAACATGCAATACATCTAAAAGAGTCATTTCCTTTTCGGAAACGGTCACTGCCGCGGCATTTCCCATATAAAACCTCTCACTGCCATCTGACTTTGTGTAGGTAGAAAGCATGTTTCGATCCCCACAAATGTGCTTAGTAGCCCCAGTATCCATCCACCAACCTTTTGAGTCGGTTACAACACAAGACTCCATGATTGCTGCCGTAAGATCGTCGATGCCCGTTATGTTAACTTGGTTAGGCTTCTTGTTCCCATTCGGTCTTTTCTTATGACAACATTCCCTTGCATGATGTCCTGGTATTCCACATACCCAACAATTCCCTTTTATCTTCTTGGGAACTCGGTCCTTAGACCCATTGTATGTAGACTTCCTTTATCCTCCCTTATTCTTAGACTTAGAAGTAGGTTTTGAAGACTCACCTTCAATGAGATTTGCTTTAAGTTTCGAAGTACCCTGCTACCCCTTCTTCTCTCCTTTGCGATTATCTTCCTCGATTCTTAAATGGACCACCAAATCCTCCATCGAAAGTTCCTTACGCTTATGCTTGACATAACTTTTGAATTCTTTCCATAAAGGCGGCAATTTTTCAGTGATTGATGCCACATAGAATGGTTCACTAATGGCCATCCCCTCCAAGATGATTTGGTTGATGATCACTTGAATCTGCTCCAATTGCTTGACCACCAGAATCGACTCCACCATTTAAAAATCTAAAATCTGCCCACAATAAACTTCTTTCTACCGGTATCTTCGGTCTTGTACTTTTTCTCCAAGGATTCCCATAACTCTTTGGAGGTAGTAATAGTTGAATAGACGTTGTAGAGAATAGCTTCCGGCCCATTTAGAATATAATTACGACATAGAAAATTGGAATGGCTCCATACTTCCAATGCAGCTTTTTGTTCTTTTGAAGGATTTTCTGTAGGAACCACCAGGTTCTCTTGTCGTAGGAATGTGTGCAAGAATGACCGTTGTGAGATAGACAATCATCTTCATTTGCCATCTCTTGAAGTCATCTCCCTTAAACTTCTCCAGTTTTTTGGCATGAGTATTCTTAACAATAGTTGTAGTAGAAGTAGTTTTTCTGGCCATTATTCCAACTAATAAACTTATTTTTCGATTGTTGGTAACAATGGATAAGAAACTTCAAACAATCATTCAAACAAACAGCGACTAAACTTAAGGTTGAAGCACCTCTTAAATAAATAAAGCTCACCCCTGAGCCCTGTGCAGGTCGGCCGGGTCTTTTCCTGTTGTTCTGTTCCCGCCACGAGAAATTAGATGCATGGAAGAGGTATGCCCAGCGCGCGAAGGATCCGTTGAGAGTTTGTCTCGGTAAGGAACTGTACGATCTTTTCCCCTATTGTATTGAATCAATAAAAAAAGAGGTCAGCGCTACGGCCCCCCTATTGCTTGATTGTACGAATACGTTGTCCGAAAAACAAGTTTACGTTCCACAAACTGTTGTTTTGTGGACTACGACGCCTTGTTCTTGAGGATATACTACGATCTAACAATTGAAGTACAACTTAACTTCAATTGTTCTACAGAATAAATGTATATGACTTGCTCTTCACAAACAGTAGAAGTTCAACCAAATTTGAAATTTCTACATGAAAAGTTGTGACTCTTCACAAACAGGGTCCGGTCGACCGGTCGAATGCCCCTCTGCCTAAACTTGTTTACAAACTTCATATAGCCATTGACCTGGTCGACTAATCGAAGAGACCTGGTCGACTGGTCGAAAACCCATATGCTAGAACCTTGAAAACTAATGTTCCAAGCCTTTCCCTGAGCATTGAGTCAATCCATAGAGATCCTTACGATCCCCTTGAGCTTACATAAGCTTTCATTCACACTCCGAATTTAACAATCGACTGCTGACTAATAGAAGCTTGGGATGTAAGTGACACTTACTCTAAATCTCATTGAGTCAATTTGTTTACCAGTGGAAAAGAAGTCATTTCATTTATGAACATGCATTGTCAAAGTTCTAAAATTTGTGATATCTCAAGCACTATGAGAGTAGTAACACATACATATATAGTAAGTGATTTATGGTATTAGGAGCACTGACACAATTATTATCAAAAAATTTAAAAATTAAATTTAAAATTCAAATCTAAAAATGTAACAATAATCTTTTGGAAATCACCATTCGAGATGCTGTAACCAGAGTATTTCTATTATGGAAGCAGTAAATGTCATTATTCAAACTATTTCATACGAGAAATATTCCACTTGCTAACCACCACGTGCTTTCAAATTTCGATGGCTCTTTTCAACTAACCTTAATATATATACAAAATATAAAAAATACAGTGACATCCCGAATATATATTTATGGAAATGGTTGGTGGACAAAGACAAAATGTTCATAATTCAAAAAGTGAAAATGACTGCTAAATTTAACTCACATTACTTTAGTGAAAGTTATTTATTTTTTTATTTTTTGATTGGAATAGAAAATTCATACAAATCACATAGAACCAGGAGTTAAATCCTGACAACAAAAGGCACAAAAGTATCTGGAATTTCCTCAAGTCAAACCCAGAATCCACCATAGGTAGAAGCTGCATGTGCAAGATGATGAGCCACCATATTCTCTTCCTTTCTAACATGTCTACACACCCAAGAATGACTGCTAAATTTAACTCACATATTACATTAGTAATGTTTTTTTAATGTAGAAGTATTTAGTTTTGTTCGACCTGCTTCTAATTGGTCCATATGTAGATCACGAGAATATACTCAATCAAGTCATCCAGACCACCTCACCAATGCACATGGATATATATGATTATTACGTGTGACTATAATTTCCTTGAAATTAAGATCGACATGTGTCAAAAAAGTAACAATTTATTAGCTTTTGATACAACGTTATCAAAATGACCGGTGTATTGAATATTTTCTCTTGGAGCACGTAAAACACTTGTAAAATGGAACAAGGCGAAATATAGCTAATTTAAATTTTTTTATTGAAATATTTTTCTTAGGATAAAAAACAATTACTACCCTGTAAGGCTGTAACTATACCTAAGTTACATTTTGGCCAATCCCAATATTTAAGGCTAATTTGTAAAGTCATTTGAATTAAGGTCACATTAAAAATAAATGACGGCATGGACTACACTAGAAAACATGCCTAAAAAAGAATTACCGAACTCACATGCATTTTAATACCTTGTACTTATACCAAAGTTCCACTGTAGGTCTTGTAGTTATAACAAGATTTTTTATTTCATTTTTATATTTTGAATAATAAGTTTTCATGAACAATTAATAATACAGAGCCCTAATGAAACTTTGCTATAATTACACTGTACAAAAATGTGTTTTAACATTTTTTTAGAACTGGAAGATTTAACATAAGAACACAATCCCCACAACTCTACCCATACATGCATGCAAAAAAAAAAAATTTAAATAAAAAAAAACTAACAATAATAAAGAGGAGCAAAAGAAATAATTTGGAAAAAAGATGAATATCATACTTATATGTTTATGATTAATGCTACATAATTGAAATTTGCATCTCCAAAATTTTTCACTCAACCTACATGACATTACATCATATTCAATGATTGTAGAATCACTTGACTCTCATTAAAATTAAAGTTGTTTTTGGTTTTCCTGGTACTGTACCTGTTAGAAGCAAACTTAGGATAAAGAATTGAAAATCATAACATTACTCCATATTTATTGTGAAAATTATTGGAACGAGAGAGATGGGGGGACTGGATAAGAAGAAAAAGACTAAAGACGAAGAAAAAGAGAAGCCACAGCTGGGATTTGGAAAAACATGTAGTGGGAATTAGGTGTAAAGTTGTTGAAAAACGGTTCATCCTTAAAATAAATAAATACTATAATCCTTAACTACTTGGTTAAAGTATTTATTTCCTCTGTACTAGGAACCTACTCATAGCGACCCAATAAGGACTCTTCAGCTATAAAAAGGGATTCCTTTTCACCTAGTTTTTTCACCTCACACTAAATTGCACATATACAAGCAATTAACACTCCGTTTTGGCTTTAATTGCGATGATGAAGATGGGCTTTCAGTTTTTCGTAGCCACATCCATCTTGACTTTGGCTTTCTCATTTGTCTCTGCTTCCGATCCTAGTCAACTTCAGGACTTTTGTGTTGCTGTCAGTGATTCTAAAGTTGCCTGTAAAAACTATCCTCTCTCGATTTCTCTTCATTTCTACTTTTTTTAGTACTTGCATGCTCATATTTGGAATGTAAAATGTGCATTCTTATATATATATATATATATGTATAGAAAGAGGTTGGCTCTCAGACGGACGGTTCTGTAAAAACTATCCTCACTCGAAATTTCGTCGCTAAAGTCAACACATATTTAGCAACAAAATAAGTTGACTTTTAGCAACTAAATTTAGTCACTAAAAATCGGACCATCCGTTTTAGAGACTCTCCGTATATACATACATAAAGTAAAGTAATTTCTACTTGTGGTTTTTAGAACTACTATGTTCTCGTTTAACATATACCTAACATCTTCTTCAAGTATCACTATAACGGTGGGGGCGGTTTTGGTTTCAGGCACAGCGTCCCCAAGGCAATTTGTTTTCGGGGGACTATTTGTAGATATTTTCGTATAAATGAAAGCTATATAAGGCTATAAGAATTAATATAGATATTCAAAAAATCTTCTCCCATTCGTAGGTTGTATGGTAACATATATCAAAGTTACAATATTTTGGGACCTGATTACTACCCAATATAAGATTGTTACTATAAATGGCACCTAAAAATATATTAGTCAGTGGTACATTGTTATTACTGAATGACACAGCTGAAAAGTTGTTACTAATTGGCACCAAATACATTGAAATGATATATTGCTATTACAAACTGTGAACAAGAAATTAGATGTATCATACAAAAAATTACTTGGTTGTATTGTAGAATTTTAAAAGCTCAAATACTAATAAAATAGGGATTATTCTAAACTTTTGGGGGGAATTAAGTGAAAAAAAATAAAGTAATTTTTAAGAAATTTAAGTCTGAAAATTTTCTAAAACCTAGGGGGGACTGCCTTTGCCCTTTACTCGGCTGGAGCCTCACTATCATTTCTTTTCATTTGCTTGAGAGGTATTTAAGGTATTTTCACACCTCTAACCTGTAGCTCTAATTTTATATTATTTAAGGATAATTATAGATGCACTCCGTGATTATTTGATAATTTATTTATTTTCGCCTTCAGTATAGTGAAGATTTTGACTAAACCTGTGTAATTGCCCTAGTTTTTGTCTTTGTGTATCTTTCCTTTCATTAGTTTTTTTTTTTTTTTTTTTATTTTTCACACACGCTGAACGTAATATTATATAATCATAAGAAGATAAACATGCATATAGATACTTCTACCTTAACATATTATAATAACTGTGATTTTTCTCATGCTTGCAGTATTCGTGAATGGGAAATTCTGCAAGGATCCAAAGCTTGCTGTGGCAAATGATTTCTTCTTTTCAGGGCTCAATATTCCAAGAAATACGTCAAATGCAGTTGGGTCAAATGTCACTCAAGTAAATGTTGCCCAAATAGCAGGACTCAATACCCTTGGTGTCTCCTTAGCTCGTATTGACTACGCACCTAATGGCCTCAACCCACCCCACACACACCCTCGTGCCACTGAAATCCTTTTTGTGTTAGAGGGCACCCTATATGTCGGCTTTGTCACCTCCAATCCTGATAACCGCCTCTTCACCAAGGTCCTATACCCTGGAGATGTGTTTGTATTCCCGGAGGGTCTCATTCACTTTCAATTTAATGTAGGAAAGACAAATGCAGTCGCATTCGCGGGATTCGGTAGCCAAAATCCCGGCGTCATCACCATTGCAAACGCAGTATTTGGGTCTAAGCCACCAATTTCTGATTATGTTCTTAGCAAGGCATTCCAAGTGGATAAGAAGGTGATTGACTATCTTCAAGCACAGTTTTGGTTTAACAACAACTAGAGAAGCTACTATGAGTACTTATATGTACTTGTAGAATGAATTACCTATGAGTGGTTTGTTTTGTTAATGATAAGCAGATATCATCTTGTGTTCCTATTAAGCCAAAATGCATAAATAATTGTGTGTTGTTCTGTACGTTGGCCTTGTGTCAATTGATATTCGAACTAAATACTAGTCATGTTCGTTAATTACCCTCTCTCTCCCTCTCCTCCTCATACACAAGCATAGTATAGTGAACCATAAGTAACAATACAAGTCATGTTATATATAATTACCTATATGTGTTATGTTTTGTTACAATATTTCTAACATTATTGACCCTTGACTTCATCATAATGATCGCAAAGTACTTGGTACAACAATTTACAAAGTTTATTTACCCTGCATTATTGACCCATGACTTCATCGATCATAATGATAGCAATGCCTTCACATACAGTTACAAGTAGCCAAAGCAAAAGAAGTATAGCTCTATTAGCAAAATCATTTTCTTTTCAAACAATACTGGGTTCATTAATGAGAAAAAGGAAAAAACCGTAAGAAAAACACTTTTGTTTGTTTGGTTAACAAGAAAAACATCGACGAAAAGAGGGCAAAATCTGCTTGAAAAGTATCCATAATCTTGAATCCGGCCATTGAAAATATGGAAAGCTAGCTTCATCATGTTTCTTCATAAGTGACTCATAGATTTTCTTCAAATAAATTGAACCGGCCATGCATTGAAAAAATGGAAAGCTTCATCATGTTTCTTCATGACTGGCTCATAGATTTTCTTCAAATAATAGAGATAACAATTTAAGAACAAGTTTTTTTCATTACACATATTTCCAAATGGTCTTTATTCAACACAGTGAATTTCTACATTGAAACACTATATGAATTGTGAATTACATCAATAAATTCATGAGACGATTTTCAATCAAATTTTAATTTTTATTTTTTTATCTCATTAACAATGTCAGAAAATATGTGCAAAATCATTGTTCCAGGCAGCTCAACTTTGATGCACATTGCATGCGGAATAGTGATCAAATTTGTAAACTAGTTGTCTACCAATATGAGGCTGCAATGTATATTGGCCTTGAGAAATGTTTAATCCCAAAAAATAAATCGAGGCGGCACCAATTATCATTTTTCATTGAGAGAGCATTACTCCATATTTTTTGACCAAAGTGTGGAACTTATGCAAGAGGGCTGTATGAGAGTCTGGATTAGGGGAAAACAACAATATGTCATCAATGTAGACTAAGGCTGAGGATAAGAGTGGTTCAAATATGCAGACCATTGTCTTTTGAAAAAGTGATGGAGCTGTTTTAAGACCAAAGGGCATAACAATCCATTGAAAATGATGGGCTGGGAGACAGAAACCAGTGGGTCTTGAGGAAACTCGGCATCAGCTCTGAGCATGTCTCTTGGATCTTAGTCAAAAATCTTTTTTAGGTTCATTGAATAGTGCGACAAGTTTTGGCTTTCATTTGGAGTTAGCAAAAAACTAATTCAAGCACACTTTAAGATCTTTCTCAATACTTGAGTTCATGAAGTCTCTTCCAAGATTTCTTGGGTGATTCATTTTATTTTTTGGTAATCATCATGCAATCCACACACTCATAATTTGGCACAACAAAATACATTTCTAGACTCTTTTTTTTCCTCTTTCTCCAACCTCGATAACTAGACTCTTGAACAAGCACAGTTGTTCATGGATACGTGATCTACATTCTCCATCCAGTCTTTATCATAGCCGATAACCTTAGGGCTTTTTTCCAGGTTCATGCCATATCGAGTCGTCGGGAGACTGTCCATCCCACCACTTGATGTCATGAAACCCAAGGTCTAGTTCTTTCAAGAATAAAAGGTCTATCTTATAATTATTTTCAAAATACCCATCACCTCCCAAGAAGTCTATTTCTCCTCCATGGCTCATACTATAAATTTCAGCACCTTTTGGGAGGATAACCACAGGCTCAGGTTCGATTTTGGGTGTCATGTATACAGATGGGTCATAGTTAAATGGGTCGAGGCTAATTAGGTTGATATTTTAGGGTGGTGGCACAGCATGGTGATTTGGTAGCGGGTTTTGGATGATGTTGGATTGAGTGGATGGGGGTGGGTGCAATGACTTTATTACCAATAAGGTCTTGAATTTCATGGCGAAGTCGAGTGTAACGGTCAGTGAAATGGTCAGGTTCTTGGTGAAAGGCACAATATCTAGTGGGGTTATATCTTGGTGGGATTGGATTTAGGGGTGGCCTTGGATCTAAGGGCTTAAGGTGGTCTTTTTGGATGAGTAGGTCCAGTATGGTGGACAAGGGTACATTAAGGTCGGTGAAGGTTCTAGAGAAATTGTTTTTTTGGGGGTTTGGGTTGGAATTTTGGCCAGGGTTTTGGTGAAGGACATCGACATTAGGTTCCACATCGTAGTTTCCTCCCGTAGGTATCCTCGAATTATTTTTTTCCTTTTTGATTTTTCATCCCTCAAGGCATCTTCTATCTTGGTCCCCACATCAAACAATTGCTTAAAGGTGGGTTGCAAATTCTTTATGATCATATGGACTTGCTCCTTCTCGACTGGCCTATTTGCCATTTCAGCAGCCTTCTTCCTTTAATGGGTCAAGAACGTAGCAAAAGACTCCCGATTGTCTTGTCTAGTAGTCTCTAGGTCTCTGACAATAACGTCTAACTTAGTGTTATATGCATATTGCTTCATGAATTCAGCCACAATATCCTCCCAAAGACGGGTCTTAAAGGATTCAAGAGTTAGGAAGCATTGCAAGGCTCCCCTAGACAGATAATAGGAGAACAATTGGGCCAAGTGCTCATTCCCTAATCCTATAGGTCTCAAGGTAATGACATACATCTTCAAGTGGTTCTTGGGATTCTCCGTCCCATCAAACTTCTCTAAGTCACGCATCTTAAACTTGTCAGGCATTTTGATCTTTGAAGGTTTGAAGAAAACCTAAGGTCTAATAGGTAGTCGTCAACACCACGGGACTTCCTCACCATGCTTTCTAGGAGGTCCAACTTATTCCACATTATCTTTTCAGAATCTCCGTGTACACCGTCATCGAACCAATCCTCCTTCTTGACAGGATTCGGACCAACAGGGTTCTTAGGTGTAATGGGAGGCAGGGGTGGTGGATCAACAATAGGCAAGCCCTGTAGATTCATGGTAGCTTTTCCCAAATGGTCTATGAGAAGTTATAACTACTGCCCCTGATGGGCCAAGGTATCCTCTAACTGTAGTATCCTTTCTTGCTCCTTAGCTATTGGTACCCTTGGGTCTATCGCGTGGACTAATCTTCCTGACCCAGAGGGATAGACCCAAGAAGGCATGCTTACAGTCTTCTTAAGAGCTATGTTCACTTGTCTATCTACAATTTCAATTTGGAAATCTCATTTAAACCCAGTATAATTGTGCCCCCTTTTGGATTTGAAAATATTTTTTTTCTTCTTTTTTTTTTCTTTTAAAAATTTTCTTATGACATGCATGATATGTAATGCAAAATAATAACCTTATTCCTATTCACATAGCTATATAAGTCAAAGTTGCATCATGGAGTATTCCTTCTTATCCCACGGCCAGAATAATCAGTGTCACACTAGTCGTTATATGCTTGGAACTTTATGTGTGATGAACTTCATGATAGCATAGGTCTAATCAAGGCTAGCTCTAACAAATAGGACACAAAACAAGGTTATGATTCGTTGTCCTACGGACTCGTGGCACATAATCCCAGTATAACATCTAGGCATACCATCCTCATGTCACGTGGTGAGCATTCTATATGGACAAGATGCCGACAATGCTAGGCAAGGCTATGTATCATGTGTTATATAAGCTTCCTTATCATGGCACATAATTCCAAGGGGCAAATAAGGCGTATGTGCGCACATTGTCATAACAGGTCAAGCCCTAAAAGATTGGGATCTATGGCTACTATA
Source organism: Hydrangea macrophylla (assembly GCA_033977485.1). Classification (NCBI taxonomy): domain Eukaryota; kingdom Viridiplantae; phylum Streptophyta; class Magnoliopsida; order Cornales; family Hydrangeaceae; genus Hydrangea; species Hydrangea macrophylla. Next base: position 3,439,002 of record CM066984.1, on the reverse strand, counting down.
TGTATCAACGTGTATGGAGTCAAAGGGTCCCCCAGTGAGATATCCTATATACCCCCCATTATAGCATTTGGTATTGTATGTGGACATGCTTTTTATACTGTTAGTTACATGCAAGGGAAGGGAAGTCCTCCACGGAAGTGATCTGACAAGTTGTAGGCTTCAGCTTTGGTCTACCCAAGCTTGCTAAAACTAATGCAAGTGCGATCCTCATAATATAAAGTTAATGAACCTTGAAAGTTTTGGAGTCTAACCCTTTTAGTTAAGTCCTCGGTAGAGTCACAAATTGTGGGTACCCGAACCAAGCTTAGGGCTAGAACGACTAAGCCCGCTTGATTGATCCCATTCAAATCTCATATCAACAGCCACATGTGGGGTTCACCACCATTCATTATCCTTTATCCGATTCGACCTATTTGGATTACTCACAGTTAGATTCCATGGGGCTTTTGTCCAACCCGAGGCAATAATCGATGCCCATGATCCCTATCCGTGGCTATATGAGTGAGTAATCCATGTTTATCCCACAAGGCTAAATCTGGAGAGATCCTTGCTAATAGAGTCGCCAGTTGGTTTGACAAAGAAAACCAAGAAAACTAAATCTAACTGCCCAATGGAGAGAGCACCGCCTCGTCCTTACCAAAGAACTTGGATAAGTGGTTAAGGTATGAGAGAGGAAGAAGCTAGATCGAGCTTAAACACCCTCTCTAGCCCCATCATGAGATGGGCCTCTACATAGCTTTCAAGATGTTTGACTGGATATTATGTGGACCATTTCAATTACACTAATGCAATCCTAATTCAAGTTATAAACAACTAAAGAAAGAAAAGCATACAAGAAACTATGCATGTATCATACAATGCACGTGCTAAAGCATGTATTCGAGGACTAAACGTAATACTACACTCCCGTATGCATGCAAAAAGAAATAAAATAAAATTAAACGTGAAAATTGGACTCAAAACCCTAGAAAAACATGAATTCTATGCACAAGTAATTATGTAAGGAATTTAAACGCAGTTTATCCACCTACGCATTCTTCTATATGATCCTAAGAAAGCAGTAAATAAAAGGGAATGTAGGAACTAACCCAGGATAGCATATTATTCCCAATTCTCCTAATTAACCATGGTTAGGACAATAACAACATAATATACAGGATAATCGAATGAATGCCATACTATTCTAGGCATGGATAATGTATATGCATGTCCAAACATGACTACTATGTGGAGTAGCGTGCATGTGTAAGCCTAATTAAGTGTTATCCCAAGTATGGATAATCTACTATTCTATGTGAGGATAGTGTGCAAGTGTATGCATGCATTAATATGAATTAATTAATTCATGGATAAGAATTAAACTACTATGCATGGATAAGAGCATGAATTAAACTATTATGCATGGATAGAACTAAATATGGATAGCCTACTATTCTAATTAACATGTATTATGATATGATTTCTACATTAGTGCCCTAAAACTAGACTCGTAGATCCAAATTAAGGTTTCTTTACCCCCATGGGGGTTGAATATCCATGGATTGGATACCAACCTCACAGGCTCCGGCTACCACAATATTCTGGTAGAGTTTGCGTAGGATAACTCAACTTTAATAAGGATACTACAAACAAGGAATTACAACTATCATATGAACTTTAAAGATCTAAACTAATAATAATGAAGAATGCTAAGAACAAACAAGAAAACTATCCCATAACTATGAATGCAAAGATCTAAACAATAAATAAAGCAGAAAATAAAAAAATAAAGAAGAAGAACTTACCCAAAGATCTTTCCTCAGAATACTCCTCCAACAGAGCTCCGCTAGCACCGTAGACTCCAAGACTCGAATCCTAACTCTAAACTTATACTATTCCAAAGGACTTTCTAGGAGTACTTTAGAATACTCCAATGGGGGTTTCTTTGGGTTCTCTTGTCCTTCAAATTTTCAAATGTGTTTGATGGGGAAGGGAGGACCCCCTTTCATAGTTTGAGATTTGGGTTCATAGCTACGGGATGTAGGACGGAAAAAACATAATTATTTTTTTTTATGGTTTTGGGCATTTTCACACAGATTGAGGTTAAATCAAGGGTCTACAATGCATCTGGGGCATTTGAGAGCCATAGTGGCACTAAAAATTGTAGGGCCTTACTCAGCTAAATGCTACAATGGCACTCAGCCCAGAACGTTGTGTTTTCTCTCCTTTCTTCCCAGACTTTGTTCTCTCACCTCATTTGTCCTTTTTCGACTTGTGATATACCGTTGGAAAGGTATGGAAGTCTAGTTTAAAATTTGTTTTGGTCTCATTCAAAACGATTTTGTGGATTTTGAGTTATCATAAAAAAGATGGGGCTAACTCCAAGAAGGAGCAAACCTGTGAGGTGCAAAAAGTCTAAAAATTCTCCTAAGTAGTTTTTAGCCAACATGAGGGTTTGGGGCATTAATTTAAGCTATTTTAGGAAGATTTTGTAAAGGGAGTTCTTAGGTCTCCCCCCGAGGTTCGAATTTTTCTCGGTAATAGGCATTGTTTTGTCATTTTATGTAAAAGGGCTATCCTAACTTGGGTTTTTGATTCTAAATTGTGTTTCTAACGTAGTGTTTGCACCACAAAATAAAATAAAGAGTTGGCCTACCAAATCTATTGAAGAATTACACGTTGAACGTGTACAAAGGCAGGCTGATGGAGAGGGCAGACTGATATAACACAATCACGCCATAATCCAGCACACATGCCACGTCGGTGATAGGACGGTTATTGGCGGTTATGTTGAATTAAATGAATGACACGTGTAACACAGAAGTGGTGACAGACGCGGTTATGGATGAAGTCCGTTATTCCCAAATCATGGAGATAGTGGGTAGTTTCTCAGTAGAGGGACATCTGTTACAACCACTGTTACCTATTTAAAGGAAAATATGGAGAAAGAGAGAAGGGAGATCCTTGAAGATCAAGAATATTTAGCATATTTTCATACTTTGGATTATGTCTTTCCTTTATCTTTAATTGTCAGTTCACTTCACTAAATTAGGATTAGCTTTGTAATTAAATCCCAGTTAGAAGGCGAGATTACCATTTCTAATTGTACTGTGTTCTTTGAAGAATTTAATGGAGTTTTCTCTCTGTTATCTGTTCTACTACTCTCAGTTTCCTTCACATTTCAAGTCTTCAATCTTTGGTTAAAGCAACCTGAACCTATTAAGAGAAATCTCGTTATTCTATTTCTCTACTCGCTTGATTTGTGAAATTGTTCTTATCAAGAGGACATTTGTCTGGCACGCCTGTACTTTAATACTTACATATTTCCTGCCATACAATTTCTGGCACGTCCGGTGGGACATTGTGAAGAGTTAACCAATCCATCATGCCACTGAAAAAGAATTTGACAAAAGATAAAGTGGAGGTTCATGGTAATACCAGTGAAGGGGAGGTTCATGGTAATACCAGTGATCAGTCTCACACTGGCAGTCATGAGTCACTCTAGCAATAGCCTGGAGATGTTGGGACTTCGCAACTAGGCCAGAACAATAGGCTCTAAAGGATTATGCATTAGCAATGCGTTTCAGTTTGGATAGTGCGCTACATGGTTGGCTTCAAGCCAATTCGCAGCAAACATCCACAATTGTAAAACCATTCAAAGATATGATGCAGAACATGGAAGATCAGATTACTAAGAGTAGTGACCGGTAGATATAATATATGACGGAAAAATTTGGCCTAGCGTCTTCTGTGAAGGGCAGCGCACAAAAGGATCCTATACAAGTCTATATAAAATAGGGTCCACAATTGAATTATGGGAATGTAAAGGTTCTTGCCCATCCTATAATGCCTGGTTTTTTGACTCATCCTGGATCTGGTATGTTTGTCTATGCATCAAGCTATAGTAAACAACCAAGTTCAAACCAGATAGGACAGAGTGTAGGGCCTTTGTGTGTTCAACGGGTATCGAATTGTTCTAATATTAGCACGCACCATGTTTTCCAAGTAGGACACAGACTCATTAGATCGGGGATATACTTTCATCAATCAAGAGGGCAAGTTGGAGGGTGTTATCAACTAGCAAAACAGACTGGGGGGCATCAGCAACCAACAATCCAGACTGGGGGAAACCCTAACCACCATTGGGATAAATTGGGGGGCATTAGCAATCGATAGCGCAAGCGGGGATTCAATTCTATTAACCGATGGTGCACAATGGAGGACCAGATGTTCCATTCCATCAGCCTACTGGAAATGAGGTATGCAATCCTTATCACCCTGATATTCATGATCATATTTCTCTAGGGGATAAATAGGGACAAAATGGTGGACGTCATCAGAGAACAGGTACATGGGCAAGTTAGAGAGCAGGTCAATGACCAGTTGAGAGGGAAGTTTGGGGCAGTGTTTAGGGCCCCTATCCACCAACAATACCAAAAACCATACCTAAACTTTACTGGTGGAGATAGATAGACCGCATTGGAATACATTGCTCGTTTTACAGCACAGTTGTAGACACCCCATTTTGACTTGCCAAAAAAAGAAATAACTATCATAGAGGGGGCCCATCGGGCACGCTAATCGAGAAAAAAGAAGTTGGAGTCCTAATCAGAATATCTAAAGGTCAAATCAAATGTCAAATCAAGTTGTCATCAATTTGAATACCCACCAGTATGGTTTCAAAAGCATGTCAGATCAGTAGTAGACACCCAATTTTTGCCCACCTACAAAGAGGCGGACAGATAATGAACATCGAGTCCGACAGGTGTAAAGAGCTCATAAATACAAGGTCCCTAGACTTCGAATCGTCAAGATCGGACCACGGGCGAAGAAATAATCATTGTTTAAAGTTCGGACGAATCTGCTATTTTGCCAAAGAGGGACCGGGATTACTTTTTTAGCTTTTTGAGTGTCAGAACAAGCATTTTTTATGACAGAATGGAAGTGCGTGACATTACCGAGGACTGTCTAAAATTTCATCTCAATTGAACACCGAATCTGGAAAAATTACTTTATCAGGCGTAGAAATCAAACGGGAAAATTCTATGTCATCGCCAGAGAACTTCAGAAGGTTTAAAATTGATGCTAAAAATCCATATTTGTCAAGATGAAGAGCCTTCAAAAATTTCGTTGCCATTAAACGAAGAAAGTTGCAAAACTGCGATAAGATCGCTCATAGGCGCGTCAATTTATACTGATAAATCATCAGAAAACTTGGCCTTCAAGATCAAATCGGCCGTGGTATTTCTGGTCTGGATTAAAACACCTTTTACATCGAGACGGTGAAATCTCTAAAATTTCATCTCAATCCGATACCAGATTCTGGAAAAAGTGCATTTTAATCAACGGATTTGTCAAGACAGATGCTTAATACGAGTCAGATGGCGTTTCAAGAATTTTATTTTTGCACTAATATTTTGCGTTTGTCCAGAGGACCACGGAAGTCCAAGTTTTCGTCGCACTGCCTTCCAGAAAATTCGAAAGCGCGGCGCGCGTACAAATATCTAGATATTTTCTTTGCTTAACGACTAAGTAATCTAGATTTGGGCCAATCGCGCCATAGGAGTCACTTTCTGATTTGAGAAAAATACTCTTCACATCGAGACGGAGAAATCCCTAAAATTTCATCTCAATCCGACACTAGATTCTGAAAAAGTACATTTTAATTAACGGATTTGTCATGACAGATGCTTAATACGAGTCATATAGTGTTTCAAGAATTTCATTTTTGCACTAATATTTCTCGTTTGTCGAGAGGACCACGGAATTCCAAGTTTTCGTCGCACTGCCTTCCAGAAAATTCGGAAGCGCGGCGCTTGTACAAATATTTAGATATTTTCTTTGCTTAGCGACTAAGTAATCCAAATTTGGGTCAATCGCACCATAGGAGTCACTTTTTGATTGGAGAAAAGTACTCCTCACATTAAAATAAAGGGATCCATGTAATTTCATCTCATTCCGACACCGGATTTCGAAAAGTACACCTCGATTGGTGTGTTCTGCCATAACTGGTGTCGAATGTGGGCCAAACAAAGTTTTGAAAATCCAAATCTGACTTCAAAATTCTGTGTTAGTCGAGAGAACCCAGCGGTCCAGTTTTCAACCGCGTAGCTTTTCGAAAATCCCAGAGAACGCGGCGCATACACACAATATCTAGATATTTTGTTACTTTATTATTATATTTTTATTTAATTAATTATTTTTTAAATCAAAATTTTTTCCTATAAATAGGAGCCCTCCCCCCCTTCCAAAAAAAGGGCCAATTCACTCTCTCCCTTAGGCTTTGTTTGGGAATCCCTAACTTTTCTCCTCTCCCAATCCCTGTTTGGCTACATTGACCAAATAAAATCCAAACTCCATCATAAGCACCTCTAATGTCATACATACAGTATACATACGTGCACTATTCATACGTATAGTACTAGTCATACATACGGTACTATTCATATATACAGGACTATTTATACATACAGTATACATACGGGTACTATTCAAACGTATGATTTACATCTTGATTATTCCGGCCCTTCCGGACCCAACCATGACGTCCATTTAAGTCGATTTTGTGTCAAAATACGACTTGTGTCTTCTCGAATTATTTTCGCAACGTTTCTCGGATTTCTTTCATTCTTTCTCAACAAACAACGACTGAACTTCAATAATCGCCTCTACAAAGGTAACATCCTCAACTCATACTCTTAGTGGTCTGGGCTCCTTATAAATCCACTAGTCAGATATTCCGAATTTTTTTATTTTTTATTTATTTATTTTTTATTTTTTATTTTTTATTTTTTTCGCCAGTCGGAAGGAGGCCTCGAACTCCACCTGATTGGACTTTATATCCTGCGTCAGCCGGAAGGAGATCTAATGACCCACCTGGCTGAACTTTATCAAACTGTTATATTTTGCGCCAATCGGAAGGAGGCCTCGAACTCCACCCGATTGGACTTTATATCATGCGTCAGCCGGAAGGAGATCTAATGACCCACCCGGCTGATCTTTATCAAACTGTTTTATCTTGCGCCAATCGGAAGGAGGCCTCGAACTCCACCCGATTGGACTTTATATCCTACATCAGCTGGAAGGAGATCTAATGACCCACACGGCTGAACTTTATCAAACTGTTATATCTTGCGCCAGTCGGAAAGAGGCCTCAAACTTCACCCGATTGGACTTTATATCCTGCGTCAGCCGGAAAGAGATCTAATGACCCACCCGGCTGAACTTTATCAAACTGCTATATCCTGCGCCAGTCGGAAGGAGGCCTCGAACTCCACCCGATTGGACTTTATATCCTGCGTCAGCTGGAAGGAGATCTAATGACCCACCCGGCTGAACTTTATCAAACTGCTATATCCTGCGCCAGTCGGAAGGAGGCCTCAAACTCCACCCGATTGGACTTTATATCCTGCGTCAGCCGGAAGGAGATGTAATGACCCACCCGGCTAAACTTTATCAAACTGTTATATCTTGCGCCAATCGGAAGGAGGCCTCAAACTCCATCCGATTGGACTTTATATCCTGCGTCAGCCGGAAGGAGATCTGATGACCCACCCGACTGAACTTTAACAAACTGCTATATCCTGTGCCAGTCGGAAGGAGACCTTCGAACTCCACCCGATTGGACTTTATATCCTGCGCCAGGCGGTAGGAGATCTAATGACCCATCCGGCCGCACTTTATCTCTTGTTATAGATTTTTGTTGATAAAATAAGGAAACACAATAAATGATACCTCTCTCCATTTGCATTGGGCACCGACCCGTACTTCCGGTAAAACTTTCACATCACCTTTTTTACATCACCGGGCACCGACCCATACTTTCGGTACACTCTTTTTTCACTAGGCACCGACCCGTACATCCGGCACCTTTTCAAAGCACTGGGCACTGACCCTTACTTTCAAAACACTTTCTCACTCACATGGGCACCAACCCTTACTTCCAAAACATAAAACAAAAAGACAAAAAAATCATATGAACAAAAAAAATACAAAATACGCATCGCACGGTTGATCTACTTCGTCTTTTACTCAAAACACTCTCTCATAACTCATTACTTTCTCAAGGTTAAAGTCTAGGACTACACCGTACAGGTTAAAGTTCCTAGCTACACCGACTTTACTCAAACATTATTTTATACACTCACGGTCTGGATCGACCAAACACCCGTACATATACACAGCATAGAACTACGTACGGCCTGATTCTTTAGTCGAGATACGCATGCAACCCTTACTCCGGTGCGGCCATAACTATTTTCTTTCAAACTATCTCGTGTCGATATATGTACATACTTTCAAACTCTCTCGAGTCGAGATGTATACATACTTTCAAACTATCTCTTGGCGAGATACATATACATCATTTTAAACTATCTCGTGGCGAGATACGTATACATACTTTCAAAACTATTTCGTGTCGAGATATGTAAATTGGCAACCGCGTGTCACAGATACTCGAATCTAATTCTTGTATCTATACTCTATTACTTCGTATTTATGCCCCGTTACTATGAAAATCACTAAAATTGGCAACCGTGTGTCATGAATGCTCGAGGGTGCCTAACACTTTCCCTCGGCATAATCGAGTCCCCGAATCCACTTCAAGAACTCTGGCTTCACATGACTATTTGAGTCACACTTTTAAAGGGCCTTACTATTCCAAAACGTTTTTCAAAAGTCAAAGATGATCATGTCGATTGTCTTTGCAGGGATCCTCACTCCAGAATAAATGTTAGGTGGTGACTCTGAACTCTTACTTGGCCCTACTTCCACTTTTCATACACCTCACCAACTTTCACGCATCTCGACGTAAACGCTCGCGACCCACTAGGGGACCGCTCCCCACTTTTGGGGCGGGCACGACAACAGTATGGTGAGGTTTCTTATAATGATATGTTAAAGTTGGGGCTATTTGCTAATTCACTTACTGGACCTGCCTTTACTTGGTATGTGACCCTCCCTACAAGCTCTGTCCAAACTTGGTAAGATATGGAATCTTCCATAGTCAGTTTTATCAGACTCACCAAGATGTGACTATCGCTAATTTAGCTAGATTAAAACAAAATGCAAGAGAGAATGTAGAGACATTTATCAGTAAGTTTAAATCTAAATGGAATAGGTGTAAGGCTAGGTTCCCTAGGTTTTCAAAGGAAGAATACGTGCGATTAGCTGTCGATAATTTGAAATCTACACTTAGAGTACAGTGGGTCAATAGTTTACGGATCTGTAGACACCCCAATTTTCACCAACCGTTGAATCCAGGGTTGGTTACCTCTGAAGACCGATGACGACAATGACCGGTGAAAATTTAAGATTTTTCCAAAAAATTCAAGCACTTCGAAGATTCTTCAAATTAAGTTTTCAAAAATAAGGGGAAAAGAGAAGAATTGGGTGTTCGGAAAGACCCGAGTACATGTGAAAGAGACAGCCTGAAAGTTAATTTCAAATTTAAAGTATATATGTATATGTATAAGAATTTTGAGACAAGAAAAAGAAGGAAAAAATGAAGAAAATATGTATATGTATAATCTATTAAGTATATGCTAGTATCTTAGTATATTAGTATAGTTTACTAAAGTATAGTTGTATATTGGTATAAGTTTACTAAAGTACCTTAGTATATCAGTATAGTATATAAAGTATATTAGCATATTAGTATAGTTTACTAAAGTATATTAGTATTTAGTAAATATATATTTTGAAAATAAAAAAAGAAAGGGGATTCAATTAGCCTCGTCACGCGTTAAAGCCGGCGGCACTCGCTGAGTGCCGCGCTGACATTCACTAAGTGCCACTCGACACACAGTGAGTGCTGGAACGGCATTCCGTGAGTGCCGTAGCCAACTCTCCGAGTTTCGCGTGATATAACAGTTTCTTTTTCTCACATGTTCTAGAAAAAATCTTTGCACATGGGTCTCCATATGAATTTACCCAATTAACCCTATGAGAAAGGTCTATATAAGGAGGTTTTCACTTGCCTTCGAGAGGATCTTCTTCTTCCACCATCCTCCATTGATACATAAATTGAATTTAGAGAGAGAATTGAGACAAAAATAAGGAGTTCATGAAGAAAACTTTAAAGAATTTGAAGAATTTGAAGAAGAGATTGAAGAATTTGGAAGATCTTCATCCAACAATTGAGAATTCCCTGAGGTTATAAGAGGTAACCTCCCAATCTTGTAGAGAATTAGGCTAATTCAATCACAAATTCATAGTTCTAGAATCTTTACGCATTTTAAAAACCTCTCTTCTTATCCCATTTCATCACACAACACATAGAATTTTTAATTGAATTTCATAATTGTTCATTGGTTTTGATTTAAATTAGCCTTGGGTTATAAACAAAAACTAGTTCATGAGGAAATTTTATAAACTTTGATTTTATTTCATTCTTGTTAATTCTTCCTTTGGAAATCTATGGGATCTCTAATATCTCATGATATTTTTTTGGGGTTGATCTCTTAGTCTCTCATAATCTATGGTTTAATGAGGAGATTAAGGTTGGGTCATGGTTATATTCATATGTTAGTTGTTGGGTTTAAGTCTTTGTCCATGGCTTGAGTCCTCTAAATTGAGTCTCATAGATTTGCCTCCATATTCTGAGATTCACATAGGTTTTGATCATATAAAATCTCCAAGGACCATTAATTTAGAAGGATAATTAAATCTATATTCCTTAAGGATCATGTGTTTGAGAGAGGAATAAGATGTAAGATCAATTTAATTTCTTATTTTAACTATTCAAAGTTCATAGGATTAAGTAAGACCTACAAGTTCTCTTACTAGATCTTCAATATGTAGACTATGAGGGAGATCTTTAAGGTTAATTCCATGAATCTCTTTTATATTCTTTTATACTTTTGAATAACCATAATCATCCTTGATCTTAATTCTCTCTGGAATCATGGATCAAGATTGATTCAAAGTATGAACACTAATTCAACAATGGTACAGTGAGTTCACTAACAAACCGTGATCAAAGACTTTTAATTAAATCACGGCATGTTGGAATCGTATGAGGCCAATTGGAGATTGTCCATAACTCATATATGCATCACTTGAACTTTTGTTTTGATGAAATCTTATACTTAGGATGGTTTGGCCTTATGATTTGTGAGTAGGTTGTTCTCTGTCCAAAATTTCAGAACAGTAAATTTGTTTTGAAATGGTAAATCAGAGCCTTAATCAAGTTTTCTTGACCACAAATAAATGTTTCTAGGTATTTCAATGTGTTACAAAGATACACCAAAAAGATCAAAGTGTTTCTGATGTTTTTGCTGTTTTTAGAAAATCATGCAAAAACTCTAGACAGAGAGTTGCAGATTCCTGAGTGATGTCTGGTTATGACCCTATTCTTAGCGATTCAACCGTTGGATCTTTGATTTTTCTTTTTGGGTAAGTAACTTGACTCATAGGGGCATAACATACTCAAGAATCATTAAGATCCAACCGTTGGAAGTATTTTATTTATATTTTTGAAAGTCTGGTCAGCTCTCTGTAATTCTTACAATTCTTTCACTGCTTTGATAAAACTTGAATAACTCTAATCTAATGGATTCCTAATGTCCTAAGATTGAAACCATATCTTAAATAATGCCAATTAAGTTGAGATTTAGAGGCTAAATGATCCAAATCAATGAATAAGTTCATATCTCATTCTTGTTCACATCCATGCATTCATTCATGTATGTTGATGCTTATGATTAGAGCTAGTTCTTGGATGAAGTTAGATTTAGTTGAACCTAATTGAACATAAACATGGGTTCCTTATAATCATGTTGGGATTATAGCATCCCTATATGAACATTACATTAGCTCCTAGTTGAGACTTGCATATCTATAGAGGTGCTATGTTTCCAACTAGTTAAAAGGAACTCATAGTTATGTCAATTCTTTTTCTACTTGATAGATTTAAGCTAAATGTTTTTAGGAATGATTATATGATATTATATACTTTGTATAAAGCATGTGGACTAACCCTTGCTTTGTAGCGCTTTAGAGGTATGACTTCTCATCTCTTCTCTAGTTTATATCACTTTATGATTTTATTGATTTTCGACTTCATGCGTGACACCTTAGAATTAGGTCTTGCCTTAAGTGTATATATGTGATGAGAGACATTTTCTTTAGGATTTTTATTTTGTATGCATTAGACGTTTAATATTCTCTGCAGGATCCCGGGTAAGTTCTCTAGTTTCTTTGTAGATATCATGCCGCTTGCTAATTGAACTATTTGGTTTTGGAAATCATTTTATCGTTAGCAATTTTGCACCCTTTTGACATGCTTGGGTTGTGTATACTTTTATATATTTATTAGTTGAGGGCATACTTAGATTAATAATTCAATTAAAAAGGATGTTGAGTAGAGGGTTATCACGAGATAAGATGAAAGGGGGTGTTTTAGTCCGCCGGGCTCCTTCACCTTTCATTCCATAATCCCCGGACCCAGTTTATCTTTGGTTTCGCAAAAGATCGGTTTGCTTTTAAAATGGTTTCTTAATTTTCCTTACAAAAAATTAAGTGGCGACTCTATGTTTTTAAAATTAGAAGTGGGCCCAAATGCTGGTATCCACAAGGATTAGACTTGAAAGCATCATTTTAATCAATTTCAATAATTTTTGTGTGCCCGTTGCATTGCACTTGCATGTCTTGCCAGTTGATTGCACGGAACTATGACCTTGGAGGCTCGGGGTAACTCGGTCGGTCAAGCCATCATGGGACCGTGTGATCACCCTTGATCCCGTACCATTTATTGGTATATGAAGCATCCTATCGGGTGTGTGTCAAGGGTCCCTTATTTGACCAAAACCCGTCCTTTGCATAATAGCTTCTATAGAACCTTTCAATATAGGAAATCAATTCTTGATTAGAATTATATGCTAGGGGGTTTTGTATGCCCGGAAGGGATTACTTGAGATGATGACGATACTGACTTGATGAAAGATGTGTAACCTCTTAAGCACTTTTGAGCAATTCCTCTTCATGTCTTATGACATTTTGAGAACATGCTGAATCTTGATTATAAGATTACATATCTTATATCATGTTTAGCTAAGAATCATTGACCTTGTATGTACCCGAATTCATGGAATGTACAGTAATAATCCGATCATGTGATCCTTCTACCCAAAGAATTTTAAATCCATCTTTGTAAGCAAACAAAATTTTGTCATCTTTATTCCAAAGTTTCAATCACTCTTTCAAAAATCTTTGAAGTTCACATTTTGATTGAAGTCTTAAACTAATCTTTGTTAAAGTATATTTTTACATGATCATCTTCAAAGGAAAAATAAAAAAAATTTGGGAATTGTTTTTGGGAGAAATGCCTTTCAAATGAATTTCAAATCAAAATTTCTATCCAATCATCTTTATTGAAAGATGTTTTCACATCCTCATTTTCAAGTAAAAGATTCAAAATTCTTGTGAATTGTTTTTGAAAGATCTCATCATCTAAAGAAATGCTTTTCAAATGAATTTTGAAAAATTTTAAATACCCAACCTTTGAAAGGGTAGTGAGGACTGCAATGAGAGGTGAAATTGGCGCATTTGACATGGAAGAGGATTTTATGTGCATATGTGAAGTATGTGCTAGGACTAGAATTTTCCTTTCTTTTACATATAGAATAGGCATACACACACGCACATGCATATCATCCGTGTACCATGTGTGCTGCACTTGCATTTAGCCACATCAAATCATCGAAGCATGTGCATTTTTAGCACTCTCATCATATCATTCAATGTCATTACATGCATGTAGAATAGAAATTCACAAAAAAAAAAAAAAAAATTCCTTGCCTCCTGAAAATAAATTTTGCATGCGGACCTTTTACCTATTTATGTTGTTGAATTTGTAGAAAGAGTAGAACTACTAGATGCCCTAGTGAGGACACTTCTAATCTTCTTGGGTTCATTTTTTTTTATTTAGAGGAGAATATGTTTTTGCACACATGCTATTGGGGAGTAGTGAACCCAAGGTTCAAATGATACTAGTGAAGTGATAGTGTTTGGAAATACTGCTGCTAATGCAAAATGTGGATGCTCTTGGAAATCTAGTAAATTGAAAATCATCTATGACACTCCAGTTGAGACCAAGTCAAGTCTAATCTGGTAATCGACTCATGTCAAGTAGGAGTCAAGTGTCAAGTGCAGTCAAGTCTTTGAGTCAGTCAGTTATCGAGTTTATTTTTCAAGTCTCTTTTTATCGAGTCGAGTGATGTAATCCTCTTTCTCTACTAGTTGAATAAAATCTCATTTCGCTTGATTCAATGTATTAAGTCGTGAATGAATGGATCATTAAGCCAATAAAAGGAAGAAAAAAAATTCACTTTTTCAAAATGATCATGTAAAATACTTTGTTAATAAATCTTTGCATTGAAAAGGATCCCCAAGTGATCAAAGCAAGTTTTGTGCCAAAACCAAGGAGGAGTAGAGAATTGATTAGCTTTACTTTAAGAATTTAAAGATGCTCTTGCTCAATCTTAAAAAGATGAACTTGGAACTTAAAGCATGCTCACCATCCCCTTTTCTCAAATACCAAGCCAAAAAGATGAGCCCAACCAATCCAAAGCCATAACTTGATCCTTGATGATAGCCAAATATTTTTAATGAACTTCTTCGTCCCAAAAAAAAAAAAGAAAAAGAAAAAGAAAAAGAAAAAGGAGCTCGTTAGGATGAAAATCCAAAAGGGCACATAGGCAAAAGTTAGAGCACTAAAAAAGGGAGAAAATAAAAAAGAGTGAAGAAAACGAAGAAGATAAAGGAGCTCGCTAGTATGAAAACCTAAAAGGGCACCTAGGCAAAAGTTAGAGCAAAAATAAGATGTATGTTGATTTCAAAATTTGAATCCTAGCCAGTTAAAATCATGAAGAGAATAAGAGATAGTGAGGTAGAGAAAAGAAAGGAAAGAGAAAAGAAAAAAGAAGAGAATAAACAAGATTGAGAATTCCTGAGCACTTGAAAGCATATCATTGATACATGAATTATACCAAGACTTTGTGTTATTCTCAACAAAGAAAAGAAATTGGAAATGAAAAGAGAGATTTGAAAGTATCAATTAGTATCAAAATTTTGTGAGAGGCTCATTGGCTAAGTGGGCCTAAAACAATGCCAAGGTATCTTTAAGAAAAATAAATAGTAATTTGGAGGGCTGATATTGCTTTGTGAGTATGATAGAGTATGATTAAAACACGATGTATTATAAGAGTTGTAAAGATTGACTGGCTAGTGATAAGGTGAAAAGAATCAACCGCCACAAAACAAAAAAAAAAGGAAGAAAAAAAAAAGAAGGAAGAAAAGAGGAAAAGAAGAAGAAAAATGCATAAAAGGGAGAAGTAGTTCATGTTCCTGTTCAAAGGCTACCACAAGCAACCCATTTAAAAAAGAGCACTCATTGGACCCAAATGAAAATATGGCTAAAAAAGCCCACCAATTCTTGAAGCCTTATTCTTTCAAAACCTCCAGGGTACATGAACTATGTTTTGACCTGATTCCTACTTGGGGATACGTAGGCAGCCTGTGCGGTTCGGTCACAAACATTGTTGCACCACGTAATATTTCTCTTACAAGCCTCAGCCGAACTACTTTAGACCTGATTCCCACTTGGAGATAAGTACGCGAACTTCCCAAGGTTCTCGGTCTATAACCATTCCTAAACCAAAAGCATCAGCCTTTGCACCTTTGGTTTCCTTCCTTTAGACTAGGGGCAAACTTGTGTTTGCCTGAAGCTATATATGTATTGCCAAACTAGGGGCAAACAAGATTTTCCCATCAGCATTGGGATGTCCTGTTTCAGCCTACCACATTCATGATGATTACCTCTAGGTTAGGAGTAAATGCACTGCAGGCATCTTATACCATCATGTTCTCAAAACCCTTGGATGAGCCTATTTGCCCTCAAGAGTAGGGGGAAACTTTGTTTGCTAAAAGCCCTATTTTACCCTAGAAGTGAGCCCCCAAGTCTCTTTCAAACTAGGGGAAAAATTTGTTTTCCAAATGTAAGTCTCAAGTCACCAAGTCTGTTTTGAAACACTTTGAAATGGAGTGTCTTTTATTCTATAAGCTAAAGCACTAATTTGAAGCATACTCTAGATAGGCAAAGAATTCGCTAAATCGAAAAAGGGGAAGTTTTCAAAGTTTAGATTTATCAGTAAAGCACTGCCATATGTAAGATAATGAATAAATGAAAGGTAATATGATATATTATTCAGAATGAAAGCACATTGATTTTATAATGAATATAGAGTTTGAGTCAGTCATCTTGAGTAAACTGGCTTTGTCAGGTCTATCCTCCTTTGATGAGTCAATAAATGGTCTCAAATGTGTGGGTTTAAGATGATGAATAAAGATTTGAAAAGTCTTCATGAGCATTCCAAGAGCGATACGAGCAGAGGTTTCGAACACTATCACAACATAATGCTAAAGTGGCAATATAAGAAGAGTTCAAGACTAGGGACAAAGGTGACCTCCCACTTTTGACAGAACTGATATGTTTCTTCCAAAGGTCTGCAAATGCATAAAATCATTCCTTCCAATCAGTTCCGTTCAAATTCTTTGAGCCTAAGGAGACTCTCGAAAAAGCATTAGTCCTTAATGGCAACGTCTCTAGGCGTTAGTCCTCAATGGCAGCTTCTTTAAGCGTTAGTCCTTAACGGCAGCTTCTCCAAGCATTAGTCCTTAATGGCAGCTTCTCTAAGCATTAGTCCTCAATGGCAGCTTCTCTAATCATTAGTCCTCAATGGAAACCTTGCATTACTCCTTAATGGTAGCGATCTCTGTTAGGCCCCAAGGGCAATCCTTGTTAGTCCTTTATGGCGATTTGTATTAGGCCTCAATGGAAATCCTCGTTAGTCCTCTATGGCATCTGTGTTAGTCCTCAACAGCAAAATCGCATTCACATTAGTCCTTAATAAACCATTGAGTCGCATTCAAACTCTAGATTTTTAAAAATTAATTGAATTTGAGTTCAATTGACTCCAGATTTTTGAAAATTAATGTAATTGGTGTCTGATTTATTCAGGATTTTCAGATTTGAAATTAGATTAGAGCACTGTTGACTCTCGATTTTGAAAAAAATAGGATAAATCAGAGTCTAATTGACTCCGAATTTTGAAAATTGAATGAGTTGGAGTCTGATTGATTCTTGATCTTGAAAAGACTTGAGTTCTGGTCTAAATGACTCCTGATTTTGAAAAGACTGATTTGAAAATTGCCATGAAGGATTTCTGAATTTTAAAGGGTCTTTGAATTAAGTTAAGAATCGTAAAAGATTCCGCTCTGAAGATATGACAGAACTGTATGCGGTGATTCTGGATTAGTTAAGTTGAGATGTAACAGGTTTGCATTTCCCACAACAAATTTGCCCTGACTCGGCACCGAAGTATAAGAAGCAAAGCGCATCTCAGTTGATCAGATGATTCTCAAAAGATACCAGAGTATAAGATGCAAGGCGCATCTCAGTCTTTCAGCGTATTTCCTGACTCGGTACCAGAGTATAAGCGCATCTCAGTCGATCAGATGATTCTCAAAAGACACCAGAGTATAAGATGCAAGGTGTATCTCGGTCTTTCAGCATATTTCTTGACTCGGCACCGGAATATAAGATGCAAAGCGTATCTCAGTCGATCAGATGATTCTCAAAGATACCAGAGTATAAGACGCAAGGCGCATCTCAGTCTTTCAGTGTAATTCCTGACTCAGCACGAGAGTATAAGACGCAAAGGGCATCTCAATCGATCAGATGATTCTCAAAAGACACCAGAGTATAAGACGCAAAGCGCATCTTAGTCTTTCAGCGTACTTCCTGACTCAACACTGGAGTATAAGACATAAAGCGCATCTCAGTCGATCAAATTACTATTAAAAGACACCGGGGAATAAGACGCAAAGTGCATCTCAGTCTTTCACCTTACTTCCTAACTTGGCACTGGAGTATAAGACCCAAAGCGAATCTCAGTCGATCAGATGATTCTCAAAAGATACCGGAGTATAAGATGCAAAGTGCATCTCAGTCTTTCAGCATACTTCCTGACTCGACACCAGAGTATAAGATGCAAAGCGCATCTCAGTCGATCAGATGATTCTCTAAAGATACTGGAGTATAAGATGCAAAGCGCATCTTAGTTTTTTAGCGTACTTCATGACTCGGCACCAGAGTATAAGACGCAAAACACATCTCAGTCGATCAGATAATTCTCAAAAGACACTGGAGTATAAGATACAAAGTGCATCTCAGTCTTTTAGCAAACTTCCCGACTCGACACCGGAGTATAAGACGCAAAGCGCATATCAATCGATCAGATGATTCTCAAAACACACCAGAGTATAAGACGCAAAGCACGTCTCAGTCTCTTAACGTACTTCCTGACTCAGCACCAGAGTATAAGACATAAAGTGTATCTCAGTCGATCAGATGATTCTCAAAAGACACAGAGTATACGATGTAAAGTGCATCTCAGTCGATCAGATGATTCTCAAAAGACACCTGAGTATAAGACGCAAAGCGCATCTCAGTCTTTCAGCGTACTTCCTGACTCAACACCAGAATATAAGACACAAAGCACATCTCAGTCGATCATTATTCAATTAAATAACTCATGAAAATGACAGTCACGACTTTCCGAGGATAGGACATCATCGGCATAGGAAAGTTTCAAGGCATAAGGCGCATTTTGCTACTAAAAGGGACAACATTGTCCTAAGTCATTTAACTCGAGAACATATAGCATGAATTTTCTTGAGCACGTACATCACGATAGGATAGGCACATTCATCTGTATGCTTAATTGTGATTACGTATGTTTGATCCCTTGCCCGGACTATGTCTTGGTCTGATTCCCGTAGGGATACTTAGGCAGCTCAACCTTGAGCACGACCAGCACCTGATCATCTATACACCTATTTTTGCAATGCACTTTTGTTTTTACCTGGATTCGATACCTTGGTCAAAGGCTTGTCTTTCACACAGGCTTTCGACATTCACTTGTGATATGCATTGCTTTACAAGCTCTGCCGAAGAGGGGCAAACTATAGACACCCCAAATTTTGACCAACCGATCAATCTGGGGTTGGTTACCTCTGAAGACCGATGACGACAATGACTAGTGAAATTTTAAGATTTTTCCAAAAAATTCATGCCCTTCGAAGATTCTTCAAATTAAGTTTTTAAAAAAAAAGGGAAAAAGAGGAGAATTGGGTGTTCACAAAGACTCAGGTACATATGAAAGAGACAGCCTGAAAATTAATTTCAAAATTAAAGTATATATATATAAGAATTTTGAGCGAAGAAAAAGAAGGAAAGAAAAGAAGAAAATATGTATATGTATAATCTATTAAGTATATGCTAGTATCTTAGTATATTAGTATAGTTACTAAAGTATAGTGGTATATTGGTATAATTTTACTAAAGTATCTTAGTATATTAGTATAGTATATAAAGTATATTAGCATATTAGTATAGTTTACTAAAGTATAGTAGTATTTAGTAAATATATATTTTGAAATAAAAAAAGATAGGGGATTCAGTTAGCCACGGCACACGAAAAAGCCGGCGGCACTCAGCGAGTGCCGCGTGATATAAAAGTCTGTTTTTCTCACATGTTGTAGAAGAAATCTTTGCACATATGTCTCCATCCGAATTTACCCAATTAACCCTATGAGAAAGGTCTATATAAGGAGGTTTTCACCTGCCTTAGAGAGGATCTTCTTCTTCAACCATCCTCCATTGATACATACATTGAATTCAAAGAGAGAATTGAGAGAAAAACAAGGAGTTTTTGAAGAAAACTTTGAAGAATTTAAAGAAGAGATTAAGGAATTTGGAAGATCTTCATCCAACAATTGAGAATTCCTTGAGGTTATAAGAGGTAGCCTCCCAATCTTGTAAGAATTAGGCTAATTCAATCACAAATTCATAGTTCTAGGATCTTTACACATTTTCAAAACCTCTCTTCTTACACTATTTCATCACACACCACATAGAATTTGTGAGTGAATTTCATAATTATTCATTGGTTTTGATTTAATTTAGCCTTGGGTTTCAAACAAAAACTAGTTCATGAGGAAATTTTATAAACTTTGATTTTATTTCATTCTTGTTAATTCTTTCTTTGGAAATCTATGGGATCTCTAATATCTTATGAGATTTCTTTGGGGTTGATCTCTTAGTCTCCCATAATCTATGGTTTAATGAGGAGATTAAGGTTGGGTCATAGTTATATTCATATGTTAGTTGTTGGGTTTAAGCCTTTGTCCATGGCTTGAGTCCTCTAAATTGAGTCTCGTAGAATTGCTTCCATATTCTATGAGGTTCACATAGGTTTTGATCATAAACAATCTCCAAGGACCATTAATTTGGGAGGAGAATTAAATCTATATTCCTCAAGGATCATGTGTTTGAGAGAGGAATTAGATGTAAGATCAATTTAATTTTGTATTTTAACTATTCAAAGTTCATAGGATTTAGTAAGACCTAGAAGCTCTCTTACTAGATCCTCAACATGAGGACTTTGAGGGAGATCTTTTAAGGCTAAGTCCATGAATCTCTTTTATATTCTTTCATACTTTTGAATAACCATAATCATACTTGGTCTTAATTCTCTCTAGAATTATGGATCAAGATTGATTTAAAACTATGAACACTAATTCAACAATGGTGCAGTGAGTTCACTAACCAACCGTGATCAAAGATTTTTAATTAAATCATGGCATGCTGGAATTGGATGAGACCAATTGGAGATTGTCCATAACTTATATATGCATCACTAGAACTTTTGTTTTGATTGAATCTTATACTTAGGATGGTTTGGTCTTATGATTTGTGAGTAGGTAGTTCTCTATCCAAAATTTCAGAACAGTAAGTTCATTTTAAAATGAGTAAATCAGAGCCTTAATCATGTTTTCTTGACCTCAAATAAATTTTTCTAGGTATTTCAATATGTGTCACACCCCGATTTTTAGACAACCAAATACCCATTCAATAATATCCCAACCAGTATTTAATTGCCCAAAAATCTGAGAGTGAAAACCAATCAACTTGTCACACATTTGAAATAGTAAACTTTGCTGAAAAATGTTCCTCTTTAAAATAATTCACAAACATTTTTATTGAGATCTCCATGATAAAATTCTAAGTTACCATTTATAATAATAAAGAGAATTCTGTTGCCATAACAAAATAATTAAGAAATCCACACTTATACAAAACTTGAATTAGAGATACTACAATCGTCCCATAATCCTAAAATAATAAAATACAACATGGCCCACAATGCCGAGAAATAAATAAAGTACAAAAAAAAAATAAGTACAACTCTAATACTAAATAACACCGCGACCATCTCTTCACCCAAACAGAAGCTCCAAGTAAAATCTCCAAATACTAAACCTGCACATACATTCGACTACGTTTCATATAGAAACGCACCCGAATGCATAACACACTCGGGTCAGTCACATGACTGGTATGAGTTAAACAAAAATAATAAAATCTGAGGGCTCTAACCTGAACCCGTAGACTACAAACCACATTACAACACTATTGGGCCAAGACAGGTAGTTCCACACACATATTTGGACAAAAGGGTAGTTTCCATTTATGTGGTGGCAAGTAGTTTCTTGCCCAAAAACCAAAGTTACTACGAGTTTTATACTTACCTCGGATATCTATGGTGAGCCAGCCCTGCATAAAAGTTAGTGGGCCCACCATCCTGTAAATTGAACGATCACAAACCATGCGAATAATTCCATACATAAGCCGTTCACATTCTAACTTAAACGTCGCGTTCATTATTTCACGCTTATCAGTCTTATGAAATAATCCATTTTCATTATTTATTAGCATTAAATTTATCTTTGTATTCCCTAGGTTCACCACTTGGCCACCCTCCATGGTACAGCCCACACATATATCCCATGTGTGCCCGAACATACTACCAACACCCACTCCGATGCCAGTTTGGTTGGGGTATCAACCAAACCAGGTATACACAACGGACGACTGGTCAATATGTCAAGACGTCTATACAATATAAGCCGAGCATAAGGCTTATGCCAGCTTGATCACGAAGCCACTGGCAAAAAGTAAACTCAACAAGTCTTAAGCCAGCTTGATCACGAAGCCACTGGCAAAAGAGTGCGAGCTACCAAAAATAATAACACAACAACGGGGAGCGGTGAACACTAAAGAACTATGTTGCAATTATCACTTATCGTTCGTATTATCCCCAATAATTGTGAATTTCACGTTTATCAAATTGTTCCGTCTTATCATCTAACCACATCTCTAACTTTTAGATGTATTCCAAATTCTTACAATAAAGGGTTTTATCAATTAACCCATAACAATCTTCCCTAAAAAAAATTCAAACAAATTACAAAATCCCCAATATACTATTCAGCATATCTAATTTACTCATTTTTCTCAAAATGGCCACACAATAAGGTCAGTTATTTCAGGTATAATAACTTCAAACCAACATTCAATATCCGCCTACGTGAAACCCATCATAAAAATTCAAATTCTCATATCGTATAGTATTATAACAATCGTTTCACAATATTTTCATCGGACTCAACGTTAATGACTATTACCCTTTTTTTTATCAACATTATATGAGAATTCATGTATCTATAATTAATTTTTGTTAAGTCATACGAATGAATAAAAAAAAACACAACTAATCATATTTCTCCAATGTCGTACATTTTAATATACTAAAAACTGCTACTGAAATTTAAATCTACAGCCCAAACGGTGCAGAATTAAGGAAAACTCAAAACACAAAAAGTGTGCAGAATCGCGTTTCCTACAGGCCAATGCGGACAGAATATTCAAATTCAAAACCACGATTTTCTAATAATTTTCTAAAATTTCTGCAACTGTGTGAACTACATATAAAACGAATTTCACATATATTTTCTAACAAACATGAATATTTCACATATAGTTTTTATCAAACTAACGATTCCCCTAACCCTTTTGAATACTCTAATGTCATGATCGCAAAATCACATGAAGGGGAAAAGAAAATATCTAGGTTACTTCAACAATAACAACGTATCCATTACAAAGGTTTAACCCTAATAATTAAATTTAACATGCACTAATTTACTCCCATACACATACATATATCTACATAGATGTATATATATACTCGGATACACAAAGTTTAACTCACCGAGTTGATAAAAAATGACAATCATGAATACCCCACGATCCACACGTGACCACGAACCCGGGACCGTTCTCCTTCTTCTCCCTTTTCTTCTTCTTCCTCTTCTTCTTCTTTTTCTTCTCTCTCTCTCTCTCTCTCTCTCTCTCTCTCTCTCTCTCTTTTTCTTCTCTTCCGTTTTTATTTTAATATGGGGGCTAGGGTTTTTAACATAAGTAGATATGTACATTACACACACAACACATGTCAAATAAACACACATAAATATATAAATCCCGTTTTTCTTATTATGGGCTCACAAAAGAGACTCATATGAGCCCAGAATGCAGTACAAAGTGTTAAAATGAGTAGCCCAATGGGTACCCATGACCCCGGTACTAAGTTTTAATGTTAATTACATTATTTAACACATTCGCGGGCCTGTAAACACTATATAACAAAAATCCATATCAACCCTTCACTTTTTTTTAACAAATATAAATTAATAGAATATAGCTCTCAAACTAAACGCGCTCACTCATGATTTAATTTATATGTCCACCAAATACTTAAAATTTTTCAAACACATGTCTTACATAGGCACACTCGTGTAATATTGCTAACTGGAAATAATAATTAAAATAATTATATACATAGAAATTTTAGGGTTGTTACAATATGTTAGGAAGATACCCTAAAAAGATTGAAGTGTTTCTGATTTTTTCACCATTTTGTAGAAACTCATACAAAAACTCTTGACAGAGAGTTGCAGATTCCTGAGTGATGTCTGGTTATGACCTTATTCCCAAATATTCAACCGTTAGATCTTTGATTTTCTTTTTGGGTTAGAAACTAGACTCACAGGGGCATAACATATTCAAGAATCATTAAGATCCAACCGCTGATAGTATTTTATTTCTATTTTAGAAAGCCTGGTCTGCTCTCTGTAATTTTTACAATTCTATCACTGCTTTGATAAAACTTGAATAACTCTAATCTAATGGATTTCTAATGTCCTAAGATTTAAACCATGTCTTAAATAATGTCAATTAAGTTGAGATTCAGAGGCTATGTGATCCAAATCACTGAATAAGTTCATATCTCATTCTTGTTGACGTCCATGCATTCATTCATGTATGTTGATGCTTATGGTTAGAACTAGTTCTTGGATAAAGTTGGATTTAGTTGAACCTAATTGAACATAACCATGGGTTCCTTATAATCATGTTGAAATTATAGCATCCCTATATGGACATTACATTGGCTTCTAGTTGAGACTTGTATATCTAAAGAGGTGCTATGTTTCTAACTAGTTAAAAGGAACTCATAGTTATGTCAATTCTTTTTCTACTTGATAGATTTAAGCTAGACATTTTTAGGAATGATTATTTGATATTATATATTTTGTATAAAGCATGTGGACTAACCCTTGTTTTGTAGTGACACGACTAAAAAGTTGTGCGCTCTTGTGCAACACCCACGTGTAGGTGATCGTGCAAGTAATATAGTACTGGAAGTCCAAGTCGATCCCACAGGGAAGGTGGAAAATTAATTACTTAGATTAAACTCTAAAAAGAAAAAGAAAATTTAATACTTAAGGAAACTGTAGAACACGGAGTTCTACGATTAACAACTATTAAAATTAAAAGCAACTAAAGTACTTTAAATTGACAACTAACTAGTTAACTAGAGCAATACTTTAAAACTGGTTTTCTTAATAAAAGAGAAGTGTTGGGATCACCCGAATCCACAGTGACCTAGCCATCTACCATGCAATTACGTTAAAGCTCATTGGAGTACATCTTCTACAATATTCTGTATTTTTCTGAAGATAGAGAATCCATAGTCCTTTCATGATCGGGACTATATCATCCAAATTAAGTTCGAAATACGTGAAAGTGGTTTAAAACAATAGTTAAGACTCACACCTACAATGGTGTTAGCATTGAGGGTGGTTTGCAAAAGATATTGAAGAAAAATGCTTTAAAGCTTTAAGTTCAAAGACTGTTTTGACAAACTGAGCATTTGGGGACAGTTTGATAATAAATCTGTGAAACAGAAAGTCTAGGAATACTGTATTGAATGTTCTCAAGAATCAGAGTGTTCGATTGATCGACGCGCTTTTGATCGATCGAATATCTTCATCTCTCGATCGATCGAAATGTCTTCGATCGCTCGACAATGTCTCTGTTCCGATCGATCGAAATAACTTTGATCGATCGAACACAGGAATTATTCGGCTGCATGGCAAAGGCTTAAGATCACGGTTTCATTGTGATCTCCCAACCCAAGGACTACCCGGACATAGTCTGGAGTGTCTTAGATTCGTTTTTAACATAAAGATCCCTTAGGGATGCATTTGGTTGTGATTTTAACATGCAAACTATGAAAACTAATAGTTTAACACTAACTAACATGAAAAACTACGAGCTAACAGCTTAAACTATGATAAACTGCAAATAAAAAGTAAATAGAACAATAAAATGTAAGTTGAAATGGAGAACTTTAATTAAACGTATGAGAATCCAAGCCAAAACACGCTAAAACCTTGATCAACCCTACAAAAACATATAAACTCTCTATTTCTCCCTCTCAAACTGATAAAAACTAAGAGTGGGCATCCCAGAAGACGTGAATACAACTGGTATATATAGAAAAACCTAAGGCTAGGGTTACAAAAGATGTCCCCACTGCGTGCGTGTAAGTTCTGATAAAAGCCATGTTCGATCGATGGAACATATCTCGATCGATTGAACTTCTGGGATCTTCGAGTGCTTGAACTACTTTCAATCGATCGAAACCTCGATCGCTCGAGACCTCTTCGATCGCTCGAAACTCTCTTTTCATGTTTGAATTGTCTTCATTGAAACCAAGCACTTCCTTTTATCTTTCTTATTCAATTCTTCACATAGCAACAGTAATGCAGTTGCTGTAAGGTTAATAGATAGTTTTTCCGAGTCAACAGTGCAGTATGTGCCAAGGGAAGAAAATTGAGAGGCTAATGAATTGGCCCAGATTGCCTTGAGAATTAAGATCCCGATGTATGTTCTTTGGAGGATGATTACAGTTGAAAAAATATCTAAGTCATCAATTGTGGAAGATGATGACACTGTTTATGCTATGCCCCTACAGATTAATGAGGATGATTGGAGTGAGCCAATCATTAAATTTTTTGGAAAATCCTAATATGCACACTGATATCAAGATTAGAAGGAAGGCAATGCATTATTTCTTGGCTGATAGTGAGTTGTTTAAAAAATCGGTAAACGAATCAGTGTTAGTTAAAAGCATTGAAACTGATGAAGAAGTACATAGCAGATTGTGTGGTGATCATCAGCCTGAGACAAAAATGAGATGGTTGATAAGAAGATATAATTATTATTGGCCTACCATCTTAAAAGATTGCATTAACTTTGCTAAAGGTTGTAAGGCTTGTCAGAAGCATGAGCCAATTCAACATGTGTCTACCATCAGTCTCCAGTCTATTATCAAACCATGGCCATTTCGAGGATGGGCAATGGATGTGATTGGTAAGATTAGTTCACTTTCATCAAAAAATCATGCATACATTTTGGTGGCTACTGATTATTTTACTAAGTGGGTACAAGCCATTCCGTTTAAATTAGTCAGCCAGAACAAGGTAATTAAAGACTACCATATCACACACGTACAATTTTATGAGAAACTCTATGGATTTATACGATACATGTGCTTATGATTGTTTTTCATGATATAGGTAGACGTTTGATTCTATTTCTTCTTGTTCGTTATTCTATTTCAAATCATTGTTTTAGGATAAGGAGTATTGATTGTTTTGTTTTTTGTTTGAATAAAACTTTTTAAATTTATAAGTTAATAAAGATGGTTGTGGGTGACTTGTTGATGAGAACCCTCACGAGACTTTACTCGTCCGACTAGGGACACCTAGAGGTTTAAAACACTTGTTGCATAAGCTAAATGCAATCGTGATCTATTCGAAAATGGAGTAGTATTTTTATTAGTAGTTTTATTTTTCTATTCTTTTTGCTCGAGAACTAGCAAAATGTAGGTTTGGGGGTGTGATCGGGAGAGAACAAATCCTAATTATACGCCTTAATTCACTAGCCATTTTTATCCTATTTTATTGTATTTTTACTTTGTTTTCTGTTTTCTGTCAGGATTTGGAGAAAAGTAAGGATTCCAGGTTAAATGGGGTGAAAAAGCAGAAGAAAAGAAGCTAAAAAAACCACATTGCACGCGCGGTCCTCTCGCGCGGAAGTCCATAAATCGCTCGTGCGACCTCCCATAATCGCGTTCACGCGGCCCGCTTGCGCGATCCGTACAAAAAATATAAAACGCGTATTTCGAAGAGCTGAAGACTCCTACGCGAACGAAACTGCTTAATTACGTCTGAAAAGCTAAATACAGCGGTTTTAGTGCGAATTGGTTTAGGAAAGCTTCCAAACTTGCTCCAAATCTATAAATACTCAATTATAATTTAATTCTCGGGTTGGCAATTAATATACACATCATTACACAACATTAGATACATCCATATACAACAAAAACTCCAGCCATTGAAGAGATGAAAGCAAGGAGAAGAAGAAGAAGACCAAGGATTCTCTTGGTCTCCTCCATCAACCACTTGCCGTTCATCAATTCTATGGCCAACTAAACTCAAGATCTAGGGTTTCAATGAAACCCTAGCCAAGTAATAGGGTGTATTTTATGTTTTTATTTTAGTTTTATTATGTATGGATGACAATTACATGTTCCGAGGATTTTTATAAATAAATCGTGCTTTTATTGATTAAATCGTTACTTTCAAAGTTTACTCTTGTCTTAGATCTATTTTGATGGTAGTGGGCTCAATGATCTATGCTTGCCGTGCTTGTTTAGATTATTTACATGTAATGGTGCTTAAATTGAATTATGCTATTAATTATCCGAATAGTCCATGCCTAGATTAGACGGATTATACCACAACCCTAGTTTAGTGTGGGACAATTCATGCTAACCGAAGATGGATTATGTTGGTGCTTGAACCATAGTTATTTTCTTGACAGAGGAATTGGGCTTGTAGCTACAATTCCCCATTATCATCCAACTTAATAAGCTAAAGTAATTCGTAAATACCCTTATTATGAAGCTAGTGGTGGATTTGCAATCCTAGGTTCTTTAAACTTATTATAAAAACAAATATTTAATTGCTTTCATAATTTAGATTTACTTTTATTGTTATTAGTTTAATTAAAATTAAATGCAAAATTCGTTTTTCTTAATTAACTAAATTTAGGTTTGAAAAGTTAAAGTGCATAGTACTCAATCTCTGTGGGTTCGACCTTTACTTCCACACTGCAAATCTTTTGAAAGTAAAGCATAAGTTAAGCATACTTTTATATCTTGATTTTGATAAGATCAATTTTTGCATTTGAGGAGAACCTAAATAGAAAAGTATCTTTAATTAGTCTTTGGATATAAAATCCGATCTTAATAGATCCGTAGGGAATTTGTTTAATAGCATCAAGGAATGGAATATTAATTTTTACTTGTTTGAATACCTCGAGTACATCTTCCATTTTTGACCCTTACGGTCCCTCAACGTTTAGGACCGGTTCATTCTCTTTCCTACTTTGATTCACATCCTCACCCATGTCTTTATTCGAATTAACGTTTAAATTTTTCTCACCCTCATCCGGAATTTCAACAACTTCCTCTTCCCGAATAGTCGTCCTAGTAGAAATGGCATTCACTAGCTCACTCAACCCCCCATTCTCGTATTGTCCCTTAGGATTTTGAATAGTTTACGCTGGCAACTTTTCCTCGTTTCTATGACTCACTACAGTAGCTATTTGTCCCATTTAGGATTCAAGCTTCGCAATGGATTGTGTATCAGAGTGCATTATTTGTGCTTGTGCTTGGATTTATATTTATATGTTTTTAAGGGAAGAAAACACCTTCTCCTTGAAAGCATTAACCCATAGAGGGTTAGGATTAGGAGGGGGTTGTTGGTATTGACGTTGTTGATATTGGGGTCGATAAGTATTAGAAAAATTATTCAACATAGGATTATAGTTATTTCGTGGGAATTGTCGCATAGAATTAACGTGTTGCTCAACAAATTACGGATATTGAGATGCAGAAGGACATGCAAATATATTTCGAGACGGTTCAGAACATAAGGCACATACTTTAGAAGAGGGTGGACTCGACGTTTTGTTCATTTGCATAAGTCGGTCAAGTTTTCTAGATAATTCTTGTATTTCAATTGATTGACTCAACTCAACTTTCACCTCTCGCTTAGGTTAAAGTTACCCCTCAGGACGGACAGACACCGCTAGGTGCATCGAATTCTCGCTCAAAGTTTCAAAAATTTTCCAGGCCTCGTCGGCACTTTTGTGTAGGAAGGTACCCGCACAAACAGCATCGACGGTATTACGAAGTGAGGGAACTAGTCCCTCGTAGAAGACCCGAACTAATTGCCACTTGGGAACTTGATGATGTGGGCATAAGCGTAATAATTCTTTAAATTGTTCCCAAGTGTCGTAAAGCGTTTCCCCATCTTGCATCACAAAGTTTGTTATTGATTTTCTTATCTGATTAGTTCTTGTGATTGGGAAAAACTTTTGTAAAAACGCCGTATGTAGTGCGTCCCATGTTTTTATAGTGTTTGGCTCCAAAGATTGGAGCCAATACTTAGCTTTGTCTTTTAATGAAAACGGGAAGAGGCGCAATTTTAACTCATCATCAGTTAGGTGTTGGATTTTTAAAGTAGAGCAAATATCTTGAAAATCACCTAAGTGCTGATAAGGGTCTTCTTTAATATGACCATGGAAAGAAGGTAGTAGCGCGATGGTAGATGACTTTATCTCAAAGAGAGATGCTGTCACCTCCGGTAATTCGATACTCGCCTGTGGTGTATAGGCCGTAGGGATGAAATAGTCTTTAAGCGGAGGGGGTTGAGGTATGTTAGGATTGGGATTATTTCCGTTATTTCCATTGTTTTCGCCGTCGGCCATTGGAATAGGTTTTATGTTAAAAAATCAAGTTTTTCTTAACCTTTTAAGTGTACTTTGAATTTCGGCCTGAAACAACGATGGTTCTAGAGTCGATTCATCGTCTAGCAACCGAGCTCTACAAGTTTGGGTTGAAGATCTATTAATTCTTAAGGTACGTTAAAGTTCAGGATCAAAAGTTTGTAATTCAGGTTTACTAGAACGTGTACCAAACATAAACTTAAAAATAAATAACTAAAATAGAATATGACTCAAACAATTACAAGACAAGAATCACGCAAATAAGGCAACAGGCACACAACTATTATGATGCATGAATATTATTGTGTAATGCAATGACCGCGTCAAGCCCAGTGCCCCGAGTTTCCTAGCTAATGCAGTGCTCACTCCAAACTAACCTAATGCAAGTAATTGCGTTTCAACGCCCTGACTTATAGTTGTTTGAAGCAAATTTCAAAGGAAGCAAATTACTTGAATTTTTTTTATTTATTTAATTTTTTTTTTCGCATAAGCTCCTTTGACGTGCACACCTGTTCCACTCGGAACGCTAGAATTTTGAGTACCTAAGAAATTACAAAAATAAAAAGAAAAGTTAGTGACTCAAAATAAAATGGAAAAATAAGAAAAAGAAAACCTAATCTAATATTTACGAATTAGGCTAGTAATGTAATCTCCCGGCAACGTCGCCAAAAATTGATCTTGTCAAAATCAAGATATAAAAGTATGCTTATTCATGCTTTACTTTCAAAAGATCTGCAGTGTGGAAGTAAAGGTCGAACCCACAGAGATTGAATACTACGCACTTTAATTTTTAAAACCTAAATTTAGTTAATTAAGAAAAACAAATTTTGGATTTAATTTGAATTAAACTAATAACAAGAAAAGTAAATCTAAATTATGAAAACAATTAAATGCTTATTTTTATAATAAGTTTAAGGCACCTAGGATTGCAAATCCACCACTAGCTTCATAATAAGGGTATTTACGAATTACTTTAGCTTATTAAGTTGGATGATAATGGGGAATTGTAGCTAGCCAATTCCTCTGTCAAGAAAATAACTATGGTTCAAGCACTAACATAATCCATCTTCGGTTAGCACGAATTATCCCACACTATACTAGGGTTGTGGTATAATCCGTGTAATCTAGGCATGGACTATTCGGATACTTGATAGCACAATTCAATTTAAGCACCATTACATGTAAATAATCTAAACAAGCATAGTCCAATCTTTATTGGACAAGGACATGTATCATCTCGCACTACCACATCACAAAACTATGTGTTCCGTTGAACGTTTCAACTTCAAATCTTCCTCCCGAAAGCGACATCGTAGTACCTTGTGTGCCCAAATTAGAAGCCATTCATGACTTGTCACCCCTCTTCTTACCAAATCCTTCTTCTCCCTCCATATGCCCTAGGTCTCCACCTAGTGCTCTGATACCACTTTGTTGGGTAGAAGCACTTATTTTAAACAACAAGCAAAGACAATAATGGAACCGAGAAAAGAGAAGTAAAGAGAAAACAAACACACACAAAGACACAAGATTTTTACGAGTGGTTTGGCCAAATATGCCCATGTCCACTCCCAGGGGCTAAGGAACAATTCCACTATCAAATGAACGGATGATTATAGTGCCAATGTGAGAAATCACTCCATCACCAAATCAAAAACCAAAACAAATGATATTTCCTAAACAAAACCTCACAAAAGGCTAAACAAATAAGAGATCCTCATTAAACCAAGAGGTTCTACAAACTTGAGCTACTCTCTATCTCTCTCTCTCTCTCTCTCAAAAGATAGAGGCTCCCAGAAACCAATCCTAGATCTATCTTTTGCAAAATATTTAAGAACAACGAACTGTAGGTCTCCTTTTTTTAGATTACAAAGTTACCTAATGAACAATACACACACACTCTCTCTCTCTCTCTCTCTCTCTCTCTCTCTCTCTCTCTCTCTCTCTCTTTCAAAAGATGTAAAGTTCCTCCAATGAACAATAAGCCTAAATTCAATGACTTAAAACTCTGAAGAGTCCTTATATAGGAATATACATATTACCTATTCCACTATGCTTAAGATTTGCTGCCAAAATCAAATTAGGAATCCAAAACCAATTCGGAATGCTATTTCCTTCCAAAGAGCCAAATCTTCTTAAATACGCATGTCCTCCTAGGTGGTCCACTTGGGCGGAAGCCGCTCAGGTAGGATACCTAGTGGGTGACATTTCAGAACCTCACAATAATTAACCTCGCACCATAGCTCGTACTCTAGCTCGCTCGGGCAGGGGCCGCCCGGGCTGTAAATCAAACTTTTGAATTCCTTCTTCTATTTTCCAAATTAAGCCACAATTCCATCCTACAGCATATACTAAATATACCCCAACCAAGAGAGACGTTAAGTTAAGTGAGGAAAAAGTGGACCTATCCACTAAGTGGTGGAGATAAACAAGGGATTGGTTTATAGACTTTGTCAAATAAGAGTTTGACTATTCACAAAATATTTAATATAATTTCTTTCTCTATTCTTTCAAAGAAAAAGAATTATCTCAATTTCAATTCTTTTTGGTAAAATATTCTAACAGCTACACACATTGCCATTTCAATTTTGATGACTAAGTACATATATACATCTCATCAAGGTGATCATTTTTTCCACTATTCTACCTGCTTCTTCTCGTCTTAAAATTCTTACATGCCCTCTTGATCCCTCTCTATATGAATAGAGTAAGGCTTTGGGTCCAAACAAATTTATCTCACAAACACCATAATCTGTCAATCTCTCTCCGGTTCTCATCTGAATTTTGAGTACCTAGACCGTTTGTATATAGACAACCATAGCAAGAAAATTGTAAATGTGAAAATAAATAAGGGTTGATTACATTTTACTGCCCTATGGATAGACCTATTTTCATTTACATCATGTGGTTCAAACGTGGACACTTAACCTCTTGGTAGTTTTGGACTGAAGTGAAAATATTAAAATTTCTCTCAAAATAGCCCCGAGGACTATGTGTTAAATTTACCCCGCATAGGAGAGTTTTGTATGTTAAAATTAATCCCACTTGGTAATTAACCCAAAAATTAGCACCTAAAAGGGGATGATGTGTCAAATGACAATATTATCCATACAAAAGGGGTTAACCCAAAAATTAACCTCGCAAAGGGGGTTAAGTGTTAATATTTTTGGCCAGTTTTATAATTTTAATTTGAGAAAAATCTTAACAGTTTTATTTTAGTCTGAAGCAAGAGGATAGTAAATAAATTTGCAAGTGGAGATTCTAACCTGTGACTAAGGCGTGGGGTGAGTTGGTGCCAATCAACTTGAATGGGACAGTAAATAATTTTGCGAATAGACTAAAGTACATTTTGTTGGCAATAAGCTATATTAATTGTCTATTTAAAGTGAACACAATTCTATACTTTAATCAGGCAAGAGTGAGCCATCTCATCCCCACGCTCATCAACACCAGCATTTTTAAAAATTAATGTCTTGTTTAGTTTGGGATGTAGAAAAAGGAAAAAATTTATTTAGGTTCCAATTCTGATCTAATTTTGACAGCATAAAATTTTTAGCTTCTCATCCGAATTTGGAGTACCTAGACCTATTTTCACTTTTCCTTCTTGTGGTTCAAAAGTGGACACTTATCCTCCCTATGGTATTGGACTAAAGTGAAAATATTAAAATTTCTATCAAAATAGTCGCACATGGTGATTATGTGTTAAAATTAACCCTATATAGGAGCGTTTAAGTGTCAAATTACCCCCACATTGGTAGTCAACCCCAAAATTAGCACCCACAAGGGGATTATGTGTTAAATGGTAACATTATCCCCAAATAACCCCAAAATTAACCTGACAAAGAGGGTTAGGTGTTAATACTTTTGGCAAGTTTTAGAATTTTTATCAATTTTGACTTTTGAGAGAATCTTGACAGTTTTACTTTTGTCCAAAACTAAATGGTGGTTAAGTACTTTTGAAGCACAATGGTAAAGTGAAAATGAGTCTAACCACAAGGGATAGAATGTAATTAACCCAATAAACAAATTTCTAATTTGCTATTAAGTTTCTTCAGTGGACAGGTGCAGATCTATCTATTCTCGTCAAGAAAACTAACTTCGAGAAGTGTAACAATTAGAATGGGTCTAGCTTAGGGGAGCCAGAGTCCATAACATGCAATGTTTTTAACCACTTATTCAGATTAGCTATAAGCCTATAACCCAAAAAGAATCAACAATATATCAAAAACCTTGACGTTAAGAATGAAATGTAGAACTATTCTTTATTTAATTTCACTACACCAAAAATGCTAAACTGACATGTTGTGCATTTTTTCATTTGGTACTATTATAAACCGTGCTAAAATTTGGCACTATTTTTGGTCAAATTGGCACAGTTTAAAACAGTGCCAGATTTGGCACGGTTAGTAACAATGCCAATTTTAACAAAACCCATGGCATTTATCTAATGGTCAAGATTGAGTCTAGTGGGATTGATTTGAACAAAAAAAACTCTAATCACTGAACAAAACTATCATCTTTTTCATTCTCTATTCTTTCCTTCTTCTCTCTATCCTAACCACTCCCTCTCTCTCAAATCTCAACTGTCTCTCACTCCCCGCCACTGCCACCACTACCACTACCACCCCACTATCGTCGGCCATCGTCACCACCATCGACAACCTTTTTCCCTCACCCCCTCTCTCTCTCTCTCCCTCTCTCTTGCCACCACCGACCATCACTGACTATCACCATCACTGCCTCCTTCCCATAGCACGATTGCAAAGTGAAATGAGAGATCAGGTATAAGATCAAGTATCCTACCCGAGTGTGCTATGTGAATAATCATTCTACCATAGATATCACAAGTTTGAAATGTAGGCAGAGAGAGGTACATTAGATCTTAGATCTTAGAATGCGATTTCCCCCTCAAGTCATGAATTTGTTTATGTAAACTATAGTGGTTGTAGCTGCGGAACCATTGTGACCACAATACTATTTTTTTAGTTTTTTTCCTCAATGGTTTCAGATCTTGACTCAAATGATTGTTGTTCAAAATTTTTTGTGTAGAATGTGGCATTTTTTTAATTTTAATTTTTATCTTCAATCGTTCAATTTTCAGATATGTGTATATACTGAATGCTTCTCCAATTACCGGTGAGATTCAATTTGGTTGATCAGCGATCTTCAATCAACTTCATCACACCCAAATTTTAAGTATAGTTCACCACGTGATCCTTAAACCGTAGTCCATCTTTGTTTATTGTTGTTTTTGATTTTTTCATTTATATAGAAAGATTTCAAATGGAGATATAATTGCAGAAAACCATGGGTTCAGACTTACATTGTAGATGAGTAAGACTTTTTTTTAGTATTCCAAGATTCTTCGTTTGATAGAGCACTTGATTTATGTGTGAAACTTTATTTGTTCCTATTGCAGAATGATTCTCAGTCAAGTCTATACTATGGGTAGATTTTGTGTGATTTTTGAATTTCATGTGGTTTGAGAATTGGTCTACAATAGCTTAAGTAGTCAATTTGTTGGGTTTCTTTAAGTATGAATAATTTACAAGGGTAGAATCCAGTTAATCTACTATACAAAACTAAAAGTGGAGAGTATAAGCTTGCATAAATATAAACACGTGGACATACATTTATTTCCATAACAAACTGTGAATACAAGCAACCAAATGGAACCGTTACATTCGCATTGATGTTATGGCTCCTTAGGGATGCATGATGTTAAAGCAACCTAAATTCACGCTCTTTATCAGTCTCCTCTTTCATCTTCTTTCAATCTCATCCACACTTTGAATGGTAAAACCTCACACCCTTACCATTGCATGATTAAGCTTTTCTAATTTAGGTTTTCTTCAATTTTTCTTTCAATCGATACAAACTCTACAATGAAACTGGTATTTTCTCCTTTCTTTCCTCTGTCTAGATACAGTTGCAAAACAAGCAGTCATTGGTTTGAGCATGAATATGGAGGATAGCGAAGTAGGAAGCGGCATTTGATTTGGTAAAGTTGATTGGCCATATTGGTAAGTTGATCTTCTATAGCAGGATATTATTCACCTTTGGATTTGGTAAAGTTCATATATTATTTGTTGCCATAGTTTTAGTTTTAGCATTCATTAATGATTTACCCATAGATTTATATACGATTGACGTAGATGGAATTGAGATGTCATAGAATTCTAATTATTGATTTAGGTTTCTCTGATCTCATTTTCACTACTCTTTGAGTTTCATGTTTTCTTGATTGGAGCTTTAGAGAGAGATTGCTAGGTGAGGTTGTTTTAAAGAGAGAATTGATATGTACGCCTTTGAGATTAGTGAACTTTGATATGGTCTAGCATGAGCTTTTCCATTGATACTTGGATTATATATTCATAGTTAACTGGCTTTGCGCTGATGTCGAAGTTAGTATGTGAAACGTACCAATTTATAATGTCAACAACTTGCTTCATTTTTTAGAGATTAGTGAACTTTTGAAATCACTACAAGGAAAAAGGCTTTTTATGTCACTTTAAAACTTGTATTTATGTCACTTTTATTTTGAGTGACATAATTATTTCTTGCTGGGTCATTTTATGTCACTTTTTTAGTACTTATGTCGATTTTTAAAAAAGTGACATAAATACTTGATTATTTATGTCATTTGTTTAAAAAAGTGACATAAATAATAACGTATTTATGTCACTTTTTAAAAAAGTGACATAAATAAAAACGCGGTGGCAATTTTGTAAATAATAATACTTTTATGTCACTTTTTAAAAAGTGACATAAATAAAAACGCGGTGGCTATTTTGTAAATAATACAAAAATTTTTATGTCAATTTTTATAAAAAGTGACATAAATAATACACATAACTTACAAGCACCCTAATTTTTTATGTCACTTTTTTTAAAAATTGACAAACGTTTTTACAAAAAGTGACATAAAAAATTTCATGCGCGCGGGAAAGGGCGGGTGAATTAAAATGGGCGCAGGAATGAGAAACCCAAACCCTCTCGATCTCCATCTCCATTCCCAAACCCAAACCCAACCCCAACCCCAACCCCTCTCCACTCTCTCCATCGCAACCACTCAACCGCCGCCGCCGCCTCTACTCTACCGCCGCCGCCACCGCCGCTGCCGCTCTGCGCCTCTGCGTCCTCCTCCACGTTGCACAGGTGCTGCCTCCTAGCTCCTTTTCAGCCGTAACCACTTGCTGCCTAGCTTCCCCTCCTTGATCTCCAGGTTTCTCCCACTCTCTCTCTCTCTCTCTCTCTCTCTCTCTCTCTCTCTCACACACACACATTTATATATGTACGGGACATTTGTTTGCTTCTTGTAGATTTTGATTGGCCTTTTGTTTCATTGTTTGTCCTATCATATTAGTTAATTTCATAGAGTTTCAGTTGAGTACAAACCCCCAAACGCCTCTCTTCTTCAATATCTTCATGACTATAGAACCCCAAATTTTTAATCCTCTGTTCTTGTGTAAGTTTTCTTGAGACCTCATTTGGGTAGTACTTTTTTGATTGGTCGGCCGTTAGAATAGAAAAGGCTATCTGGGTTGGGGGTTCTTTTCTCTTTCGATTCAATACAGAGGCAATATTGTTGGGGATTTCGTTTCTGTTCTGATTCTCAACAGTGTTTCCTTCAATTTCTTGTGGGTTCATGATGACTTTCTTTCCCTTCAAGTCTCTCTCTGTTTCTTGAGCATCATCGGTGGCTATGGAGGAACTACTTGAAGCTTGGATCACCATTGAAGAAGAACAACTCACATTGTCTTTCTTTACGTTGGGGTCTCTTGTGGAATGGTTTTATTGAATTTTTGTGGAGAAGAAGAACATATTATCATGAGAAGAACAGGCCAGCCGTGGTTTCTTCTTGGAGTCTAATTCTTGAGACCCCATCAAGGAAAAACCAAAAATTAAAACAATGCTCTATCTAGATTATGAGAATAATATAATAATCATAGGCAGTCTCTCTCTCTCTCTCTCTCTCTCTCTCTCTCTCTCTCTCTCACACACACACACACACACACACACACATTTATATGTACGGGACATTTGTTTGCTTCTTGTAGATTTTGATTGGCCTTTTGTTTCATTGTTTGTCATATCATATTAATTAATTTGAGTATGAATTAATGTGGATTTACACGAATATGCCTTTACTATACCATACCATTAAATCATTTCTTCACATGCTTCCATCTCCACTGCAAACCATTTTCCTCTTTAGCACTTTTCTTCCAAACCCTCAAGGATGTCTCTGCGAAGGTCTTCTAGGCCGGATCCATTTATTTCCCTTTCTTTACATGCTTCCCTTTCTTTTTGGCCGGATCCATAGTATTGTTGAGGTGCAACCCCATTTCTTGCATTAGAGAGATATTGAAGCCTCAAAAGTAACGACTTATTTACCTCAAAATCTTATTCCTTATTTCCTTTCTATTTTCACTTAATAGCAATACAAAGACAGACATACCTGTATAGACTAACCAGAACCTGAACCCTTCACGTGCCACTACATAACACTCAAGCCAATTGTTGGTCATATTTCTCGTTTCTTATCAATGGGTATTGTTCTCCCTTTCTTTGGCAAATATCATTTGGAGTATTAATCTTCCTATGAAACTTACAGCTTTAGAGTGGCATGTGGATCACATGGAAACTTAATCCATATCCATATTACATATAAAAGCACCAAACCCTTTGTGTTTTATCACTTTTTGAGATTGACCATGGTACCCTCCAAAATGCTACTGGTGAAATTGGTGTTCGTTTTCTTTTCCTTCCCTTTTCCTTTTCTTTGCTTCACTAGAACTGCAAACCAAACCAACCATAAGGGAAAAGTGAAGAAAATATGAAGGAAAATAAAATAGGATAAAAGATGGAGTAACTTTTAATTTTTTAATTTCTTAGTTTTGAATAATTAAGGAAAATAATCATAACATCATTTTTTTTTTCGTTCTCATTTCTCCTAATGTTATTATTTTTCCTCATTCGCAGGTTGTAAATGACAGCTTGCTTTGGAAGACATTTGGGGATTTTAGGTCTGTGAAACCCCATTTTGATTTTTATTTTTTTGACTAACTCTATTACTTTTGCTTTTGCATCCACCATGTTTGTATATATGTCAGTGTGAGTAAATATCTATATTATACCTTTCATTGGTTGCCTTTTTGGGGGTCTTAGGTCTGTGAATATCCACCACATTTTTGTTTTTTGACTAACTTTCTTTGTATATATGTCTGTGAGTAAATATTAAAGTATATGCAAAGAATTTCTTATGCATTTAGTTATGAATCTCCAAGAACTTTTTATTGGTTGCCTTTTTCAACTTTTGCTAACTTTTGCATTTTGGATTTGGGGAAGGAAAAACAGAAGGAAGTCATTGTGTTCATGCAACACACGTGAATGGCATACGTAATGCTACTATAAGTTGAATTGGTCATCTTTTAAATTAGGGAATTTTAAAACTTTGACATCACTTAAGCCTTTTTGGTGGTGTCACACTCCAACCCGTCTCGTGCGGATTAGGACACGTGTAACAATGCTACAAGCTCCCAATTACATTAATTTGCAAAGAAACATACGAATTACTAAGAAACGCATGTATTTAACCACATTAAACAACTCTATTGTTACAAAATAGGCCCCAAGGGTAAAATGGTAATTAACAAGGTATAGCAAATTTTATACCAAAAGATAGGTCTTTGAGTCCTGGTTCCAACGCAAAAAACGGCGCGCGAATCCGAGTTTTCTAGAAAGAGTTATGCACGTTTCCGTAAAAGGCGACGTGCTGCCAAATTTGTACGCGGATCGATCCGCCCTTTAAATCCGGATCGATCCGACTTGTCAAAAACTGGCAGAGACTTCCGAAAAAGGCCCGGATCGATCCAAGGCAAAAAGGGGGATCGATCCGGCTTACCAGAAGTCATTTTTGCTGGTTAAAACATGTTTTTTTCAAGTCCAAACATATCCAAACCATCTCCAAACTTCATGAAACTTTGGGAAACAACTCCAAACACATTTCCAAACACTTTTAAACATAAACCAAGCATGTACCACATATCTACAACTAGAATTGGATCAAATCCACTCATGAACTCAACTCTTTTTGAATCAAAACAAACTTTTCAACTTAAAAACTCAATTCTTATCCAAAATACATGAAACTTGCTGGGACTAAACTCAATGACACAGCTAGCATTATGAACACTAAAGAAACATGTCCAAGACACTAGCGACACATCCGGATTTGCCGAGATGGTCAACCCTTTACTTGCACCATTCTTGAGCAAAACATAAGAGATTATACATTGGTCCTCAAATTCACTTCCAACTCTACAAAATACAACTTTAGGATTCAAACTCTTTTCCTACAACCCAAATATGAACATTAACATAAAAGAAACCATAATTTACATCATTTTACAAGTTCAAAAGAAGTTCTCAAGCATGAGGCTCAAATCTCTCCCATCTCTTCCATCTCTCCCATCCATAAGTCAAGACTTTAATTCACAAGTCAAGGATACTAACCCACAAGTTATACTATATTACAAATTATAAACATAATTACAAGACCCAAATCTCTTTCCCAATCCCGAGCACGTCACTTCCTCTCTGGGTATTGCTCCGTACCTGCGGTGGTTGTTATGTACCACAACAGAAATAGGAAAACGGTTTTCTTAAGCAATTTGCTTAGTGAGCATTCTAACATGACTGAATGTTTAACACGTGCAATGCTATAATTAACACATATAAACACAACCGTAGTCGCCGAGTCACCGGTTATATGGTTCATTCAGACCCGAAGACCTCCCTTGGTCCCGTGGCCACTTCTATTCCTTGGACTTCCGTATTTATCGGATTCTTCCTCTTCACCACCCTTATTACTCCCAACAATGAACCATTTTCCCGGTGCTCATTGACTACCAAATAGACATATAAGCACATATACATGTATCAACACATAATTCTCTTGCAATTGATATGGAAATTATTAATCCAACAACATAATAGCTTCTAAACATGGATGAATATCTCTAACACCACTTGAAGCTTTGAACACATTAAACCCAATCATTTTGTTTGTGTAGAAAACTCACCTCCCACAGATTTTACCCAAATTAAGCCAAATTATGCAGAATTTTCCCAAATTGAAGCTCAATTTCTACTCCAACAAGAATCCTACAAGAATTCGGTAGACGACGTCTCACCGTTAAGTATGAACTACCAAAATCCAGCAAATTAAACATAAATTAAAGGTATAGAAACGTTCGTCTCACCTCCACGAGTCCGAAAACGGCTTCGGTTCGCGAATCCGACGAACGGCGGCGACGGAGCGGCGTAAAAACGGTGTCGGCGTCTCGTCTCCGTCTTCTCTCCCGAGCTCTCTCTTTCTTTGTTTGTTAATTTGCTGTAAATGAGAGACTCTCTCAATCTTTTGACACACATGCTACATGCAATGTGTTGTCATTGCCACAATTTCCCTCTTCTTTCATTTACACCCCCAGAATTCTTAAGTTCTTATTATGAAATCCCCCAAACATTTCATTAACTACCCAATTATTTAATAAGTGTTTGTCTAAGTTCCGTATGGGTCCCAACGTGGGTCCCATATATTTTGTGAAATTGCTATCGCACCTACTAATTTTACATCTTTTTCATTTATACCCTTATTTGGGTGTCCAACTAATGCTAACACATATCAACATGTAATATGAAAGCAACTTAGCAAATATCCATGTAATCACATAAAAATGCATTTAATCACTTAAAATGCAAATTACCAATTTACCCTTCACTGGGTTCCATTTCAATACCTGTCCCACCTCACTGGGGACTTTTCTAACTAGTGTCCCTCTCTGAACACTTTTTACATGGGCGAGTCCAAGCCTCCCCTTAATCCATTTTATACACTAATTATATTAATTAATGCATATAACATGATAATTAACCCGTTTTTCGGGTACGGGTGTTACATTTCTCCCTCCCTAAAAGGGAGTTTGGTCCC
The DNA here is from genome assembly GCA_033977485.1 of Hydrangea macrophylla. Classification (NCBI taxonomy): domain Eukaryota; kingdom Viridiplantae; phylum Streptophyta; class Magnoliopsida; order Cornales; family Hydrangeaceae; genus Hydrangea; species Hydrangea macrophylla. The sequence continues at coordinate 3,396,865 of CM066984.1, read as the reverse complement.
CAAACTTACTCTTACCTCAAGAATTGAAGAGATGCGGGTACTTGGCTCGGATCTCATCCTCCCGCTCCCAAGTAGCCTCTTCCATTGAATGGCTTCGCCATTGAACCATCACCAAGGGAATCACTTTGGTCCTCAATACTTGATCCTTCCTATCAAGAATCTGCACTAGATGTTCCACGTAAGTTAAATCTTCCCGAATCTCTAACGGTTCCGGAATGATAACATGTTTCGAATCCGGCACATAACGTCGAAGCATCGACACGTGAAACACATTATGAACATTCGCCAACTCTTGTGGCAATTCCAACCGATAAGCTAATGGTCCCACCCGATTAAGAATCAAATACGGCCCAACATACCTCGGGCTAAGCTTACCTCGCTTACCAAATCGTGCTATGCCTTTCGAAGGCGAAACTTTCAAAAACACATAGTCACCAACCTTAAAATCCAACGGTCTTCTACCCGTATCCGCATAACTTTTATAACGACTTTGAGCCGTTTGTAACCGTTGCTTAATCAATTGAATCTTGTCGGTAGTAATTTGCACTATTTCTGGTCCCAAAAGCTATTTTTCACCAACTTCTGTCCAACAAACTGGCGATCTACACTTCCTTCCATATAGTGCCTCATAAGGCGCCATTCCAATGCTAGTTTGAAAACTGTTGTTGTAAGAGAACTCGACTAAAGGCAAATGAGTCTCCCAATCAGCCTTGAAGTCCATTACACAAACTCTCAACATATCTTCCAGAATTTGAATCACCCTTTCAGACTGACCATCGGTCTGGGGATGAAATGCAGTACTAAAATGTAAAGCTGTCCCCATAGCCCTCTGTAAACTCTCCCAAAATCTTGACACGAACCGAGTGTCACGATCTGACACTATCGACACCGGTGCTCCATGAAGCCGTGTAATTTCTCTGATATAAATTTCTGCAAGTTTCGACGGATCTTTGGCCTTGATAGGTAGAAAATGGGCTGACTTAGTCAATCGGTCTACAATGACCCAAATGCTATCATTTAACTTTTGCGATTTTGGAAATCCTGAAACGAAATCCATTGTAATATGCTCCCACTTCCATTCTGGTATCTCTAGAGGATGTAACTCTCCTCCGGGTCGTTGATGTTCAATTTTCACTTTTTGACAGGTCATGCATTTAGACACAAATTCTGCTACCTCTCGCTTCATACCACTCCACCAGTAAATTTCTCGCAAGTCTCTGTACATTTTGGTACTACCCGGATGTACATAATATCTTGTATTGTGGGCTTCTTCCATAACTTTATTTCTCAGATCTCCAACTTTAGGTACACATAATCGGTTAATATATTTCAGAACACCATCTTGGAAACTGAATTCTGGCCTTCTCCCCTCTGGTAACTCATCCACAATCTTCTTGAATTCTGGATCTAAGAGCTGATTAGTCTTGATTTCACCAATTAAACTTGGCTGTGCCACGATCGCAGCCATTAAACCACCTCTAATTTTAGGAACTACCTCAAGCTTCAATTGTTCAAATTCCTTTATCAACTTTTCCTGTCCAGTCAAGGCATAAGCTAAGTTTTCTGACGATTTCCGACTCAAGGCATCGGCAACTACATTGGCTTTTCCCGGGTGATACTGAATTTTTAAATCATAATCTTTCATAAGCTCCAACCACCTTCGCTGTCGCATGTTAAGGTCCCTCTGAGTGAATAAATATTTTAAACTTTTATGATCGGTGAAGATTTCACAGGTTTCCCCGTATAGATAATGTCTCCAAATTTTTAACGCAAAAATTACCGCCGCTAACTCCAAATCATGTGTAGGGTAATTCTTCTCGTGAGATCTGAACTGCCTTGAAGCATACGCTATTACCTTGTCATCTTGTGTCAAAACACATCCCAAGCCTTGGTGGGAAGCATCACTGTATATTCTGAAATTCCCAGTACTTGTTGGAATTGTAAGTATTGGTGCCGTAGTCAACTTTTTCTTCAATGCTACAAAACAATCTTCACATTCCTTGTTCCACTCAAATGGTACATCTTTTCTCATCAGCTTCGTCATTGGAGTTGCGATTTTAGAGAAGTCTTTAACAAATCTTCTATAATATCCAGCTAACCCCAAGAAACTTCGAATCTCGGATACATTTGTCGGTCTTGACCAATTCATAACAGCTTCAATCTTCTGTGGGTCTACAGAAATACCTTCTTTAGAGATCACATGCCCCAGAAAAGTGACACTCGTCAACCAAAACTCGTTTTTCTTCAATTTCCCAAACAATTGTTTTTCCCGTAATCGCTGTAGAACCAACCTCAAGTGTTGTTCATGCTCATCTGGACTCTTAGAATAAATGAGAATATCATCAATGAATACAATAACAAACTCATCCAAATACGATTTGAATACACGGTTCATCAAATCCATGAAGGCGGCAGGCGCATTAGTAACCCCAAACGGCATCACTAGAAATTCATAGTGCCCGTAGCGGGTCCTAAAGGCTGTCTTCTCTACATCCTCCGCTTTGACTTTCAATTGATGATACCCTGACCTCAAGTCAATCTTCGAAAATACCTGAGCCCCTTGAAGTTGATCAAATAATTCGTCAATACGTGGCAACGGGTATTTGTTCTTGATGGTTACCTTGTTGATCTCTCGATAGTCAATACACATCCGCATTGTACCATCCTTCTTCTTCACAAATAGAACCGGTGCGCCCCACGGAGACACACTAGGTCGGATAAAGCCCTTGTCTAGCAACTCTTGCAACTGTATCTTTAACTCTTTCAACTCAACTGGTGCCATTCGATATGGTGCTCGTGAAATTGGTTGGGTTCCCGGCATAACATCAATACCAAATTCAATTTCTCGATCAATCAATACACTAGGTAACTCCTCGGGGAATACATCTGGAAACTCTCTAACTACCAGAATATCTTCAAGTTTTAAATCGGGACCTCTAGTATCAAGAATACTACACAGAAACCCCCGGCAGCCCTTCTTTAATAAACGACAAGCTTCAATAGCTGACACGATATACGGCGGTGATACAACACCCTTACCTTGAAAATAAAACTCATCTTGATTCGGAATACGGAATGCAACTCCTTTAGTGTTACAATCAATATTAGCATGATTAGCCGCTAACCAATCCATACCCAATATCACATCAAAGTGTTGAATTACTAACGGTACCAAATCAATAGTTAACTCTTTACCATTCACATTAATCTCACATTTTCTAAACACACCCGAACTAACCAATGAAGCCCCCAACGGTATTGCAACAGATAAATCATAGTCTAGGAACTCTAATGGCTTATCCAAATTCCTAACAAAGTGGTGTGACACGAATGAGTGTGTGGATCCCGAATCAATAAGCACATTTGCTAGATGTGAGCAAATGGGAACCATACTTGAAACAACGGTATCGGCAGAAGCGGTCTCTCCCGGCCTGAGTTGGAATGATCTTGCCTCTCGTTGCTCCCTCCTCGGAGGTTGAGTAGTCCTTGGTGTGATAGCGCTGGCCGCAGAAGAACCTGAACCTGATGCTCCTTGGCGTCTAGTAGGACAATCCTTAGATTGATGTCCCAATTCCTTACAAGTGAAGCATTGGCCCCTCATATCTAAATTCTGATTTGGACAATTCCTGGCGATGTGTCCCGGTTGTCGGCAACTATTGCAAATGATTAGGTTTGGAAGTTGATTGCACCGGCCCCAATGGAATTTCTGACAAGTCTGACACCTCGGTTTATTTCCACCGGAACCACTACCAATACTAGCTGATGATCCTCCTAAACTCTGTCTTTTTACACTCCACTGACCACTGAACTGACTTGATCCCGGTCGTTTACTTTGTTGACTCGGTGGTGGTGGCATGTTTGAAGTATAACCAAGGTCTCTCTCTGCAATAGAAGCAATGTCCAATGCCTTAGCATAAGTCTCTGGACGGAATACGGTCACTCGTCCTCGGATGTCACCTCGAAGTCCCGCTACAAACTTCCTTGCTTTCACTTTCTCGGTTGTTACAATATCCCCAGCAAACCTTGCCAAACTTGTAAATTGTGTTGAATATTCACGCACTGACTTTCCCCCTTGTACTAACTCCATGAATTCTTAAGCCTTCTGATCCCCAAACGATTCCGGAAAATATTGATCATTGAAAATCTCAAGAAAATGATCCCATGTAGTCGGTTGACCCAGACCCAGCTTAGTACGCCACCAATATTGCGCTTCATCCTTTAACGTATCGGCGGCAAATATAACTTTCTGCTCTTCCGTACACGGTAATACCCTGAAGATCTTCTCCATATCAGAAACCCAGAAGTTTGCCTTCATTGGGTCGGCTTCCCCACGGAATATTGTCGGCTTCTGCTTATGAAATTTAGAAATAGTAGCAACTTCCTCCCTCGGATTTGGGTTCGGTTGTCCCGGTCTTTCTTCAACCACATGAGTTTCGGCGACTCGTACCAACCCTTCAATAGCTCTTTCGACCCGTTCCATTCGGTTTGAGGTGTCACCTCCAGACATAATGCCTGGCACCCATATATTGCACACACACACGTTACTTTTAAATAAACACATAACATGCTAATCAACATTTAAAAGCATGCTAAATAAACGTGTATGCATGTTTATGCAACTACGTGTCGTTGTGTGCACACTACGCATCATACGTCTCTCGTCCCCAAAGGCTCTAGCCTACTGCTCTGATACCAAAAATTGTCACACCCCAACCGTCTCGTGCGGATTAGGACACGTGTAACAATGCTACAAGCTCCCAATTACATTAATTTGCAAAGAAACATACGAATTACTAAGAAACGCATGTATTTAACCACATTAAACAACTCTATTGTTACAAAATAGGCCCCAAGGGTAAAATGGTAATTAACAAGGTATAGCAAATTTTATACCAAAAGATAGGTCTTTGAGTCCCGGTTCCAACGCAAAAAACGGCGCGCGAATCCGAGTTTTCTAGAAAGAGTTATGCACGTTTCCATAAAAGGCGACGTGCTGCCAAATTTGTACGCGGATCGATCCACCCTTTAAATCCGGATCGATCCGACTTGTCAAAAACTGGCAGAGACTTCCGAAAAAGGCCCGGATCGATCCAAGGCAAAAAGGGGGATCGATCCGGCTTACTAGAAGTCATTTTTGCTGGTTAAAACATGTTTTTTTCAAGTCCAAACATATCCAAACCATCTCCAAACTTCATGAAACTTTGGGAAACAACTCCAAACACATTTCCAAACACTTTTAAACATAAACCAAGCATGTACCACATATCTACAACTAGAATTGGATCAAATCCACTCATGAACTCAACTCTTTTTGAATCAAAACAAACTTTTCAACTAAAAAACTCAATTCTTATCCAAAATACATGAAACTTGCTGGGACTAAACTCAATAACACGGCTAGCATTATGAACACTAAAGAAACATGTCCAAGACACTAGCGACACATCCGGATTTGCCGAGATGGTCAACCCTTTACTTGCACCATTCTTGAGCAAAACATAAGAGATTATACATTGGTCCTCAAATTCACTTCCAACTCTACAAAATACAAATTTAGGATTCAAACTCTTTTCCTACAACCCAAATATGAACATTAACATAAAAGAAACCATAATTTACATCATTTTACAAGTTCAAAAGAAGTTCTCAAGCATGAGGCTCAAATCTCTCCCATCTCTCCCATCCATAAGTCAAGACTTTAATTCACAAGTCAAGGATACTAACCCACAAGTTATACTATATTACAAATTATAAACATAATTACAAGACCCAAATCTCTTTCCCAATCCCGAGCACGTCACTTCCTCTCCGGGTATTGCTCCGTACCTGCGGTGGTTGTTATGTACCACAACAGAAATAGGAAAACGGTTTTCTTAAGAAATTTGCTTAGTGAGCATTCTAACATGACTGAATGTTTAACACGTGCAATGCTATAATTAACACATAAAAACACAACCGTAGTCGCCGAGTCACCGGTTATATGGTTCATTCAGACCCGAAGACCTCCCTTGGTCCCGTGGCCACTTCTATTCCTTGGACTTCCGTATTTATCGGATTCTTCCTCTTCACCACCCTTATTACTCCCAACAATGAACCATTTTCCCGGTGCTCATTGACTACCAAATAGACATATAAGCACATATACATGTATCAACACATAATTCTCTTGCAATTGATATGAAATTATTAATCCAACAACATAATTGCTTCTAAACATGGATGAATATCTCTAACACCACTTGAAGCTTTGAACACATTAAACCCAATCATTTATTTAGTGTAGAAAACTCACCTCCCACAGATTTTACCCAAATTAAGCCAAATTATGCAGAATTTTCCCAAATTGAAGCTCAATTTCTACTCCAACAAGAATCCTACAAGAATTCGGTAGACGACGTCTCACCGTTAAGTATGAACTACCAAAATCCAGCGAATTAAACATAAATTAAAGGTATAGAAACGTTCGTCTCACCTCCACGAGTCCGAAAACGGCTTCGGTTCGCGAATCCGACGAACGGCGGCGACGGAGCGGCGTAAAAACGGTGTCGGCGTCTCGTCTCCGTCTTCTCTCCCGAGCTCTCTCTTTCTTTGTTTGTTAATTTGCTGTAAATGAGAGACTCTCTCAATCTTTTGACACACATGCTACATGCAATGTGTTGTCATTACCACAATTTCCCTCTTCTTTCATTTACACCCCCAGAATTCTTAAGTTCTTATTATGAAATCCCCCAAACATTTCATTAACTACCCAATTATTTAATAAGTGTTTGTCTAAGTTCCGTATGGGTCCCAACGTGGGTCCCACATATTTTGTGAAATTGCTATCGCACCTACTAATTTTACATTTTTTTCATTTATACCCTTATTTGGGTGTCCAACTAATGCTAACACATATCAACATGTAATATGAAAGCAACTTAGCAAATATCCATGTAATCACATAAAAATGCATTTAATCACTTAAAATGCAAATTACCAATTTACCCTTCACTGGGTTCCATTTCAATACCTGTCCCACCTCACTGGGGACTTTTCTAACTAGTGTCCCTCTCTGAACACTTTTTACATGGGCGAGTCCAAGCCTCCCCTTAATCCATTTTATACACTAATTATATTAATTAATGCATATAACATGATAATTAACCCGTTTTCCGGGTACGGGTGTTACAGGTGGTCTCCTCCTTTTTTTGTTTAACACTGATTAATAATGCCCATTGAACAGTCACAAACCCAACTAATAGTATTTAGGGTAAATTACGTTTTACCCCCCTGTGGTTTGCCATTGTGACACATAACCCCCTTATAATTTGAAATGCACCACATAACCCCCCTCTCCTCCTTTATGCATTTAATTGTACTCCCTCCGTCCCATTTTATGTGTCCCTTTTTGGGAATCCAACTATTTAAGGGGACAAAAAGAATCTACACTTACTTTCCACAATTGCCCACAATCATTGCACTTTATTTTTTGTTTTGTTTTGGTATTGGTTGTAAGGAAGGGTAATTTGGGAAACTAAGTAAAATGTATATACTAATTTAGGAAAGTGGACAATAATTTTGGGACATACCAAAAAGGAAAGGGGGACACATAAAATGGGACGGAGGGAGTATTTTGCTAAAAGGGCAACTCTGCGCAAACTTTAAAGTATATGCAAAGAATTTCTCCAAGAACACTGGTTGAAGGCCTCGTTTGTTTTTTGTTGACTACACTTATGGCCCATTTGCCAAGATCATTTGCCTTAGGGTTAGGTGCTTTCCAAGGATATACTTATACTTGAGCTAATGTTTTAGTGTTACACTACCATATGTTACTTCATTTACTTTTTAACGTTGTGTTTACTTGATAATTTTCTACTAAAAAAAATGAAATCAGTAATTGTGGCAACAGGTACAATGCTTCCGCTTGCCATGAATTCCATACATCACAAATACTTGATGCATAGATTGGGTTAGGTGAACTAATCCTCATATGATGTAATTTTTCCCTTTATTTTCTTGATTTAAATGTTAGAACCAGATTGGCTTGTCATACTCATCTAACCAGTGGAAGCCATGGATTTTCAGGTGAAGACAAAATTCTAGAATAAAATCTTATGCTCATCTTTTGTAGACTTATTTTTATTTTCTTGCAGATTTACGAATACTGCTCTTACAGATTCATAAAGGTCTGTTTAAGTTTTCCCCCAAATTTACTTTGTCTTTCTGCCTTTGCTTTCCACCAAATACTTTTTATGTACTCCTATTGTCTCTTATGCATTATTGTATTTTTGTTTAAACATTTGGAGATGATTTAGTATGGTTACTTCAAAATATTGTAGCATAGCATTACTCTTTTTTTCAGAAATATTCTAGGTAATGTTTGTTATTTTGCTTCTTGAAATCATAATTGAATTATAAATATGAATTTCTATTTCGCGACTCTGCAGCTCCAAAGAGAAACCCACTCTTGGGCAAGTTCTGTTATTTCCTATGGAAGCTTTGAGAGCCAAGGTATCCTTACTGTGTAAACCTCATGTCTTTAATTTTTTACTTCTTTATTAGATATATTTGCTATGTGAGCATCTTAAGCTTACAAGTTGAAGTTTGATTCTTGAAAAGAATTGAACTAAAGATTATGGCTCTTGATTATAGGATCTTTGTTTGGTTACTAAGGCTTTGTTTGACACAAATTTTAATCTAAAAAGTTACAAACTATGATCTATCTAGTTAGGTTGCAACAAACGGAAATACATTCCCATAAAAGCAAAAAACTAATTCCTTTAAGCATTAAAAAAATCACACCCAGCATATGCACCAGCACCTAGCTACAACAACTCTACCACTATTTTGAATTAATTATCTAGAATCAAACAAAGTGGCACTCAATAAAGAAAGAACTTCACTTTTCATACCTACATTCAGATGAAAGAATAAATTCAAATCAAATTGTGGGGCTAACTACTAAAAAAAAAAATTTGGGTAGAAAACTACTAAAAGTTGACAACCAAGTTTTTGTCTCCTCATTTGATATATTATTAAGTTTGTTGATGAGTAGTTTGATACTTCGGCCTATAATTGATAGGAATCCCCATTATTGATAGAAAGCTTGTCAATAATTATTTTCTCTTTTCAAATCAATTAATCCCAACTAAATTAAACCCTTCACTTGTCCGAAAATCCCATCAGTATTCTTTTGAAAAATTGAATGAGAAATTGACTTTTTATTGAATGGATATTTTTGGAAAGCAATATGCTTATTAATGATTACCTTCCTTGATGTATTTTTTTAGTACTTTCCTTTCCATTTCCTCTTTTGAAAAGACCATTGGTGTGAGAAGTGTGAGAAGACCACTATCCTGATCAACTTGGTATCTTTTAGGAGAAAATTTTGGTGCTAACGCTTTTTCGTTTTGGGGCCAACAGGTTTTTGTAAACACTTTCCAATTCAAAAACTATTTTTTTTCCTTTCCTTTCTTTGTTTTTTTCCCCTTTTCTTTTCTTTTTCTATTTCTTTTCTTGGACTGGGAATGGCCTGATTTGGCATGTGCGTGCGCGTAGGGCTGTGCGCTAGGCTGGTGCTGTGGCTTGCATGTGCGCCCGCACCGAGCCTGTGCACTAGGCTAGCTGTTGGTAGTGCCGTGCGCTCGCGTGGACGGGCTGGCGTGGGCAGGTCTTGTGTCTGTGCTAGGCATTCTAGGCTGGTGTTGTGCTGTGTGCGTACAGCAGCACAGCCACGTGCACGGTAGCCCACGTGCACATTAGCACTTGCACAACCCACGTGCACAGCAAAGCACAGCACACGCATAGCAGCAGCACGCGCACAGCACACGTGCACAGCAGCCAAATTAAGTACGCACGCGCACAGCAGCCCAAGTTCACATATGCACAATAGCCCAAGTGAAACACACGTGCACAGCAGTAGCAGCAGCATGTGCAGGTGCACAGTAGCTGCAGCACACCTGCACGTGCACGTGCACAGCAGCAGCAGCAAGCAAAAACTTTTGTGTGGTTGTTGAAAATTCATCTCATAACTAAACTGATTTATTGTATAGTGTATAGTATCTCAATGGTGAAGAGTTCTTTACTGTTTTATATATGCTGGCTGTGGTGATTTGTGTTTTTTAAGTACAATAGCCCGTGTCGATCTATTTTCTGTTTTACCTTCATGACCATCCAATTCTTTACAATGATTGTGAAGTCATTTCCAAGTACATTTTGAATGGTTGTGTTAGTAATTTCTCAATTGTATGAAATTGATACACAGCTAAATTTCAGGCATTTGCAAGATTGTCTCTCCACTGGTCTCTTCTGTTCCAGCTGGTGTGGTGCTAAAAAAGGAGAAAAAAGGTTTCAAGTTTACAACGAAAGTGCAACCTCTTCGGCTGGCTGAGTGGATTATGGAGGACAAGGTCACCTTTTTCATGCGAGGAAGGTACTTTTCAGTCAACATATATAGTGGAAGGTCCTTCATTGTGCTTCTATACTTGTATATTCTGGGCTAAAGTTTGTAAATGTGTACAATCCAGGGAGTAACAGATCCCATGCTATACATTGGCATGCTATTCAGCATCTTTGCATGGCATGTGGAAGATCATTACTTATACAGGTATATGTCACTTTTTAATCATCTCTCTTATCTTATTTTACTGCGCTGGTCTTTTTTTTTCATGTAGTCATGTTTTTTCTCTCTCTCTCTCTCTTACCTTATTAAAGTGAATACTTCTGTTGCCTCTATTGAAAGTTTCTTGAACTTAAAGTTGCTTGAAATTAGCAGTTAGCTCCAAATTTAGTTTCAGTTTGGGCCTCTGGCTGCTATGCAAACAACTTTGAATTTTCTAATTGGAGACCCAAATTAGTTCTGTTGTGGAATTTGCACCTCATAATATTGGGGCACTATATTTAGTTTCAGGCCACTAAGATGAATAAAACATTATGTATCACAGACACTTTAATTTCAGTGTGTGTCCATGTTGGACACCAACACACATCGGAAGAGTGCTGACGCATGTAAGACATGCAGAAAAAACATGTCTGATTGTTTTTCACTGCACTCACGTGTAGGACACGCGTGTCCATAACCTGTCATATCCGTGCTACATAAGCTATAACTACTTGGTAGTAGCTTATGTTTACACCAGCAATGTTTAGTGGATGCAAAGAGAGAAATGACTAAATAAACTTACGAGAACTAACGGAATGCATAACGGATTCACGGTTCACTAAAAATGCGAAAAAATGACCATTACATCACTTAGGCTTGAAAAAGTTTAATTTTGGGCGTTTTGAGTGGTGAAACGCCAAAACCGCTTAATCAAACGCCACGAAACCTTACACACACCTCAAACATGCCTAAATAAACTTGCGGGAACTAATGGAATGCATAACGGATTCACGGTTCACAAAAAACGCAAAAAAAATGACCCTAACATCACTAAGGCTTGAAAAAGCTTAATTTTGCGAGTTTTGAGTAGTGAAACGCTAAACCGCTTAACCAAATGCCACAAAACCTTACACGCACCTCAAATATGCCTAAATAAACTTACGGGAACTAACGGAATGCATAACGGATTCACGGTTCACAAAACACGCGAAAAAATGACCCTTGCATTGCTTAGGCTTGAAAAAGCTTAATTTTGGGCGTTTTGAGTAGTGAAACACTAAACCGCTAAACCAAAAACCACGAAACCTTACACGCACCTCAAACATGCCTAAATAAACTTGCGGGAACTAACGGAATGCATAACGGATGCACAATTCACAAAAAACGCGAAAAAATGACCCTTACATCACTTAGGCTTGAAAAAGCTTAATTTTGCGCGTTTTGAGTAGTGAAACGCTAAACTGCTTAACCAAACGCCACAAAACCTTACACACACCACAAACATGCCTAAGTAAACTTGTGGGAACTAACGGAATGCATAACGGATTCACGGTTCACAAAAAATACGAAAAAGTGACACTCTAGACACTTAGGCTTGAAAAGCTTTGTTATTGAGGTTTTCAGTAGTGAATCGGTAAACCGCTTAACCAAACGCCACGAATAATTTCTCTCACCTCAAACATACCTAAATAAACTTGCATGAACTAACGGAATGCTTTACGGATTCACGATTCAAAAAAAATGCAAAAAGTGACTCTTTAGACACTTATTCAAGATAAAAGCTTAGTTATTGAGGTTTTGAGTAGTGAATCCGTAAACCGCTTACCCAAACGCCACGAAACCTTTCTCACACCTCAAACATACCTAAATAAACTTGCTTGAACTAACGAAATCCTTTACGGATTCACGATTCACAAAAAATACGAAAAAGTGACACTCTAGACACTTAGGCTTGAAAAAGCTTTGTTATTGAAGTTTTGAGTAGTGAATCGGTAAATCGCTTAACCAAATGCCACAAAACTTTTCTCTCACCTCAAACATACCTAAATAAACTTGCGTGAACTAACGGAATGCTTTACGGATTCACGATTCACAAAAAATACGAAAAAGTGACACTCTAGACACTTAGGCTTGAAAAGCTTTGTTATTGAGGTTTTGAGTAGTGAATTGGTAAACCGCTTAACCAAACGCCACGAAACTTTTCTCTCACCTCAAACATACCTAAACAAACTTGCGTGAACTAACGGAATGCTTTACGGATTCACGATTCAAAAAAAATGCAAAAAAGTGACTCTTTAGACACTTATTCAAGATAAAAGCTTAGTTATTGAGGTTTTGAGTAGTGAATCGGTAAACCTCTTAACCAAACACCACGAAACCTTTCTCACACCTCAAACATACCTAAATAAACTTTCTTGAACTAACGGAATGCTTTACGGATTCACGATTAAAAAAAAATGCAAAAAAGTGACTCTTTAGACACTTATTCAAGATAAAAGCTTAGTTATTGAGGTTTTGAGTAGTGAATCGGTAAACCTCTTAACCAAACACCACGAAACCTTTCTCACACCTCAAACATACCTAAATAAACTTTCTTGAACTAACGGAATGCTTTACGGATTCACGATTCACAAAAAATACAAAAAAGTGACACTCTAGACACTTAGGCTTAAAAAAGCTTTGTTATTGAGGTTTTGAGTAGTGAATCGGTAAACTGCTTAACCAAATGCCACAAAACCTTTCTCGCACCTCAAACATACCTAAATACACTTGCGTCAACTAACGGAATGCTTTACTGATTCACGATTCACAAAAAATACAAAAAAGTGACACTCTAGACACTTAGTCTTGAAAAGCTTTGTTATTGAGGTTTTGAGTAGTGAATCGGTATACAGCTTAATCAAACGCCACGAAACTTTTCTCTCACCTCAAACATACCTAAATAAACTTGCGTGAACTAACGGAATACTTTATGGATTCACGATTCACAAAAAATACAAAAAAGTGACTCTTTAGACACTTAGGCTTGAAAAAGCTTTGTTATTGAGGTTTTGAGTAGTGAAACGGTTAACCGCTTAACCAAACGCCACGAAACTTTTCTCACACCTCAAACATACCTAAATAAACTTATGTGAACTAACGGACTGCTTTACGGATTCACGATTAAAAAAAAATGCAAAAAAGTGACTCTTTAGACACTTATTCAAGATAAAAGCTTTGTTATTGAGGTTTTGAGTAGTGAATCAGTAAATCGCTTAACCAAACGCCATGAAACCTTTCTCGCACCTCAAACATACCTAAATAAACTTGCGTGAACTAACAAAATGCTTTACGGATTCACGATTCACAAAAAATACGAAAAAGTGACACTTTAGACACTTAGGCTTGAAAAAGCTTTGTTATTGAGGTTTTGAGTAGTGAATCGATAAACTGCTTAACCAAACGCCACGAAACTTTTCTCTCACCTCAAACATACCTAAATAAACTTGTGTGAACTAACAGAATGCTTTACGGATTCACGATTCAAAAAAAATGCAAAAAAGTGACTCTTTAGACACTTATTCAAGATAAAAGCTTAGTTATTAAGGTTTTGAGTAGTGAATCCGTAAACCGCTTACCCAAATGAAATGTCACGAAACCTTTCTCGCACCTCAAACATACCTAAATAAACTTGATTGAACTAACGGAATGCTTTACGGATTAACGATTCACAAAAAATACGAAAAAGTGACACTCTAGACACTTAGGCTTGAAAAAGCTTTGTTATTGAGGTTTTGAGTAGTGAATCGGTAAACCGCTTAACCAAATGCTACGAAACTTTTCTCTCACCTCAAACATACCTAAATAAACTTATGTGAACTAACGGAATGTTTTACGGATTCACAATTCACAAAAAATACGAAAAAGTGACACTGTAGACACTTAGGCTTGAAAAAGCTTTGTTATTGAGGTTTTGAGTAGTGAATCGGTAAACCGCTTAACCAAAGGCCACGAAACCTTGCTCGCATCTCAAACATACCTAAATAAACTTGCGTGAACTAACGGAATGCTTTACGGATTCACGATTCACAAAAAATACGAAAAAGTGACACTCTAGACACTTAGGCTTGAAAAGCTTTGTTATTGAGGTTTTGAGTAGTGAATCGGTAAACCGCTTAACCAAACGCCACAAAAATTTTCTCTCACCTCAAACATACCTAAATAAACTTGTGTGAACTAACGAAATGCTTTACGGATTCACGATTCAAAAAAAATGCAAAAAGTGACTCTTTAGACACTTATTCAAGATAAAAGCTTAGTTATTGAGGTTTTGAGTAGTGAATCGGTAAACCACTTAACGAAACGCCACAAAAACTTTCTCGCACCTCAAACATACCTAAATAAACTTGCTTGAACTAACGGAATGCTTTACAGATTCACGATTCACAAAAAATACGATAAAGTGACATTCTAGACACTTTGGCTTGAAAAAGCTTAATTATTGAGATTTTGAGTAGTGAATACGTAAACCGCTTAACCAAACGCCACGAAACCTTTCTCGCACCTCAAACATACCTAAATAAACTTGCGTGAACTAACAGAATGCTTTACGGATTCACGATTCACAAAAAATACGAAATAGTGACACTCTAGACACTTAGGCTTGAAAAAGCTTTGTTATTGAGGTTTTGAGTAGTGAAACGGTTAACCACTTAACCAAACGCCACAAAACTTTTCTCGCACCTCAAACATACCTAAATAAACTTGCGTGAACTAACGGAATGCTTTACGGATTCACGATTCAAAAAAAATGCAAAAAAGTGACTCTTTAGACACTTATTCAAGATAAAAGCTTAGTTATTGAGGTTTTGAGTAGTGAATCGGTAAACCGCTTAACCAAATGCCACGAAACCTTTCTCGCACCTCAAACATACCTAAATAAACTTGCTTGAACTAACGGAATGCTTTACGGATTCACGATTCACAAAAAATACGAAAAAGTGACACTTTAGACACTGAGGCTTGAAAAAGCTTAATTATTGAGGTTTTGAGTAGTGAATACGTAAACCGCTTAACCAAACGCCACGAAACCTTTCTCTCACCTCAAACATACCTAAATAAACTTGCGTGAACTAAAGGAATGCTTTACGGATTCACGGTTCACAAAAAATACGAAATAGTAACACTCTAGACACTTAGGCTTGAAAAAAGCTTTGTTATTGAGGTTTTGAGTAGTGAATCGGTAAACCGCTTAACCAAATGCCATGAAACTTTTCTCGCACCTCAAACATACCTAAATAAACTTGCATGAACTAACGGAATGCTTTACGGATTCACGATTCACAAAAAATACGAAAAAGGGACACTCTAGACACTTAGGCTTGAAAAGCTTTGTTTTTGAGGTTTTGAGTAGTGAATCGGTAAACGCTTAACCAAACGCCACGAAACTTTTCTCTCACCTCAAACATACCTAAATAAACTTGTGTGAACAAACGGAATGCTTTACGGATTCACGATTCACAAAAAATGCGAAAAAGTGACTCTTTAGACACTTATGCTTGAAAAAGCTTAGTTATTGAGGTTTTGAGTAGTGAATCAGTAAACCGCTTGACCAAACATAGTTTTAGGGTGCGTTTGATAAAACTGAAAATTAAGTACTGAAAATTAAGTGCTGAATTTTAAGTACTGAAAATTTTAAACGATTGAATTTGTAGTATTGAAAACATATTTTAAACTACTGAAATAGACTACATTCAATGAATATTTTCAGTAGAAATTTTTCACTTAAAATTTTCAGTGATTTTTTGGCTGCATTTTTAATTAAGTGATAAGTTATCAAACACACTGAAAACAAATAAGTGCTAAAAGTTTTCATTTTCACCACTTCATTGGGTTATCAAACACACCCTTACTCTTTTATTATTTTATATACAACTAATTAATGAAAACTATATCTTTTTTGTAGGTACAAAGTTTTACAATTTGATGGAAGGTTCTAACAAACAAACCACTTTTTTGGTTGGGCTAATTCTTTTTTGTTACTTTCGTGGTTTTATTAGTACTTTTTGATGAATATGTAAATAATATGTATATGTTATTAGTTTTGCACTAGACTCGTATCGATTGTATACTTTTTGTTCATCCCAATTAATTGGTTGATATTGTGATGAATCGATGAAATTTAGTCGTTGAAATAGATTATATATTGAGTTGGATTTAATTTTGTACAGGGTGCATGGCATTCTATATATGCACAGGGTGGTATATATTGTTTGTACAGGGTGGTATTTATGTCACTTTTACTGTATTTATGTCACTTTAAGGCTTTTTATGTAATAATTTTGTTTGGTATTTATGTCACTTTTTAACTTTTATGTCACTTCATGTTAAAAGTGACATAAATAAAATTGTATTTATGTCACTTTTTAGACTTTGATGTTATGATTTTGTTTGGTATTTATGTCACTTTTCTACTTTTATGTCACTTTATGTTAAAAGTGACATAAATAAAATGGTATTTATGTCACTTTTAAGTATTTATGTCACTTTTTAGACTTTGATGTAATAATTTTGTTTGGTATTTATGTCACTTTTCTACTTTAATGTCACTTTAGTTTAAAAGTGACATAAATAAAATGGTATTTATGTCACTTTTAAGTATTTATGTCACTTTTTATTAACAAATGTGTTGGTTTTATGAAACATTTATGTCACTTTTTCGAAAATATTTATGTCACTTTTAAAACATTGATGTCGCCTCCATTTATGTCACTTTTTACTGAAAAAAAAAGTGACATAAATACCTATTTATGTCACTTTTTAAGTGACATAAAAGGCCTTTTTCCTTGTAGTGAATCTTGGCAACAACTTGCTTTTACTTATAATGTCTAATACACAAATGCAGGGACAAATAAAGGTAGGCAGTAACACTTCTTTGAACTCTAGGAAGTTGGACCAATATACTAAGAATCTTGTTGGTGAGTTCTTATATATATGTTGAACTAAACTAATTTGCCTACTTTGAACTCCCTCATACATGTTTACAACTATTATATCTATGTTGATATTTTATATTAGCATATGGCTATAGAGGATTAAATGGGTTGTTGATAAGGTTTCAACACATATGCTGATAAGAGATTGATGAAAAAGCTTTCAATAGGATTAGTGAACATGCGTTGAAACCTTATCGGCTAGGAATTCGAGCTCTTTTAATTACTTTTTTCCACCAAAACTCTGTTTAGTTTGAGAAAATTAAACACTATATATATTAGGTTAATAGAAGTTCTACTAATTTATATAATATGGATAATTGATTGCTTTAGATTAGAAAATATATGCATTACTATCCAACTCATTTTTTGTCCTTTGGATGTTATTAACTTATATTCCTCTTTGGGTAGACTATTGATGTTCTACTTTTGATTTTTTCCCTAGTAAGTTAAATTGTATAATCTTTTTTCTTTCTTTATCAATAATCAACCTGCAATTATGCACTTGCATTATGCATATAGTCCATGGGTGTACAATTCACATACGATCCATGTTTGCGAGGAAATGTGTAATACCCTATATTTTGGAGTGTATATTTATAAGACTTGGTATTTATTTCTATATACTTATATGATCCTTACCCTTTTGTTGGACATATTTTGGTCCCAATCAATTGCCCTTGATCTTGTTTCAATAGATTTTGAGAGAGAGAGAGAGGGAGTGATTGCATATCATATATATATACACCCACATATACATGCATCCATATATCTATATCTATACACACACCCATGAATAGAAGCAGAGAAGAAGGAGGAGAAAAGAGGAAGAAGAAAGGAAGAAGAACAGAAGAAGATAAGGAGGAGAGACAGAAAAGGAAGAGAGATAAAGCATGAAGTTTTTGAGGATTCCATAGTCAAATACCCCTTCCATCTTCAACTAAGTGAGTTCTAACTTACTTGGTCTCTTCTATTTTGAGTTTTACAAGCTTTCATGAAGATTGGACGTAATAGATACGTGCCTTGGACGTTTATTTCTGCTGGACTAAGTTTCTGTTGGAGAAGACGAAGTCCCAATCGATTTGGGCTTATTCCCAATCGATTGGTATCAGAACCTAATCGATTGTCAAATTTTCTAACCCAATCGATTGCCAATGTTAGCAATCGATTGCCATTTATCCCAATTGATTATTATTACTTTTATCCCACCCGATTGGACCCTTGTCCCAATCGACTGGCAATTACAGATCTTGGATATTGTCCTTTATTTATTATATAAAGGGTTTAATTACGCAGACATTGTTTTACACTTCTGTTATGCGACTACAGGTTGATAAGGGGTAATGTGACATCAAATAGAGATTAATGGATTAACATTACGACGTTAGATACTATGTCATTCGTGAACGAGTTTGAATATCGGTTCATTTCAATCAGAGTAGTCAGGCCACAAGTGAATGTCATGTAAATGTTAGCAGTACAAATATAAATAGGTTCGATAAGTTCTGGGGTTCTAATGGGAATGAGCATTGGTCAATTATATGTCCTACGATGCAGTGGACTGTGCATATGTCCTGAAGAGTGGTGGACTAGAACAATTAGCTCTAAGATAAGCTAGTAATCTAATCATATATCCTACGAGATAGTGGACTATTCATATGTCCTGTAATGTGGGGGACCGGAATTACTGGTAGATGTCATTAAGTTGTGGTAATAGAACTGATGTATCTTTGTTCAAAACGTTAAATCCCTGACTTATGGAGGACTGTGCATATATTCTAATAAGCTGGAAGATGGACTAACGTGATATCTATGACTTGCAGTGGGCTGTGAATAGGTGTTCTCAAATGCAGTAGACACAGGTAGGTGTCTATGCCTTGTGGTGGACTGGGAACCTATATTCTCGAACGCGGTAGATAGGGAAATGATGTATCCAGGACGATTACAATCAAGGCGGTTTCCTCATAAGTTAGTATCAATAAGTCTTCGTGTAATAAGACGTGGATTCGGGTAAAGAATGGTTCTAATAAGATGAAGATACTATTGTAGAACTATAACTTATTCATTTTGTAACTTGTTATTACTCTATATAACTGGTACCATACTAGTTTCGATTCACTCAGCTCTCAGTAAGCTGACTGTCATTATTACCTGGGCATTCCCCGTCCAGCCTATCCTATTTATAATATTGCAGCTGATCATGACCAGTACGGCGGTGACTACTACCCAAAGTGTGAGATAGTAGTGGGTGGGCCCATAGAGGATGGCTATGCTAGAGAAGACTACTACGCTGACGATTACATTTCTGTTATTGATGATTTTTTTTATATATACATATTTGGTACATGGGTATATATTGCTTCCAGACCTTTTAAATTCCTGTGGATGACTCTGATTGTTGTAATAGATAGGGTAATTGTAATATAGTTAGTTTGGTTATATTACTATTCTTGTTTTATTAGTTGACTAGTACTGTGTTGTAATACCCTGTATTTCAGATTCTTATATACCCCTAGTACCTTTCCTAGCCTTTGGGTAAGTTTGTATCCCAATCGATTGCCATCAGTTTCCAATCGATTGCCACTTTTGAGAGTCCAATCGAATGGCATGCTATCGACTTAAATCTATGACGTGGCTATCCCAATCGATTGGCACCTGGTCCCAATCGATTGATGGTAGCTGAACTTGGCCACCTCGTTTAGTTTATGTGGTTGTGATTAATCCCCTCCCCTATATATACCCCCTCCCCTATACATATATATATATATGTTTTCTGTGTTTGTGTTTGGGAGAGATATATACTCTCATATATATACACATATACATATATATTGTACATATATACACACACCACACTCTCAGGTTGAAGAGAAGAAGGAGAAGATGAAGAAGAAAAGAAGAATAGAGACAGAGAAAAGAAGAGAGACAGAGAAGAATGAGGAGAGAGAGGCCACCATAGCCGCCGTCGTGGAGCTCGGGATGTCATCACCAGAACACCGGAGAGAGGTGAGTTTCATTAACTCACTCAAGGGATTGTTTTTGAGATGTTTGTATGTGTTTTATAACATATATGAGAAGACGAGGAACCCCAACATTTTTATATAAAACCAGCAGTTTCTACGGAAGAAGACAGAGTCTAATCGATTGGCATTGGATCCAATCGATTGGATATATTCCTAATCGATTGCCATGGTTTCCAATCGATTTTTATGTCAATTGATTGCCATTTTGTCCAATCGATTGTCATTGTTTCCAATCGATTGGGTAAGAATAGAATGTTATTTATATGTTTTTGTATGTAATGAGTTAGTTATGATATACCTGAGTTATTATTAGTTGTTAGTTGTAACATGTATAATAGTGATATCTGGATATAAGAATGGTCAGTACGATATATGTCAGAATTAGACTTTTATATGTTGTTGATGTTCATATTATAAGGTGAACTGTTTAACTGCCATATGTTGTTATTACTGAACTGAATAGTAGAACAGAACACAACTACATGTTAATAATTAGTAACGAGTAGATATGATAAATATAGAGCATATGGTAAATCTTTTGTCTAGAGCATGAACATTGTACATCATGTGGTTAGCATGCATGGAATAGTGTTATTAAAAGATAAGAGAATATGATGAGAATCGGGAACTGTGCCTCAATGTGGAATAATGAGATATGTGTACTTAGGATCCATGGGATCAACAGCTGACGAGTCGGGTGGACGTGGGATGATTAGAGTTCCTAGTGCGCCTATCACTGTTGAAGACGTCCAGTGATGCGTATGCACTGTTGAAGATGTCCAGTGTACCATTGACGATTACGTCCGGCTAGTGCCCTAATGTATACTCACCGTGTAGACGACCAGTGAGAATATACATAGCGTAGAAGACATCCGTTGTGCCGCTTCCATCGTTTATAGATAGGTGGTACCTCACATTTCATTACTTGTAATTGGGATAATTACATTTCAGCCAACTTTTTGTATAAAATTTAAAGGTCAGTCTATAAATTTTTTAAAATTAAAAAAATGTCAACAATCATTAAAATAAAATTAAAAAGTCATCAACAAAATAAAAAAAAACATCAACTTTCGAATTGTTATTTTATGTTTTAGTCTTTTTTGTATTTCAATGTTATGAACTTGCACCAAAATGTTGTGTTTTAGTCTATATTTGGAAGAGTTACTCCCGAAATTTGAAGAGTTGCACCCGACTTTGAATCGAGTTGCTCCCTACGTTTTGAAGACATGCTTCCAAATGTTTAAAAGAGTTGCTCCACAATGTCATGTAAAAAAACAAAAAGCAATAGACTAAAGAAATTGACTGAAATTTAATTATGCCATCGTAATTTTTTAGTATAGGAACCACTCAATATTTTCTTTTTATTTTTCTTTTTCTTGTTTTTGCCAAAATCTTGAACCAATAGCAGACTTAAAGAAAATTAATTTTGCAGTTAAGCACTTCCTTTCCCTTGGTAGTTTGGAAATGTATGTATAAGCATTGGTACCGCTACTTTGAAGTGAATTCTCAATGCTGGGTATCCTTTGGAAATTGCTGTACCAATTAAGTACTTTGCATTAATTCTTCTTAGATATGTTGTATTGCTTTTTTTTTTTAGGGTGGAAAGAAATGATGTACTAATTGTGTAGTTTCTGTGTCAACAATAACGAGAGAGAGAGAGAGAAAGAGAGAATAATTAACAAATTAACATCACTATAGTAAGAACATCATTGTGACAAGGTGTACATAGCAACACCCAATTATTTAATTGCAATATTCTTAGCTCATTAGGAACTTGAGAGCAGTAAATGATATCTGCTTTTCCTTAATGAAAACAAATCACGCTTGGGTAATTAATACAAGTACGTGTAAGTGCTCATAACGTCTCTAGTTGTTGTTGTCATACCAGAACTGTGCTTGAAGATAGTCAACCAATTTCTTGTCAACTTGGAATGCTTTAGCAAGAACATCATCAGAAATCGCTGGATTGGACCCAAAGACTGCCTTTGCGATAGTGATAACCCCTGCATTTTGGCTGCCCAGACCAGCGAAAGCAAGTGCATTTGTCTTTCCTATATTTAATTGGAAATGAATGAGACCCTCCGGGAATACAAACACATCTCCGGGGTATAGGACCTTGGTGAAGAGACGGTTATCAGTGTTGGAGGTTACAAAGCCAACATAAAGGGTGCCGTCTACGACGACAAGGATCTCAGTGGCACGAGGGTGTGTGTGGGGTGGGTTGAGGCCATTAGGTGCAAAGTCAATACGAGCCAAGGAGATACCAAGGGTATTGAGTCCTTTTATTTTGTCAACATTTACTTGAGTGACATTTGACCCAACTGGATTTGTCGTATTTCCAGGCAAATTGAGCCCTTGAAAGAAGAAATCGTTTGCTACAACATCCTTTGGATCCTTGCAGAACTTCCCATTCACGAACACTGCATGTAAGGAAAAAATCTTAATGTCATTAGAACATGTTATGGTAGGTACATATATATACACACATTTAGGATTATAATTTTATTTGGTATCTATGAAAAAAAGAAAAACAGAAAAAAAAAAAAAAAAAAAAAAAGTAAAAAGAAAAGAAGCATAAGGAGATAGGGACTTGGGGTTAGTTAAAATTTTCAATACAATCAAAGTTTGTAAAAAAAAAAAATAATGGAGTTTAATTATAAATGCCGTTAAGTCTGAAACATCAAAAATACCAAAAGACCTCTCAAAATGTTGACTCATACAGTGCGAAGGAAAATATATGCTGTTTAAAAACCATAGGATGTAGATAATATTTATCTTGCAACTTACTTTACACACACATATATATATATATATAAATTATTATAAATTATAATCCTCTTATAAAAATGGAAGTGCGCGCGAAACTAAGGCTTAGTTTGGCCCCCATGTGGCGCTTCTCCTTTTTTAAAGCACAATTTCATATTAATTCATTTGGTAACTAGTTTATTAGCTTTACAAAAATTGAACTTAGGGCTTTTTTAGAGGGATCTTTTAAAAGCTCTAGAATGGAGCTTTTAAAAGCTCAAGGGCTTTTTGATTTCATGATGTCTTTTTGAAGAGTATTGTGTCACTTGTATAAAATTATCAAAGAACTTAGTAATAAATTTCATAAGCTCCTTTTAAAAAGTCACGTGGGGCCAAACTAAGCCTAAGTAGAAATGAAGAGAAATAGTAAGAAAAGTGTACATATAGATGCAGATTTGTAATCACTACTACCAGCATATATATGAATTTGAAAATGAATAGTTGTATGGTGATACTTTAAGAAGATAGGTTCTGTTTCAAGCAAGAATATAGTGATGTGTAAAAACGGTAAAAATTAGATAATACTATACCTATATGTATACATTAGACTATAAAAATCCAAATATAAGCATGCAAGTGCCAAGCTAAGTAGAAATGAAGAGAAATAAAAAGAAAAATGTTTATATACAGTCAGATTTGTAATCATCAACTGCTACACAAAAATCTTGAACAGGACTAGGATCAGAGGCAGAGGCAAATGAAAAAGCCATAGCCAAGACGGCTGTGGCTGTAAAGAACTGAAAACCCATCTTCATCATTCTAAAAGAACTGATCACACTAGTTTTAAAGCCAAAATTGGATTCTTATTTGCTTGTATGATATATATTGAGAGGGAGGTGAAAAACTAGGGTGAAAATAGGCCTATATTTATAGTTGGATATACCTTGATTTGGTCTTTATAAGAATTCTATACTCCAAGCAAATAAGGACTTTAACAAGTCTTATAGGGTTTAATAGTTATCTACTCTATGGACGAACAATTCTTCAACAACTACACACATGCATATTCCCATTTCAATTTTGAAGACCAAGTACATTTTTTCTGCTATACTACTTGCTTCTTCTCATCTTGAAATTCTTACATACCACTTGATCCCTCTCTATACGAATAGAGTAAGTCTGTAGGCAGAAATAAATCTCACAAACACAATCTAGTTTTAGAATTTAAGAAAAATTTTAATTGTTTCACTTTAGTCCGAAACAATAGGGGGTTAAGTATCCACATTTGAAGCATAGGGGTACAATAAAAAATTGGTCTAACCACAAAGTTTTAAAGGTAATTAACGTACCCAATAGAAAATTTCTAATTTTCTACTGTAGAAAATTTCTAATTTTCTAGTGTTACGTTTGTTTAGTGGACAGGAGCAGATCTATCCATTCTCCTCAAGAAAACCAACTTCGATAAGTGTAACAAATGGAATGGGTCCAGCACAGAGGAGCTAGCAAGAGTCAACAACATGCAATGTTTTTAGCCACTTCCTCAAATTAACAATAACCCAAAAAATCAACAAATTATTACAAACCTTGACGTTAAGAAAGAAATGCTGCTCTTCTCTGTTCAATTTCTTTATGAAAACAACATACAAGTCAAGGGTCAAAACATGCATCGTCTCACCGTCACATCTGGCTGAACAAAAATATAAAAGAAATAAGGGTCAATTAGATATACAGACAGTTTATACTAATTATGTTAGTTTAAGGCCCACTAAAAGAAAATGTGTATCAATAAGTCCCTCAATTTTCGTTGGACATAAACACCCAACACTTATACCCTATATAATATTTGTGTACACACAATTGATACATACGTACACTATATATGTTAAGTGCATCCTAACTAGCTAGTATATACATATACGTAAAAGTAAAAAAAAAAAGAATACAAAAAAAAAAAAATCTAAGTTCAATACATTTTAGCCTTCTGGTTAAGCCCATTTTCAATTTACTAAATTTCCACTAATTTCTTTTTAAAAGGATAGAAACACACTAAGCATGTTACTTCCTTTGCATAAATTTTTTTTCCAAAAATACCCATTCATGACTAAAAAAACTTTAAAGCAATAAGTATAATTCTACATTTCTGTTTTTTTTTTTTTATTTACTTTTTTTTTTTTAGGGTTAAATGCATTTTGCACACTCAAACTATACCATGTTTTGCACATTGGTCCCTAAACTATCATTTTTTGCATTTTGGTCCCTGAACTATCATTTTGTGGCAGTTTGTCCGGTCCCTCTGTCACTTTCAGCGTCACTTTTGGTGTCACTAAAAAGTTACTTTTTTCGCCACTAAAAGTGACGGAGGGACAAACTACCACAAAATAATAGTTGAGGGACCAAAATGCATAAGATAATAGTTTATGGACCAAAGTGCAAAACATGGTACAGTTTGAGGGTGCAAAATGCATTTTACCCTTTTTTTTTTTAATGTTTTGAAAAAAAAAATATGAGATCTACAAGGGGAAAATTGTAAATTAATTTTGTAACGTTTGACTTGAAAACAAAAATACTCTTTCCTGACTAAATGTTTTATTTTGTAATGTTTGACTTGAAATGACAAATATATCCTTCATTTCACTCACAACGGGGTTAATTGTCAAATGTTGAATGTAGGAGTTAAGTGAGTCTATCAAGGGAGAAAAATAAATCAGCTAGTTTTCACATAAACATAAAAGTTTCATTTCGTCAAAAAACCACAAGGAGTTAGGTGTACTTTTGAACAATATATATAGGGGGCAAAGTAAAAATAAATATAATCAGAGAGGGTAAAATGTATCTAACCGTAAATCTTAATTCCTATGACTAAAAAGAAAGTCGTTTCTTCAAATCATACACCTGTATACAGTACTAGTTGTCTTATTTATTTATTTATATTTTTCCTTTTTCTATATTTATCTGAATTATGACAGAACATATACACACATCTCACAATGGCCCACAATAGAACCAATTAAAGACAACAATGGCACTACTAGTTGTCTACATCATGCATATATGCTACAGCTTGTTATGGTTTCATTCCTTTTTTTCTATATATATTTTTTTGTTCCAATTCCTGTCTGATTTAGACTCCGTTTGATTTTTCAGGTTCTCATCCAAATATCGAGTACCTGCACCTTTTCTCTCTTTATCTTATTCTGGTTCAAAAGTGGACACATAATCTTCTATTGGACTAATGTGAAAACATTAAGATTTCTCTGAAAAATAGTTGTACATGAGAATTATGTATTAAAATTAACCTTACGTACATGTGTTTAGGTGTCAAAATTACCCCGAAATAGACAATCAACCCCAAAATTAGCACCAACATGGAGATTATGTGTCATATGGTAGTATTATCCCCATATAAAGGGGTTAACCACAAAATTAACGTCACAAAGAGAGTTATTTAAGCGTTAAATACTTTTGACCAGTTTTAGAATTTTTATAAGTTTTGAGGGAAGTTTTACTAAAGGGGTTAAGTTTCCAATTTTGATGGAAAAAATGAAAATTATATCTAACCACAGTGGATAAAATATAATTAACCTAATAAATAAATTTCTAATTTGCTCTCAGGTTTCTTCCGTGGACAGGTGCAGATCAATCTGTAACAATTAGAATGAGTCCAGCTTTAGGGGAGCCGGAGTCAAACGTACATGCAATGTTTTTAACCACTTCGAAATGCGGAACTATTCTGTATCAAATAATAGAAAATTTGAAAATAAAAATAAAAATAAAAATAAAAATAAAAATAAAAGAAACTATTGAATGGAAGGGGTGAAAAGGATTAGCTTCCCGATGTTCAAGTCAACGCCAAAACATGCCTCCTCTTACCGTCACATTTGACTGAACAAAAAAAAATAGTAAAGAAATAAAAGGGGAGTTCGAAAGCTTCAAACCAAGGGAAGTGTTTTACCCAGTTTCTAGCTTCACTTGGACAAGTTTATACATTGCTAGGTACACTCGTGCATTTGTTATGTATATTTGTATATTTGTATATTTGCTATGTACACTCAGATTCCTTTATTTTAATTATTTTTCTTCTAGCAATTCTTATTTTTGTAAAGTTGAGCGGTATACATAACAAAACTAGCGGTGTATATAGCAACTCCCTCTATATATATATGAATATACAGAAAACCTAACATAATATATATATATATATATTTTCTGATATTACAATTAGAGAGTGGAGATTCAAATCTGCGACTAAGGCCGAATAGGCTAAAGTACATTTTGACCGCAATAAGTTACATTCATTGTCTGTTACATACAATGAATCCCAAAATAGTCCCTTAACAGCACACCACTCCAGTTGGGTAAGTTTATTGTGAGAAGCTTCTCATATGAGAATGCGCGTTTTAACCGTTAAATGAGCATCTGACGGTAAAATTTCCAAAAATCTGAAGATGCATTTATTGTTAAATATTCATCCAAATTCCAACGGTTAAAATCAACCTTCTCATATGAGAGCCTGCTCACTATACACTTACCCCTCCCAATTATCAAACACTTAATGGGCAAACATCTTCATCAACACTGACAAATCTCGGAAAAACAAAACCCACCCCATGATACTTCATCTACACGTACCACCCCAAAATATATTAAAACATGAAAGGCTCCCAACATGAAGAACCTGGCTACCTACACGATTGCTAAGCCCAAAAATAACACAGCATCCAATTTAGCGTTCCAGCAGAAACAACCCACCAAATTTTGAACAGGAGGTTCCTGTTTTGGCTAAAAATTAATTTGGTGAAGTGATCGGGGGTGCCAGGGGCTTTGTAAGAAGACCCAAACGTGTTACCAAACGATCCCTAAGTGTTGTTTGAGATGATTCGGGCGATGTTAGGAAGTAGGGATGACCCTTCCCTTGAGGTACAATCACTCTGATGCAAGTGATTTAACTCAAGAGTGATGAAACACATAACACCAACTGAAACTGGAACAAAGTTTGGACTGTGAAATGTATGAAATTCGGCACGAAATGATTAAGTAAGAATAAAGACATCATGAAAGCTTTGACTAAATTATATATTAAACAAGTAGAAACATTACAAAGATTAGAATCTCTATTGGAACATCAAATACATGGAAATGAAGAACAAAACAAAAAAGGATAAGGCAGTGAACGAGGAGCGGTTTGGTGTGTAGCCCGGGGGCTTGCGGCTGTTGTGTAAGCAACTTGCATGTAGCATGGTATTGTGTATATATAGGCTGCTGAAAGTAATTTCTCCATCCATGATCTTCCCACTATTGCAACTTCTCCACTACTTGTTAGCCACCACCCACTAAGTTGGTAAGTACCTCCCCACTAGTGTGGTTAATTTGCCACTTGTCCATAACATAAAAAACCCGGTCAAAATATAAAAAATATATTTTTATATTTTAGGGTGTAAACAATGCCCCCCTGGTTCTTTGAAAATGAAATGTAATGTAATTTTTGAAGAAACATGTATACAACTAGAACGATTTTTCTAGTCATTATCG
The DNA here is from genome assembly GCA_033977485.1 of Hydrangea macrophylla. Classification (NCBI taxonomy): domain Eukaryota; kingdom Viridiplantae; phylum Streptophyta; class Magnoliopsida; order Cornales; family Hydrangeaceae; genus Hydrangea; species Hydrangea macrophylla. Next base: position 3,368,237 of record CM066984.1, on the reverse strand, counting down.
GCCTCGGAGACCGATTTCGTGGTCACAGTACCCCATTGATTGGAATATGGACACTACAAGAAAAAAGGCCTTTTGTGACGAACTTTTTTGTGACGGATACAAATCCGTCACAAAAAATATTTTTGTGACGGATTCTGTGACGGAAATTTATCTGTCACAAATAATATTTTATTCGTGACGGAAATGAACCTATCCGACACAAATAAAATTGTATTTGTGACGGAAATGAACCTATCCGACACAAAAACATTATTCGTGACGGATGAATTAACTTATTCGACACAAATATATTGTGGCAATGTTGTAAATATTTCCTACCCTAACATTTCCCCCCAACATTTCCCAGCCTAATATTTCCTACCCTAACATTTCCCCCCAACATTTCTCTCTCTCGGCAGATTTCATTCCCCCCACACTCACTCACACTTTCTCTCTCTCTCTCTCTCTCTCTCTCTCTCTCTCTTTGGTCCTTGTGAAGCTAATCAGAGAAAGGAATCCGAAAAGAAAGGTAAGATCTGTTCATTTGGTTTTTGTGATCTTCATTTGGTCTCTCCATTTGTTCATCAATCTCTCTCTCTCTCTCTCTCTCTCTCCATTTGGTTTTTGTGTTCTTCTAGGTTGAGGACCACTCCACCATCGAGCACCACTCCACCACCGAGCACCACCAAGTACCACTCCACCACCAAGCACCACCGAGCACCACTCCACCTGAACTCTCCCTCTCTCGGTCAGATTCTTTCCCTCTCTGAATCTGTGGCTATGTATATATGTATGTATGTATATATGTATGTATATCATATTGAATGTGTAGTGTAGGTTAGGGCTTTTAATTAATGGTCCCCGTGAGGAAAAGCCCATGAGTGCATTTAATTGATCAGCATTGAGAAGGTTAGGGCTTTTAATTAAGAAGTCAGATTGGATATATAAAGCCCCTTTTGTGGGTCAATGGTTGTGCGAATGAATGTACCTTATTTCTCGAAGATAATTCAAAATGATGATCCAATAAAGTATCCCATAACAACACTTGATAGAGCAACCAGTATAAACCATCTGTCAAATTCAATTTTTGTTATATGGATGATGGAGTGTCAAATTCAACTCATTTCACCTACCAGGATTGTAAATATGAAGGACAAACCATTATGTTCAAGAACATTTTATGTCAGTAGGTGAGTCCTATAGTTTTTAAAGTGATGGAAAGAGAAAAAGAACGGAGAAAAATGAGTATATTTTATTATTATTATTATTATTTGTGGACTAGAGAAGTGAGTACTCCAGTAACTTAAAAATTATGGTGCGGAGAGGCATTCAATTTGTGATCAATTCAGAAGCAATTTAAAATCCTTTAGCTTCTGATTTCATTTATAGCTTTCTTTTTGTAGTCTTAAACTTATTTTTGAGTGTTAAACCTTGCCAAATAATATGTAACTTCAGATTTACTTGGGCATATTGACTTGATTTTTAATTTTAGTTATCCTGTTATTGATAGGGAAAATGTTAGAAATAGTACGGCGGATGGCTTTCGAGCAAGAGTGAGGTTGCTCTTTGTGACCTGTGTCTCACGAGTTCGAAACATAGAAAGAGCATCTCCACGTGCAAGGTAAGGCTTCGTACACATATTTGACTTACAAATACGCTCTGTGAACCGACTAAATGACTAGATATAGTTTTAGTTGAGTCATTTGTTTATCCACTACTTTGCTAGTCTGCCGTGGTCAGGCTAGCATTGACGGGAGTTTGCTTATAAGTATGGTTAATTACAACAAATTGTAAGAAAAAGAAGTAAATGTGGTTGGTTAATTACATCGCTGTCTGAATAACAATGATATATTACAACAAATTGTAAGGAACAATCTGATTTGTTAATCTCCAAAACAGATTCTGAGATGATCACTGAGTCCTCGTTATGTAATTGATCAGCATCCAATGTCATGAATGATGTTTGAATGTTGTCTCCCATAGTAATTAGTAAATGTAATCTATTCCTCAGCAAAAAAAAAGTATGTGTAATCTCTTAGACATAGTTTGGTCTCCATTTTGGTGTTTTTTTTTTTAAAGTACAATCTCATACTCCCTCCGTCCCATTTGATGTGGCCATCTTTTTTTTTTGGGATGTCCCAAAATTGTTGTCCACTTTCCTAAATTAGGATATAAATTTTATTTAGTTTCCCCAACTACCCTTCCTTGCAATCAATATCCAAATAAAATAATAATAAAAAGTGCAATGATTATGGGCAATTGTGGAAAGTAGGTGTAGATTCTTTTTGTCCCCTTAAATAGTTAGACTCCCCAAGATGGACACATAAAATGGGACGGAGGGAGTATTAATTTATTTGGTAATTAGTTTATGAGTTTTGTAAAAATTGAACTTAGGGTTTTTTGGAGAAGCTTTTAAAAGCGCAAAGTTACTTTTTGGTTTCATGATGTCTTTTTGAAAAATAGTGTGTCACTTGTATAAAATTATCAAACAACTTAGGCTTAGTTTGGCCCCCATGTGGCTTTTTAAAAGGAGCTTATGAAATTTATTACTAAATTCTTTGATAATTTTATACAAGTGACACACTACTCTTCAAAAAGACATCATGAAACCAAAAAGTAACCTTGAGCTTTTAAAAGCTCCATTCTAGAGCTTTTAAAAGCTCCCTCCAAAAAAGCCCTATGTTCAATTTTTGCAAAGCTCATAAACTAGTTACCAAATGAATTAACATGAAATTGGGCTTTAAAAAAGGAGAAGCACCGCGTGGGGGCCAAACTAAGCCTTAGTAATAAATTTCATAAGCTCCTTTTAAAAAGCCACGTGGGGGCCAAACTAAGCCATAGTCTTTTCATTATGGGAAAATGCTTAAGTCGATTTTTTTTTTTGGGTTACATTTCATCATGTTTTAATATAATATTGGTCTAGTTATTTGTGTGCTATACATGTACCACCTAGACACTTATACACGCAAACCAATCACATTTCATAACACTAGAAAAAATTACACAGATCTTCCCAAAGATTTGTAGTTAAGTAACAGTTTCCCTCCCTCAGTCAATTCTCACTTTTCCTTCATTTTTTTGTTTAGTGGACCGAACTAACTGGTCGAATGGTCGAATCGGTTGTCAACAAAATATTGGAGTGGGAAAATTGAACCGTAAAAATACTCAAAAACTGTCAAAATCGACCAAGCCGAAGTCATTTGGTCGATTTTAAAACTTATCAATAACCGACCAAACCGAACCGACAACACCCCTACTATTTATAAATAAATTTATTAATTAACAAAATAGTAAAATTGAAACATACTTTCATCCATTTAACCAACCTTTTAGCCTACTTTGGTTATTGCTACTTTTTCTTTCCTCTGGTTAACCAACCTTTTAACCTACATTGGTTTTTGTTACTTTTTTAATGCTGTAAAAGTATAGAAGATTTGGCTTGTTGGGCGTCTTTTTTGTTCTTTTTCTAAACCAATCTCGATTGATGTTATTCTTAACTTTGTGTTTCAAGAATATTATCAAGGGTATTGGCAGAGACTGCATTGGACTGATTTTGGTTGTGTTCAAAACAGTCACTTCTTGGAATAACAGATTTGTTGAAAAGCTAAAAATTGGAGCTTCGTACAAAAGCTGTTTTTTAAGCTTTAAAAAGGAATCAGATTTTTTAAAAAGCTGTGCAAAAGCTAATCCTAATACCACACATATTTTTTTTAGAAGTGATTGTTTACCCCGAATAAACGGACTCTTGTTAGCTTTTCACAGCTTTTAAAAATCCGATTCCTTGTTAAAGCTAAAAACAGCTGCTTTAAAAAGCTCTAATTTGTAGCTTTTTAGAAAATTTCTTATTCCCAAAAGTGTGTATTAAAAGCTGACCCAACAGGCTCTTAATGGTGGTTGATTTACAGTTTTTTTTTTTGGTGGTGGGGCACAACTGTAGGATAACCCGTCGGACAAGGATATGAATCAAGGAACTTTGGTAATTTTTAATTTGGACTCGTCAGTTTCGAATGATGACCTCCGACAGATTTTTGGGGCTTATGGCGAGGTTAAAGAGGTGATATAATTTCTCCCTTTGTTGTTTCCCTTTGTTTTTTTGGTTCCTTTTCCTGTTGGTTTCCGCTGCTCGGGCATTCTTTTGTTGGTTGATATTTGAGCAATGTGGTATTCATTGTACAAAAGCAGATAAGGGAAACACCACACAAGAGGCATCATAAGTTCATTGAGTTTTATGATGTAAGAGCTGCAGAAGCAGCGCTTAGGGCCTTAAACAGGAGTGACATAGCGGGGAAACGCATAAAGCTTGAACCAAGTCGCCCTGGGGGTGCTCGTCGAAAGTGCGTATACTAATACAATTGAAATCCTTTAATATTCTGTTACATGTTCAAGCTTAGCGTTTTCTTAATGTGGTGGAATTATTCTCTGAGAAACAAAATTTCCTAACTTTATTTCATTAGCGCTTTGCATTTTCTCTGTGTTCATCTGCTTGTATTTTATGGGTAAGTTTCTATTCTTTCTTGGCTCAATCAATGATAGCTTTTCATAGTCCAATGAGGTTGTGTTTCAGCAATGACGAAAGTGAGAGTTATTTGTTATATCAATTAAGGAGCATGGTGTTCCATCAACCCCCAACTCATGCCCCTTATGCGAGACACCATCTCCAACTTAAAAGCATTAGCAACTAAGACTTGTTTTTTTTGGAAAAGTAAAGATTGTCTCCGAATGCATTTGTTACATAAGTTGATAATGAAGACGATAATGTAATTATAGTTGGTGAGAATGCATTCCGCCAATGTCATTCAAAACACACCCTAAGGTGATGGGTTTATTGAGATGTTTGTGAAAGCTCTAGGTCAAAGGCACTTCATGTCCAGCTTTAGTTTTCCCCCCGCACCTTGAGATAAGATAATTTCATTATAACTTTTTTTGTCTCTAATTGTTTATTTGTTTCGCCCTTGATTTTGCAATGTGCGATCATTGGTTTTATTTCTTACAGAATGAGAATAAGATCCATTTATATATGTTGAATAAGTTACCGTCATCAGACTTCATCATTTACTCCTTGCCACTGTGATACGCCTTTTGTGGCTCAGCTATCAACAAAAAGAATTGACATGGTGGTATCAGGACTGTTTCTATTTGTTTCAAATCATCATTGCTACTTTTCACCCTTTTGGATTGGTTTTTTAACTAATCACTTTTTGGAGTAAGACATTTTTTGAAAAGCTACAAATTGGAGCTTTTTAAAAAGCTGTTTCATATCTTTAAAAAGAACCAGATTTTTCAAAAAAAAATTAAAGCTAATCCAAACCATCACAGCTTTTTAAACTAGCACTTTGTTAGTGATTGTTGGCCTTGAGAAAGCTATCCCAAATGGGCTCTTGTTAGTTGTCAGTTGTCACTGTTAACTTAATCATTTATATGGCAGTTTAGTTCAACAATTTTGTGTTATTTGATCTTTTATGCATCATAGTAGTTGATTCATCATAACACATACTGATTAAACGTTGTACTTTTAGCCTTATGTTACAACTGAATCAAGAGCTTGAACAAGATGAATCTCGGAGTTTCCTACATCAAGTTGGTTCCTCAATAGCGAACTCTCCTCCAGGTTAGGCCCTTCTGGATATCCTTTTCCTTATTTCAGGTATTAATTACTTTATTGTAGTTTCTATATCAAACATAAAATATGATTAGTTTGTTTTATAGGAAATAGCTATGAAAAATAAAAGGAATCGTGAACATCAAGTACTCAATCATACAACTGGGAGGAAAAAACTTGCTCAAGTAAGGGATGAGGTAAGTCATTAGGTATATATATTGCTCATTCATTATTAAACTTGCTGCTACTATTAAAAATCAAATTTTTATAATTTTGTTTGTTAAAATAAACATATTAGATGGAGGCACGTGGAGAAGAGACCGATCGAGTTAATGTGTTCATTGTGACACATAAACCCAAGGAAGGTCGCCCGCAAGCTCCAGAGACTGCTGCTGCGATTGTATGTTTCAACTATCATATGTTATAATATATTTCCTCTCTTTTGTTAAATGAAAGGTAAAGTTGAAACGACATAGTATTTTTTTCATGTATACTAAACTCATATATGTAACATTGTAGGCTGAGATGAAAAGTCGACTAGATACAGTTTCAGTGGAAGAGCGTACAACCGCCTTTAAGGAGAAGGTATTTACGGATGTCATAGGACCTGATATTCGTGGTCGAGTTAAGACTTACGGGGCAGGGGCCACTCCGAGGACTGTTGTTGGCACAGGAGCAGGGACGCAAACCAGATCTAGAGATATGGAACTGGAACAGAGAATAGTTGAAAAGGTCAATGCATTGCTTGATTCACGGATTGCTGAAGTGATAAATTTGTTTCGATCTGGGATAGAGGGAGGGAGTCGACAGGTTGGAGATGGCCCATCTAGTGTCGGTAACCAGGTAACAAATATAAATATTGCACTTATATTTGTAATAGAGAAATTTGGAATGTTTTCAAAATTTTGATGTAATATTTGTATTTTTGTAGGTTCCTACTTCATCAAGTGTGCATCGCCCAAACTCTGAGGCTGATGGAGATACGAACCAAGATGATGAGGTAATTTCTTTGTACATGTAGTTTACTACCAAATTGTTAGAAATAATTCTAGTTTATTATCTCTTCATTATTAATTGTGTTGATGGGCATAATTGTGAGTTGTAGTGTATGAGTGTATGTTTTTATGTAGTGAAACAATATGGTTGATTATCTTGTATTAATAAGGAGAATTGTGAGTTGTGGTGAATTCATAATTAGGGTTGGTGATCTTCGATTTTTTGTTGTATAGCATGAACTAACATTAGACTCATCATGTTGTTCGTAGAACTTTGAGAAGAAATTTGTGCTGAAATTTAGTATGCTAAATCATAAAAGTGCCAAAGAGTTGTATGTTGATTTTGGATTGTGATAAATTTATTTACACAGCTTTATGAAAATTTTCGGATGTTGTAGAAATAGAGGAAACTCTGCCGATTTTTTTTAGGAATCTTCGGCCTTTTTTTTTTTTTTTTTTTGTTCATGTTGCTTGTTTGGATAGTGTTTTATTTGTATTTTTGGTCTTGTTTTGCTCTTTAAGTTGCTAGGAGGTTGCATTACTATATTTTTAATTGAACTTTCATTTTTTGTTTCAGGTTGTGGCAAGGGATTAGAGTATAATTTGCCATTTTTAATTGAATCAATTATGAATGTAATGACTTTATTTAGACTGTTATCATTTTATTTTTATTTCTACTAATGTCAGCTATGAAACAATTATGTATGAACGTATGCTTTATTGTTTCTTGTTTTATCTTTAATTAATATGCTTTTAAAATTTATGTGGTTCTTGTTGTTAAAAATAAGTATGGCATAATTTATTTTGATGGAGAAATAATGATTTTTGGTGACATTATGTAAACTTCTGTCACAAATAATATTTGTGACGGTTTTGGTAATAATGATTTTGGTGACAATATATAAATTTCCGTCACAAATAATATTTGTGACGGTTTTGGTAATAATTGTGGTCACAATATTTAAAATTTCGTCACAAACACTATTTATTCCGTCACAAATACTATTTGTGACGGTTTTGGGTCGACACAAATAAAGTGCCTCAAATCAAATGTGACACTACTATTTGTGTCGTACATTAATCCGTCACAAATACTATTTGTGACGGTTTGGGTCGACACAAATAAATCGTCACAAATTATAGGTATATGTGACACTCTTTTTTGTGTCACACACAAATCCGACACAAAATCCGTCACAAATACTTTTTTGTGACGGATTTGGACCGACACAGAGTTTTTGTGACGCCTTTAACTTGTGTTGGGCACAAATCCGTCACAAAAGGTGTAATTCCGTCACAAATACTATTTGTGACGGAATTGCACCATTTTTGTGACGGATTTTTTCCGTCACAAAAGACCTATTTTTTTGTAGTGGGACCAGCCCCAAAACATTACTAAGCGAGACAAGTGAGATTGGTCATGAGAAGACCGATGTACCAACTTGTAACATTATGTATTAAAGTTTCAGTCTTGTACTGCATTGGGCTTCAAGGGAGGCTGCAATTTTCCAAAATGTAGAGTAGACCGATTTTTATTTTTTTTACCAACGAATGTCATGCCACTTGCCTCATTCTTGAACATTAATCATCCCACTACTCCCATTTTCTTTGCCACATGTCAATCTCTTGTCAATAACTCCCAGAAAATTACTTTTAAGTGCTCAACACAAGACCGATTTACTCATATTGGTCAAGACATCGGTCACTTCAAAAAACCCACTTGTAATATTTTTCTGTAAAATCTTTGAAGAATCATGTTTAGGACCCTTTTTTTTTTGCTCAGACCTATATCAGTCTAATATAAGACCAATATATTTGATGTGAGTCAAATTGTTCCTTCTGAATGGAACTCGGTCCTACCTTGAGACCGACAAACTTTGGCCAAATACTCCAAAATATGCACCAACCAAATTTGGTAACCAATTAGGAAATGGGCCACCCTTATAAATTTACAACACATGAATTGCATAAGAAACTTGGGCCGGCCCACCATGAACAGCAACAAAACAAAAGAGTGCAACTCTACATGTTGATATTCATTTTCTCGGACTCACAACTGACACATCATTTTAACCAATTCGTTGCCTGGGTTGGCCTACATTGAAAGTGCACCTTCATCGGACAAAACTTCTCGGACACAACTTCATCGGGCACATTTGTCCGATTAGCAAATCATTTCATGTGGCTGCTCCAATTAAGGCATTTGATCAGACCCACCATTACACATAACTGCCATATCGGTCCATACAGGTCCGAAATATTTAAGCAAAATCACTAAGTGATCCTTTTAAAAAAAACAGTGAACTAATAAGGTTTTTTTTTAATAATAATAATATTGTAACATGAACAGTCAAAGAGCCAAAATCATTATTTGATATGCTCCACAAAGCCATTGAGTATTAAAATTTACACAAACCAAAATATTATATGGCTTCTTGTGTAAGTATTTTTTGGCAACAATGCCAAAAAATTTGAACAATTCTTCGGCCATCATTTTTTTCCACGGGGGTTGTTCACATTTAATAAATTTGGGGGCCGAATTAAAATTACTCAACCTATGTGGACCTTGCCCCCCAACCGCCTTCTCGTCGTCACCAACACTAGCGGGAGGAGTATTAGCTGAAATTGAAATTATCGGCCTATCACTAACAATTATTTTTTCGCCGTCTTGCCCCCCGATTGGTGGGTTAGACGGCGTAGAACCAAGATCTATCTCTTGATTTGTGGAAGCGACATCGGCCACTTTTGGCCGTTTAAATTGTTTCGCGGCCTCTTGAAAAATTGTTTTCATGGCCGCTATCATGGTTGTCCGTGTCTCTTCGAGGTAGAGAGCATACTCTTTTTTAATACGGGTTGTTTCATTGAATGCTTTTTCAAGGCGCTCAAATGAATCAACAATCACCGCTTGGTTGTTGTTGAGCGATGAATCCGATTTATTACTCGGTTCTTCTATCCATTTGTTGCTTAAAAAGTCGTCCATAGACATGAAATTGTCTTGCCCCCCAGGAGGTGGATCGTCAACTCCACTTGACGCTTCAATGAGGTCGATTTCACGGCCAAAAAATTGTATATCAGTCTCAAACCGGTGAATCTCAGCATATAATCGACCGATTTTAACGTCATATCGAAGCGCTTCAGTGTCATGCTGATCACGTAAATACGGCCTCCATGGCAATGCACAAACTTTGTGCCATAAATTATTACAAATAATTGATTTATCGTTTTTAAGACGATAAATTTCATCATGAAAATGGCTTATTCCCTCACGTCGCCAACGGATCTGATCGTTGTAAAAACGAAGCCATGCATCGGTGAACATCCTTCATCACTCAGTGGTCCCACCGAGCGTGCCAAATTGTTTTGGCTAAAAATTAATTTGGTGAAGTGACCTGGCGTGCCAGGGGCTTTGTACGAAGACCCAAACGTGTTACCAAAACGATCCCTAAGTGTTGTTTGAGATGATTCGGGCGATGTTGGGAAGTAGGGATGACCCTTCCCTTGAGGTACAATCACTCTGATGCAAGTGATTTAATTCAAGAGTGATGAAACACATAACACCAACTGAAACTGGAACAAAGTTTGGACTGTGAAATGTATGAAATTCGGCACGAAATGATTAAGTAGGAATAAAGACATCATGAAAGCTTTGACTAAATTATATATTAAACAAGTAGAAACATTACAAAGATTAGAATCTCTATTGGAACACCAAATACATGGAAATGAAGAACAAAACAAAAAAGGATAAGGCAGTGAACGAGGAGCGGTTTGGTGTGTAGCCCGGGGGCTTGCGGCTGCTGTGTAAGCAACTTGCATGTAGCATGGTATTGTGTATATATAGGCTGCTGAAAGTAGCTTCTCCATCCATGATCTCCCCACTATTGCAACTTCTCCACTACTTGTTAGCCACCACCCACTAAGTTGGTAACCTCCCCACTAGTGTGGTTAATTTGCCACTTGTCCATAACATAAAAAACCCGGTCAAAATATAAAAAATAAATATTTTATATAAAAAATTTCTAAAAATCTGAAGATGCATTTATTGTCAAATGCTCATCTAAGTTCCAACAGTTAAAATCAACCTTCTCATATGAGAACCTGCTCACTATAGACTTACCCCTCCCAATTATCAAACACTTAATGGGCAAACATCTTCATCAACACTAACAAATCTCGGAAAAACAAAACCCACCCCATGATACTTCATCTACACATACCACCCCAAAATATATTAAAACATGAAAGGCTCCCAACATGAAGAACCTGGCTACCTACACGATTGCTAAGCCGAAAAATAACACAGCATCCAATTTAGCGTTCCAGCAGAAACAACCCACCAAATTTTGAACAGGAGGTTCCTTTTCGTTTCTGTCCCAAAAACCTTCAAGGCCAAAAACACCACCGGGGGGGGGACAGGTAGACCACATGTAACAACTGTCCTAAGAGAAAAACGAACTTCGATGCCGCCAGCTTTCTCGCCATCTCTATTCATGAAGTACAGGCACGGACACTCCGACACAACTACAGCACGATGTCGGCACTTCGACACTATGTTATTCTAAGAAATTGCAGATCGACACTACAACAAAAATATCCATGAGCAGGTAAAATTTTAAAATCTTTGGCTATGTATATGTAATCTGTAGAATCATGGAATTAACCTATGTATTGGCCCCTCCAATATTCCAATTTTTAGAAGAAAAAAAAAATCACAATATGCTTCCCAAATTTGTTCCCAAATATTATAAGTTGTAACAAATTCATACAGTGGCACGTGGTACCATCAATCATTGTCAAATAATTTGGTACAATTATTATGTCATTTAAAAACCAATTTTGAGATTCAAATTTGGAAAACATAACATTACTCTTTTAAAAAATAGTTCAAACCTATATATATATATATGTTTCAACGCTTATTCTTGTAAAGCATAAGCAAAAGGATGTTTCAACGCTTATTTTTGGGACTAAAGCTACTAAATATGTATTATATCATTAAATTATTAAAATCTTATTTTTAACTATGGACATCACCACCACTAATATGTGTTCAAGTATAGGTTTAAAAAAAAAAAAAAAAAAAAAAACTGGCCATATTACTTGTGGAACATTAAATGCATCGAAAATGAGAAAAATAAAACCCAAAATTTGTGCAAAAAGAGCGAAAATCCCCAAAATATTGGCTCTGAATCTCTCCTGCTAGCAGAGCAAAAAGCCCTCACTGGGTATTGACAACCAAAAACACTCGCACATTGCCACAAATTGCCACGTATCACCACACATCATGTGTTTGATTGTTGGCCCTGTTAGAGTTCTTTAGTACTAAAATTACCTGATTACAATATTTGAAAGAGTAATGCTCTGTTTCTCAAATTTTAATCTTAAATTTATATCTCAAATGATATGGCGATGCGTGTATTGGATTTTGATTGTATGATGTTGATGTGCTCCTATCATTATTAAAGGTGGTCCCACATTTGGGATGTGAATTTGGTTCAACATCATCCAATTAAAATTCAGTGGACCCACTGCCACATTATTTAGAATGTGAATTTGAGATTAGGATTTGGAAAGCATAGCATTACTCTATTTGAAAAATAAAAAATTTGACTTGTTTAAGCAAGAAAGAAACCACATGGAAAACATAAGAAACTAGTTTATTTTCTGCGTTTCCTTTAGGTTCTATTCAGTTTGTGGAATTAACGAAGGAAAAGAATATATGGAAAGGATAAAAAAACAGGGCGTTTTGGTCATGCTTGAACAACATAAACAATGGAAAAAAAAAAAAATTTATAATGACAACTCTAAAGTAAAAGAAAAAGAAGGAAAATCACTCATAAAATTTAAAATTTAAAATTTATTTCTTAACATTTGAGACATAACTAAGAGTACAACATTTGGGATCTAAATCACTAGTACGTAGGCTACATCCTATACCACTAGGATGAATGATAGAATTGTCCCACGGGTTTTCTTGTATTTCGTTGACAATTTAACTTTTGAGTTGAGGAGCCAAAACTGATAAAGGCTTGGACTGATCAAGTCACAATCTCAGATTGGGGGGCCTACAAGCTTTTATGCTCAAGGCAACAACGTTGTTTAGTGTTTATTTTTAAGAATATTGTATGATACATCATACTTCATTCGATGCATCAAACATTCACTAGTATGTACGACACATTATAAACCATTAGATGTATCATAAATTTTTCCTTATTCTTAGTTAAAAGAACGCTTTAGCTAGTTTGTTTTTTTCACTCTTTCACTGTCATTGATTCTTAGTTCAATTAAATAATTCATTGAAGTTGTCATTCTAAAGCACAAGGAAGCAACAAGACCTGGATCTAGTATTAAAGTGAAAATTATAGGATTTCAACATCTCTCTCTGTTCTGAGAAAAAAAAAAAAACCATCTCTCTTTGTTTTAATACCTAAATAGTGTTGGAAAAATATATTGATATTCAAGAGACTATTTGTGTACAACAGGAGTAAAATAGAACCAGCACAAAATTAATTTAATTATAAAAATTAAAACTAGCAACAGAAATTAGAACTACAATATCTAAACAGAAAGCAAAAACTGGAAAACTGAAACAATATCAGATCAAACCGAGGCCTATGCTATATTCACAGTTTCCTTAAAACAGATTCGCCGCCTCACCACAAGTGCTCGAGAATATCACCGGCGTCTGTCTCCCAGGATACAGCGGTAACTAACAATCAACAAGCACGATGTTTTTGACTGCTCCGGCGAACCAACTATGTCTTTAACTCTCTCTCTGAAAAATAAGAATTGGCAATGGAACTGGAGAACAGTCAGAAAAGGTGTGTATAGATTGAGGGAGAGATAGAGGATTTATAGGATGAACATAGCCTTTTTAATTTCTATAACTACAAACTGTTCAATCTCTACAACAGTTTAGAAATCTCAGAGGTTTCTGCAATGCAAAAAACATGTGCAGAAATTCTAAGGGTCACTCAATACATAAATTGAAAAAACTAAAACTTGTGGGGTCTAAAAAGAAATACTGTGTGTGGGCTGAACCCGCTACCCCGACTCGGCACGGTCGGTAAGCCGGACAGCGGCGGCGCGCGCGCTCGTGTGTGGAGTAAACCCAAAGGGCTTTAGGTCCTCCCCCTTCCACAAAACTGGGTACCCCTTGGGGCCCAAACCCAAAACATGAAGTAGTCTTATAAATACACTAAAGACTTCTTCGAGTTTTCCTAGGTAAAACAAGGCAATTTGTGAACCTTTTCCATTTCAACAACTCCTGGTAAGGGGCAACCTTTGAGGATTAATTTCTTATTCACCCATCAATAGTTTTGGACATGTGAATATCCAAACTTCATCTCCTCATGGAGGAGAACACAAATCCACAAGGACCCCACTCAAATTCAAAGTGGGTCCCACTTTTATTAGGCCTTAAACATGGCCAAACACATATTTATCCAACAATCCCCCACATGAATGAAATTAATTGAAATGATGTGAGACAGCATATACTCGATAAGAGAGAGCACAACGAATCACTCCTGCAATAGGACAGGTAGCTGTTGACTTTGAACCTTCCCTTATAATAATCTATTAGATTTACTCGCTGACTAGTGAACGCATAGTCATGAACTGATTGCCGTTAGTATAAACAACGGAAAGACCTCACACAGGAGCTTTCTAAACATAGTTTAGTTCTTACACTTGTATTCATTTTGGCCTTAAACACTCGCCTACTTCAATGAACGTTTATCGAAGAATTTTGCCTTTCTCAAATTCTTTTAGAAGCGGCCCCACTTCTCATTCACATAGGTGACTTGTTTAGAGTATCCTTCCATACTCTGCTTGGCAATACCAACGCACATAGTCATTAAAAGCTAAGCTTACCATCACACTATGCAGGTATCACTGTTGTATCATAGAAATGGGCAAAAGAACATTTCTCCTCAGTAATTCTCCTAAGGTACATGAAATTAGGTTGTCCCTTTGAACCTAGATATTCGGATCTCCTGTCAACTAGGTTGGATTTCCATTCTGGTACCTTGTAATGTCATAGGTTTTAGTCTCATTCCTTTAGATAACTTATTAACTAACTCTCGATTCAAACCTTTGGTTAGCGGATCCGCAATATTGTCCTTTGACTTTACATGGTCAATAGTGACAATCCCACTAGAGAGTAGTTGTTTTATGGTATAGTGTCTTCGACGAATATGCCTTGACTCACCATTATACATATTACTTTGTGTCCTTCCAATAGTAGACTAGCTATCGTAGTGTATGCAAATTGCTGGCACAGGTTTTGACCATCTCGAAATATCTATTACAAAATGGCGAAGCCATTCAGCTTCTTTGGTTTCCTTGTCTAGCGCAATGAATTCCGACTCCATTGTCGATCTAGCTATACAAGTTTATTTTGAAGACTTTCAGGAAATAGCTACACCACCAAGTGTAAAAACATATCCACTTGTAGACTTTGAATCTTTCATATCTGATATCTAGTTTGTATCACTGTATCCTTCCAACATAGCTGGATATCTCATATAGTACAACCCATGATCACGAGTGCAATGTAAGTACCAGAGTATTCTCACTATCCCTTTTCAATGGTCATTTCCTGGATTACTCGTGTATCTACTCAGTTCACTAACTGAATAAGCAATGTCTGACCTTGTACAACTCATCAAGTACATCAAGCTTCCTATCACTCGAGAATATTCTAATTGAAATACACTCTCACCGGTATTCTTAGATAGGTGTAGGCTGAAGTCTATAGGCGTCCTGGCTATACTTGTACCAGACTTGTTGAAATTCTCTAGAATCTTGTCTACATAATGCGTATGTGACAAAACAAGTCCATTAGTATTTCTAGAGATCTTGACGCCCAGTATAACATCATCAAGCCCCATATCTTTCATGTCTAATTTAGAATTCAACATTTTCTTAGTTGAGTTAATAATTGTATCACTACTTCCCACAATGAGCATATCATCAACATAAAGACACAAGATGACATAACCATCATTGGTATCTTTGACATAAACACATTTGTTACACTCATTGATCTTAAATCCACTAGAAATCATAGCT
Organism: Hydrangea macrophylla; assembly: GCA_033977485.1. NCBI lineage: Eukaryota > Viridiplantae > Streptophyta > Magnoliopsida > Cornales > Hydrangeaceae > Hydrangea > Hydrangea macrophylla. The sequence goes on along the minus strand of CM066984.1, from coordinate 3,352,586 downwards.
TTATCAAATTTCTCATGCCATTATTTAGGAGGAGCTTGCTTCAATCCATACAATGATTTGACAAGCTTGTATACTTTTTTCTCTTGCCCTAGAGCAGAAAACCTTCGGGTTGTTGCATGTAGATTTCTTCATTCAAATCTCCATTAAGAAATGCATTCTTAACATCCATTTGATGTATTTCGTGATTTTGCAGAGCTGCGATTGCAATTCAAATGGATGTTATTCTCGTAACAGGAGAATATGTATCAAAGTAGTCTAGACCATCCTTTTGTCTATACACTTTAATGACTAGCCTTGCCTTATACTTGTCAATAGTACCATCCGTTTTCATTTTCCTTTTGAAAATTCATTTGTACCCCAAAGGCTTACATCTAGGAGATAGATCAACCAGTTCCCAAGTATGGTTTTGTAAGATGGAATCAATTTCACTCTTGATTACTTTTTTTCCATAATGGTCCCTCTAGTTATCTTATAGCTTCAGTATAACTTTGAGGCTCGCATTTTAACAGATAGGTTAGAAAGTCTGGACCAAAGGACTTTGATGTTCTAACCCTTTTCCCACGTCTAGGCTCAACATCAACGTATTCTTCTTGGGTTTTACTACTTTTCCCAATAGTCTCAAATGTGCATTTTTTAGAACTATATTCCTCTTTACAAAGAAATACATTCTCAAAGAACGACACATTTCTAGACTCCATGATCGTGTTCTTGTGTATAGCTGGGTTTTCAGATTTGTGTAAAAGAAACCGATACACACTACTATTATATGCATAGCCAATAAATAAACAATCAATAGTTTTTGGACCTATCCTTTCTTTCTTAGGAGTAGGTACAAGACCTTTGCAAGACACCCCCACATTCCTAAGAATTTATAGGAAGGTTTCTGACCATTCCACTATTCATACGAGGTTTGACCAACTTTCTTTCGAGGTACCTTATTTAAAATATAATTTGGAGAGAGAATTGCCTCCTTCCCACAAGTTCTGTGGCAATCCAGAACTTTTTGACATAGCATTCATCATTTCTTTTAAGGTATGATTTTTCCTTTCAACAACTCTAGTTGATGGAGGTGAATAAGGTGCAGTGGTTTGGTGAATAATTCCATGTTGTGCACAGTACTTACCATATGTTGCTACATATTCACCACCCCTATCACTTCTTTACACCTTAATCTTTTTACTTAGTTGATTTTCAACCTCTATCTTGTATAGAATGAACTTATCCAAAGCTTCATCCCTACTTTTTAGCAAATACATATAACAATATTTAGTGCAATCATCAACAAAAGCAATAAAATACTTATTACCACCTCTTGATTAAACCATTTTTAAATCACATACATCAGTGTGGATTAATTCCAGTGGTTCTGTGCTTCTTTCTATTGATTGAATTGAAGTCTTTGTTAACTTTGCTTCAACACAAGTTTCACATTTATAACCTGTATTAATATGAAAGCTTGGTATATGCTATAGTTTAATTAATCTCCGCAAAGAATTAAAATTAAGATGTCCTAATCTACCATGCCACAAATTGGAAGACTCAAGCAAGTAAGCAGAAGAAGTACTCATTTTATTGATATTGTTATTTGGCACAATAGTCATTACATTGAGTTTAAACAACCCATCACTCATATACTCCTTCCCCACATACATCCCAGCTTTAGTCAGTACCACCTTGTCTAACTCAAAAACCATTCGGAAGCCATGCTTGTTCAGAAGAGAACCAGACACTAGGTTCTTCCAAATTTCAGGCACATATTGGACATTGTTCAAAGTTAACTATTTCCCTGAAGTCATCTTCAGAATTATCTTTCCTTGACCTTCCACATCAGAAGAGGTTGAGTTACCCATAAACATCTTCTCACCATTATTCATTGGCTCGAAAGAAGTGAACATCGCTTTGTCAGAGCATATGTGGCAAGTGGCACCAGTGTCTATCCACCATTCCTTTGGGTTTGAACCCACAAAGTTCACTTCAGAGACCACAGTGGACAGATTGATTTTTGAAACATCCCTTTAGATATAGTCTAATTCTGCCATGTTAGCCTCTTGACTTTTCTTAACTTTCTTTTGTGGCAGATGACACTCAGAAGCACGGTGTCCAATTTTGCCATAGTTGTAGCACTTTCCTTGAAACTAAAATTTAGGCTTCTTAGAGATACCACCTTTTGGCCCCATTTTGTACCCTTTGCCAGAAAAGGATTTCTTCTTCATGCTTAAGCTTCGACCATGCTCAACCACATTAGCCTTGGCCATAATATTATTTCCCATTTTCTGTCAGCCCCTTTGTTATCTTCATCAATTTGAAGTCTAGCAATCAGATCTTCAATTTTCATCTCCATTCGCTTGTGCTTTAAGTACTTCTTCAAATCTTTCCAAGCAGGGGACAGTTTTTCAATAATTGTAGCAACTTGAAAGGTTTGACTCAAGGTCATCCCCTCAGCATGGATTTCATGCAAGATCACTTGCAGGTCCTGAACTTGATTGATCACAGTCTTTGAGTCCACCATTTTATAGTCGAGGAATCTCCCTACTACAAATTTCTTTGACCGGCCATCATCAGTTTTGTACTTTCTGTCTAAGGACTCCCGCAGTTCCTAAGCAGTGGTCTTAAAACTATACACATTGTAGAGTGTATCGTGTAAGCCATTCAACACATTGTTTCGACACAGAAAGTCCGAGTGCTTCCAAGCATCAATGACTAGCTCAACCTCTTGGTGTTATTCATTTTCATTAGGAACAAGAGCATCTTTCTTCAAGAACTTCGCAAGGTTCAAGGTGGTAAGATAAAACAGCATCTTTTGTTGCCATCTTTTGAAATCCACACCATTAAATTTTTTGGGTTTCTCCCCGTGGTTCACAAGAACCGGTTTGGATTGAGGGAACCTTCATAGGGATCGAACCAGTCACCATGGTATTGGAGTCAGTAGCACCGTTGGTCGTAACAGGGTACACAGCAGGGTTCATAATCTCAATTGCCATTTATGAAAATATCATCACACAAAAATTAAATCCAAGATAAGAAAAGGATTGGATCCTTTCTTTATAATTACTTACAGAATTGAAACTAAAAATAAATTATGTTTAATATATATAAAAAAAATTTTCCCTCTTTTTTTTCTGAAATAAACTGCTTCTATTTGACAGTTTAATTTAAATTATTATTAAAAATGAATCTGCTTTAAGCTTGTTTGAAAAATATATTGACGATACAATTTTGAAACCAGTTCTAAAATCAATATACAAATCAAAACCAGTGTTCCAAAATGCATCTATAGTTCCAAACAAGCATGGCTCGGATACTAATTGTAGTTAAAATAGGTTTAAAATTTAATTTAAACACGCAACGGAACGATTATGTTACAATACTTTATTGGTAGGCCCGGATCTACTACTCGTCAACTTTATAGATGCGTACAAGAGAGGGGACAAGAATTATACCTCAGGTCGTGAACCCAATTCTGATTCTTTTACTTCCTGCAGCCTCTGCTAGATGGTATTCACTCTTATGACTCCTACGGATGCTCGCGGAGAAGCTAGGGTTGGTGGGAACCCTAATAGAGAGGATAGAGTAGGTTTGGGAACTCTTAAACAGTTTCAGTAGCTTCTAGTATAATAAAACGAACTCTAATTTCTCGACGCAACGACTCTATTTTAGATTCCCAAAATCGACCTTACTTTCAATCGATCGAAGTGACCTCGATCGATCGAACCTGTCTAGACTTCAATCGATTGAAACAACTTCAATCGATCGAACCAGTCTTGACAGCATCCTTATATTCCTTTCCAAGCACCCTTGCGGAGCTAAGAGTGGGACGTCCTAGGCTCATTATTGTTGGCTCAAACTAATTGTAAATTCCCATGACCAAACTCTTTGATTAGCAAATTAACCAACTGGTCAGTTAATGTTTACTCCACTATAAAACGATAATTAAACTCCAACACAAAAGAACATATCCGAAGCAGTAACTAGACTTGTATGGTGTACTAATGTCCCTCTACCGTTAGCATTCATAAGCATATTCAGGTAGATAGATAAGTGTTACTGTCAACCTGAATAATGATTAAATCTTTCATTCCTTGAGTCCCATTCACCTCTCATGATTACCAAACATAACTACTTATCAACAAGACTTCAGTTCTCACTAATCAACTCGGTGACATTCTCAAGGGAATGCGTACTCTTTATCAGAGGGTAGATTCTATCTTGACAATATATGTTCACAACACTGTGAACATGACATACCCAAGATACCCAGGTATTGATCTTTAAGACCTCACTGATTGGCAAGTCAAAGCAGCCATATCCACAGTCTGTGTTTATAATTGTCTCAAGATTGAGAATACGTACTTTATACAAATTATGAGTTCCTATCGAATATTGACAGCCTTAAGTGTCAATAGGAAAGCTCAGGTCCATCAATGCACTATAAGCACTAGCATATCAACTAAGAGCTATAATCTAGTGACTGAGATTCATCATTCCATCCAAGAGTAGTTAATCATGCTATAGTGTAAACCTAATGAGATATCCAGTCTCATCATCCTCTGTGACAAATTCTAAGTATCAAAGAATTATAATTGGTATCTCGCTTGTATGTATCTCATACACACACGAATTACTTACTATGATACTTAAAGATTAAATAATCATCTCATTAAAGACATACATAACAAAATGTAAAAGCTGATATCCATATATCAAAATGTCAATGTCTCAAACATAAAGTAATGGTTTGAGGGCACAAATCCAACAAGCTCCCACTTGCACTCATAACCATTCAGGACTACATTTAAGACCTAGACTATCTATATGACGATCAAACACCTTCTGTGGCAAGACCTCTATAAACTGATCAGCAAGATTATCAGCGGTGGCACTCTTGCTGACAGTCACATCTCTACGTTGAACAATATCTCGGATTAGATAATATTTCCACTCTACATGCTTTCCCTTTCTGTGGTTCCTTGGTTCCTTGGACTGAGCCACTGCCCCACTATTATCACAGTATAGCGTAATAGGTGACAGCGATGTTGGTACCACCCCGAGCACCATAAGGAACTTCTTGAGCCAAACAGCTTCCTTTATAGCTTCACAAACAACCACATACTTAGCTTCTATAGTTGAGTCTGCAATGCTTTTCTGCTTAATGCTCCTCCAGTTAACAGCACCACCTCCCAAGGTTAAGAGATGTTCAGATGTTGACTTCCTTGAATCTCTATCTGACAGAAAGTCCAAGTCAGTGTATCCTACTGGAATTAACTCAACACCACTGTACATAAGCATGTAATCTTTAGTCCTTCTCAAGTACTTAAGAATGTGTTTAACGGTTGTCCAGTGCTCTGGACCTGGATTCGATTGATATCTAATAACCCTGCCAATGGCAAAGCAGATATTTGGTCTAGTGCATAACATCGCATACATGAGACTTCCCACTACCGAAGCATAGGGAACCCCTGCCATACGATTCCTCTCCTCCTGTGTCTTTGGACCCTGGTCCTTGGAGAACGCTAAACCATGCCTGAAACGTAAGAAACCTTTCTTCGAATTATCCATCGAAAACCTAGTTAGCACCTTATCGATATAACCAGCCTGAGATTATCCTACTATCTTTCGCTTACGATCCCGAAAGAGCTTTATCCCAAGAATATAGCTTACCTCTCCTAGATCCTTCATATCAAAAGTACTAGCTAGCCAAACCTTAATCGTTGACAATGCCGCTACATCATTTCCAATGAGTAGAATGTCGTCAACATAAAGAACAAGAAAAGCCACCACATTCCCATCACTCTTCTTGTATACACAAGGCCTATCCAGATTCTGAATGAAACCAAATGATTTAACCGCTTGGTCCAAATGAATGTTCCAACTCCTGGATGCATGCTTAAGCCCATAGATTGAGTGTTACAACTTGCATACTAAATTACATTTCCCATCTGCTATGAACCCTTCTGGTTGTTGCATATAGATGTCCTCCTCAAGATTGCCATTCAGGAATGCAGCCTTGATGTCCATATGCCAAATCTCATAATCTAGGCATGCAGAAATGGATAGGAGTATTCTAATGGACTTGAGCATGGCTACCAGTAAGAAGGTTTCCTCGTAGTCAATGCCCTCCCTCTGAGTATAACCTTTCATTACAAGTCTTGCCTTAAATGTCTCAACCTTTCCATCAGATCCTCTTTTCTTCTTGTAGATCCACTTACAACCAATGGGTTTAATATTGGCTGAAAGTCCTACAAGATCCCAGACCTGATTGGAATTCATAGATTCCAATTTAGCCTTCATAGCTTTCACTCAATGAGCTGTATCATCATCAGCCATTGCCTCTTCATACGTGGTAGGATCAGATTCAAATTCTATGGAGACAACTTCAAAAACTTCTCCTAAGAACATGTATCTATTAGGCTGGCTGATAATCCTCCCACTACGACGAGGTATCGGTGCAAAAATGGGTAAAAAAAAAGTGGTATTTTCTTCTCTTACATCATTATCAATTGCAGGTAGGATTGAGGGCGCTCCTTCTATCTCTTTAAGATCTATCCTTCCCCTAGGTTTATGGTTCATGATATAATCATCCTCCAAGAAAACATTTGTGCTAACAAACACTTTCTATTCTCTTGGATCATAAAAATAACATCTATAAGTACCCTTTGGATACCCTACAAAGTAACATACTTCCGATCTAGAATCTAACTTGCTCATCTTTCCTTTCAGTACATGTGTCGGACACCCCATATCCAGAGATGTTGCAAAGAAGGCTTGCTCCCAAACCCCATCTCTCGTGGTGTCTAGGGAACAGACTTTCTTGGTACTAGATTTAGTATATATACAGCAGTTTCCAAAGCATAACCCCAAAGGAATAATGGCAACTCGGAATAACTTATCATTGGCCTAGTAATGTCTAAAAGAGTCTGATTCCTTCTCTCCGCTACACCGTTCTACTGAGGCATACTACGTGCAGTCAACTGTGACAGAATCCCATTCTGTATGAGGTGATCAATAAACTCATTAGAGAGGTACTTGCCACCTCACTCAGATAGAATGGCCTTGATATATGTGCCCAATTCCTTCACTACTTCAGCCCTAAACTCTTTAAACTTTTCAAAGGCTTCAGACTTGTGCTGCATTAGATACACATATCCATACCTAGAGTGGTCATCAGTAAATGTTATGAAATACTCATTACCACCCCATGCTCTAATATTTTTTATTGGTCCACACACATCAGTATGACTAATTCCAACAATACATTGGTACTATTGCCTTTTACAGGAAAGGGGCTTTTGGTCATCTTGCCCTCTAAACAAGACTCGCAGACTTCCATTGTTTCAAGAACCAAATCGCCTAAGCCCCTTTCTTTGACTAGTTTGCCAATCTTATTTAGAATGATATGGCCAAGCCTCGTATACCAAAGCCTTATTGGATTAGTGGAAGGTTCCTTTCTTTCAGTTGGTATAGTTACCACTGAGTTATTAAGTTCCATAAAAGAGTCTTTAGAAATATTAGGAGTAATCACATACAAGCCATTAGATTTAACACCAGAACATCTAAAAGAACCATTTCTTTTAATGACAACTTCTGTTCCAAAATGAAAAGAATAATTTGTATTCAATAAATCTGAAACATAAATTAAATTACGTCTCATCAAAGGGACGAAAAGTACATCTAATAAAACTAAAGTCTTATTGTCTTCAAATTCTACAACTACCACTCCTATAACAACCGCGAAAACAGTTGCTCTAGATCCCAAAGTTAGCATGATCTCCCCATCACTGCATTTTCTGCAAGATCTGAACCCCTGAAACAAATAACAGATATGGTTAGTCGTACCAGAATCAATGCACCAAGTGTTTGAAGTATCCGTCATAAAACTTACTTCAATCACATGTGATTCAATCATACCTTGAACTCTTGTAGCTAAGAATTCTGGACAGTTCCTTTTCTAGTGGCCCTTGTCACCGCATTGGAAACACTTTTCTTTACCTTGGCCACCCACCTTCCCTTTGCCCTTATCTTTTTCCTTAGATTTTGTAATCTTAGGGATCAGTCCAATACTTGAACCACCAGTTCCAGCTTTCTTCTTCCCTTTCTTGTCTTTCGATGTAGACCGGGAGGAAGAAAAGCCTTTTTTAACTTTCAGAATGTTGCCACCAGGTTTGATCACACCTTCTGCTGCTAGTAAAGAACTCATTAATTCACTCATTGAAAAATTCATTTGATTCATATTATAATTAAGTTTGAATTGAGTGAATGATGATGAAAGTGAATTGAGGATCATATCAACATGGGTCTGTGCATCGATGTTGGCTCCCAAGGTCTCTAGTTCATTTAAATAACCAATCATTTTTAAAACATGTTCTTTGCCTGGAGTCCCTTCCGACATCTTCACACTCATTATCTTCTGCATAGTAACCTGTCTGGCAGGTCTACCATGATCCCCGAATATCTCTTTTAGGGATTTGATTATGGCACTGGCAAAATCATTCGACTGGAATTGGTGTTGTAACACATTAGCCATAGAAGCCAATATATAACAAGGAGCCATCACATTCGACTACTTTTACTTATCGAACTCGTATCTAGTAGTAGCCGTAGCATTTGCAGCAGGTTCTTCGGGGCATGGGGTGGTGAGGACATATATGTGATCCTCCGTAATTAAAATGATGTCAAGGTTATGTTTTTATTATATGTAGTTATTTCCAATTAACTTATTTTGAGTGAGTATAGTGGCAAGTGGACTAAATGTAGATCCAGATAGTATGATTACTATAAAATCAAATAGACAAAATAAATATGGATATCAGAATTTGATAGTTTGAAATAAAAGAATCGTTAAGACTCTTATTTTAAAATTAAATCACCGGAATATCGAAACAAAAAAGTAAAGCCTCAGTGTGGCGGTCAATACTTGATCTTTCGATTAATCATGACTTATGCAACTCTTACAAAACAAGTTATGACTCCCGACCCTATTTGATCTCTAAGTTTCTGAATATTGCCCCGCGTGGAATTCCTTATCCATAGCTTAGCTAGTGTGTACCATTAACTAGGATCCAATTACAACCGCCTCAAATAGTGCCTACGTGTAGTGGTCACCCTCTAACATGTGTGATTGATCCTATTCATAGGAAGTTAACATCTAGTTGCCAATGAGTAGTGTACCCTCCCTATGGAATGATCACCCTTAGCGTGGTGACACTGAATGCACTACTCATCTTACAGTGAACCGTTAATGGAAGATCGTGGGAGTTATAATTATAAGTCCCTCTCCCACTAGATTATAGTAAAGGATTTTGCTTTTTGAAAAAGTTGTTTCTACACATTACCCATAAACATTCAATGTTTACTAATGCGTTGAAACGGTTTTTGAATTTTATTTTAGAAAACTTATTTTATGTGCATGCAAGTTGTAACAATGTAATTAAATGACCATCAAAAACCAAGCACATAAAACAAAAAACTAAAATGAAATAAAGGAATTCATATGCCTCAATCTCCCATGACTCTTTCTCCATAGAACTTCCTTGGTTTGATTGCCTCTGGCTCCATCTTCATGGACAGCGGCTTCTCGTTCCATTTTTATAGGCTTATTACATTGGACCTATGCTTCTTTCGAAGCGTACAATTTATCTAGAAATAGAAAATACAGCAATAAAATAAAAGGCAAGGGAAATCGGTGCGACTTTCTTTTTCGTAGGATTGAAGTCGCAGCGCCCTTTACACATGCCTTAAAACCAAACCAAACAAATACAACATAACCAATCTCAAACATTTTAAATACAAAATTTAAATTGATCTTGGTGCCATGGGAGATAGTGGAATAATATGCACATCCACGAATATATAATAAATATATGTAACTATTGGAACGCCTAATTGATTCACATAGTACATAACTTTTTACGCACTGAATTAGAACTTAAAACAGCATCTCAGTTCCCTATCAAACTTCGATCGATTGAACATTGTCCAAGCGATTGAACTTTCTTTTTCACAGAATATTTTGAAATTTTTTTTAGAATAATAAAAATTAAAGTATATAATTTTAAAACCTTTTAAAATTGTGAAAAGAATATCTGGACAAAAAATCAGTCTCGATCGATCAAACCAAGTTGGATCGCTTGAGAACAGTAGAGCTTCAATCGATCGAAACTACTTCAATCGGTCGAACTCACCATGCTTCCAATGCAATCATAGATTTGTATTCTGCTGTGAAAACACTGCAGAAATAGATCTATGACGATGCAGTTTTGGAAATAGTTCTAAAATCAACATGCAAATCAAAACTAGTGTTCCAAAATCCATCTATAGATCCAAACAAGTGTAGCTCTGATACCAATTGTAGGAAAAATAGGTTTAAAATTTAATTTAAATGTGTAGCGGAATGATTAAGTTACAAACACTTTATTGGTAGACCCATATCTACTACTCGTAAACTCCATAGATGCGTACAAGAGAGGGGACAAGAATTTTACCTCAAATCTTGAACCCAATTTTGATTCTCTTATTTCCTGCAGCCTCCACTAGATGGTCCTTACTCTTATGACTCCTACGGATGCTCCTGGAGAGGCTAGGGTTGGTGGGAACCCTAATAGAGAGGATAGAGTAGGTTGGGAACTCTTAAACAGTTTCTACAGGTTCTGGTATAATAAAATGACGAACTCTAATTTCTGGATGCAGCTACCCTATTTATAGATTCCTAAAACTGACCTTACTTTCAATCGATCGAAGTGACCTCGATCAATCAAACTTGTCTAGACTTCAATCGATCGAAACAACTTCACTCAATCGAACCAGTCTTGACAGCATCCTCATTTGCCTTTCCAAGCATCCTTGTGGAGCTAAGAGTGGGACCTCCTAGGCACTTTATTGTTGGCTCAGACCAGTTGTTAATTCCCATGACCAAATTCTTTGATCAGCAAATTAACCAACTGGTCAGTTTACGTTTACTCCACTATAAAACGATAATTGAACTTAGGGCTGCTCAAAATCCACCCGCCCACCCGACTCACCCGACCACCCGACTCACCCATAGCCTTTTTTTTTTAAACAATGTGGGTGGAGTCATGGGTCTTGGGGGTGGAAACCTGACAGTTTCGGGTAGAGTCACGGGTCTAGGGGGTGAAAACCTGATTCACCCGACCCGAATCAAAACACACTTAATTTTTTAAAAATTTATATGTAATATGCTTATATCAAGATATGCATTCTGTATTATATAGTCTTTAATATATATATGTAATATGCTTATATCAGTATATGTATTATGTATTATATAGTCTTTTAAAAAATATATATATGTTATATTCTTATATCAATATATATATCACTGGCGAAGGTATATATACATTAAAACCATCAAACGAGCATATGACTATGTTTCTATTTTTTGTTTGGTCAGAGCTTTGGTTAGCCCATGACTATGTAGACAAAGATATTCAAAGCAAAAAAAAATAAGAAGAAGAAAATGTAGACAAAGTCATGTGTAAAGTAAATGCTTGATTGAGACAAATGAGACAGTCGGGTTTGACCCGACTCGACCCGACTTACCCGACCACTTAATGAGTCGGGTGCCCCCGACAAAGCGAGTGGATGACGGGTGGAAGGAGGGCGAACCCGACTATGTTCGGATGGATGAGCGGATGAGGGCCAAACCCGACTCACTCGACTCGTGAGCACCCCTTACTGAACTCCAAAGTAAAAGAACATATCTGAAGCGGTAACTAGACTTGTATGGTGTACTAATGTCCCTCTACCGTCAACATTCAGGTAGTTAGATAACTGTTACTGTCAACCTGAATAATGATTACATCTTCCATTCCTTGAGTCCCATTCACCTCTCATGATTACCAAACATGTTGATAACTACTTACCAACAAGACTGCAGTTCTCAGTAATCAACTCAGTGACATTCTGAAGGGAATGCTTACTCTTTATAAGAGGGTAGATTCTATCTTAACAATATATGTTCACAACCCTGTGAACATGACATATACCCAAGATACCCAGGCGTTGATCTTTAAGACCTCACTGATTGGTAAGTCGAAGTAGTCATATCCATAGTCTGTGTTCATAATCCTTTCAAGATTGAGAACACATACCTTATACAAGTTATGAGTTCCTATCGACTATTGACAGCCTTAAGTGTCAATAGGAAAGCTCAGGTCCGTCAATGCACTATATGCACTAGCATATCAATTAAGAGATATACTCTAGTGATTGAGATTCATCACTCTATCCAATGGTAGTTAATCTTACTATAATGTAAACCTGATGAGATATCCAATCTCATCATCCACTGTGACAAATTCTAAGTATCAAAGAATAGTAATTCGTATCTCGCTTGTATGTATCTCATACACACACAAATTACTTAGTATGCTACTTAAGGATTAAATAATCATCTCATAAAAGACATATATAACAAAATGTAAAGCTGATATTCATATATTAAAATGTCAATGTCTTATACATAAAGTAATGGTTTGAGGGCACAAACCCAACACATAGCCTTTTCAATTTCTGTAACTACAAATTATTCAATCTCTACAATAGTTTAGAAATCCCAAAGGTTTCTACAATGCAAAACATGAGCAAAAATTCCAAGGGTCACTCAATACACAAATTGAAAAAATTAAAACTTGTGGGGTCTAAAAAGAAATACTATGTGTGGGCCACACCCGCGACCACTACCCTGACCCGGCTCAGCACGGCCGGCGGCGCATGCACGCGCGTTTATGGAGTAAACCCAAAGGGCCTTAGGTCCTACCCCTTCCACAATACTGGGTACCTCTTGGGGCCCAAACCCAAAACATGATATAGTATTATAAATACATTAAAGACTTCTAATTTTCCTATGTGGGATAAGGCAAGTTGTGAACCTTTTCCATTTCAACAACTCCTTGTAAGGGGCAACCTTTGAGAATTAATTTTTTTTTCACTCATCAATAGTTTTGGATATGTTAATATCCAAACTTCATCTCCTCATGGAAGAGAACACAAATCCACAAGGACCCCACTCAAATTCAAAGTGGGTCCCACTTTTATTATTCCTTAAACATGGCCAAAGACATAATTATCCAACAAATAGTACCTTGATCGTTCAATTCAGTTAATAATTCTGTTATGAATCATATGCGGGTTGAGGTTCATGGCATTGCCAAAAGAACAAAGGGAATTAAGAGGCTGTTATTTTAAACTTTGAATAAAAGAAAACACTAAAAGAAAAATGTTTTGACCCATTCCCTTGGTTTTCACCTAAATTTAGTCCTACCCATTCTGTTATATATTTGTAAATGTTTATAGGGCTTTCACTGGCACTTTACAATGCAACTAAGTCTTCTGTGGTTCTTAAATCTAGCCAGGAAATCTTGTGTTGGAATTAATCTTGTTGAGCTGTGCTTTTTACCTTTTGCTTTGTTCGGCTTCCCTGATGTGCTCTTAAGAAACTGATGTGCTTGTTCATTTTTCTTCTTTGTGCTTTTGCCTTATGCTTTCTTTGGTTTACATGTGGAAAATAACAATATGTGCCTGATGCTTTATTCGTGCTTTTGGCTTTATTTACTTTCTTGCACCAACGAGTGGAATTCATTGAATCTACATTGATGCGGTTACTGAGAAAATTGTTCCAATTTATTTGTATATATTGTTTAATTAATTTCTTATGCTTTAAATTCCTTGTGATCAAGAGAAAAAAATCACTGCTCCCACGTTGGTGGGTTTTGCGTCTCGTACTACCAAAGTTCTCTACTCTTCATACTTCTAATTCACTCAAACAATCCTCTATTCTTCAAGTATAAGAAACAAAATAAAGAGTCACCTTCTTAGTTTTCCAATTTGTGGAGGCTTCTTGCTCTTAAAACAAAGTTGGTAGTACTACTTTTGTAAAATGTAGGAGACCCAATAGGTAAAACTAATTAGTATTGAAGTGTCTCTTAGAGTTGTAGGAAGAAACGAAACGAATAACAGACTCCCCGAGGTGGATTTCATAGCTTAAAACGTCCCAAAACACCAAAAATCTAGGTTTTAAGGGTGAACTCAAATAATCGACTATCCGACTGTCACCAAACCCACACTTCAACCTTGATTATAACTAAATAGAATTGTAGGAAGAAATTTAACAAATAACGGACTTCCAAGGTGGATTATCTAGCTTCAAACGTCGAAAAACACCCCAAAACACCCAAAATCAAGGTTTTAAGGGACAATTAGAACAACCGACTGTTTGGATGTCACCAAACTCATAATCTTATCTCGAGTATGACTAAATAGAGTGGTAGGAAGGAATAGAATGAGTAACAAACTCCTGGAGTGGATTCCGTAGCCTAAAATGTTGAAAAGCATCCTCAAAACACCCAAAATTGAGGTTTTAAGGGTCAACTCGAATTACCGACTATCCGTGTGGCATCAAACCCATACTCCCACCTCGGGTATAATGAAGTAGACTTATAGGAAGAAATAAAACAAATAATGGACTCTCGGGTTGGATTTTGTTGCTTAATAAGTCAAAAAAATACCTCAAAACACCCAAAATCGAGGTTTTAAAAGTCAACTCGAACGACCGACTATCCAGCTTCAACCAAAACCACAATCTCATCTAGGTTATGACTAAATAGTTTTTAGAAAAAAATAGAACAAATATCGGGCTCCCGAGGTGACTTTCGTAGCTTAAAATGTTGAAAAATAACCCAAAACACCCAAAATCAAGGTTTTAAGGAACAACTGAGATAAACGACTGTTCGGATGCCACAAAACCCACACTCCCACCTCGGGTTTAACTAAATAGATTTGTAAGAAGAAAAAGAATGAATAAGGACTTTCGGGGTGGAATATGTAGCTTAAAACGTCGAAAAACTCCACAAAACACCCAAATTGGGGTTTTATGGGTCAAGTCAGATAACCAACTATCTATCTGCCATCAAACCCATACTTTTACCTAGGGTAAAACTAAATAGACTTGTAGAAAGAAAAGGAACAAACAATAGACTCTCATGGTGGACTCAGTAGCTTTAAACGTCGAAAATTACCCTTAAAACACTCAAAATCGAGGTCTTAAGGGTCAACTCAGACAATCGACTATCCGACTGCCACCATGCCCACACTCCTACCTCGAGTACAACTAAATATACTTGTAGAAAGAAACACAATGAAGAAAGGACTCCCAGGGTTGATTATCATAAAACATTGTGGTTTTAAAGGTTAAAACAGACTGCTGTGTATTTTTTCCTCTTCTTTTTATTATTTTTATTATTTTTTATTTTTCAATTAATAAGATGTTGATGTTATTCTTATATTGTTGATGCAAATGGGGTGCAGAAGTTGTTCATTACTAGCTCGAGTGTGTGCATCAATTCATTCCTTATGTTATGCAGTGGGACTTTTTTACTATCATGTCGGATGGTTTTTTCTTTGTTGATACTATGTCAAATGATTGCTTATGTTGATTCTTGGATTTCCTTATTTAATATTATGGTATGTTGGACATGCTTTGATAATCTATTATTTGTACATTGAACATGTTTTGAAATATTACAAGATTAATAATAAATATTGGATTGGGCTGGTATTGGTGGGGTTAGTTTTAATGAGGAAACTAATTCCTTGCCTTAGAGGAACAAAATTAGCAAGGAAACATTTTTTTCGTCGCTAAAAATCACTTTTAGTTAGGGCTGCTCAAAATCCTCCCGCCCACCCGACTCACCCATAACCTTTTTTTATTTTTACAGAATGTGGGTGGAGTCACGGGTCTTGGGTGTGGAAAATCGACAGTTTTGAGTGGAGTCACGGGTCTAGGGGGGTGAAAACCCGATTCACCCGACCCGACTCAAAACACACTTAATTTTTTAAAAATTTATATGTAATATGCTTATATCAAGATATGCATTATGTATTATATAGTCTTTAATATATATATGTAATATGCTTATATCAGTATATGTATTATGTATTATGTATTATATAGTCTTTTAAAAAATATGTATATGTTATATTCTTATATCAATATATATATATCACTAGCAAATATATAAAAACATTAAAACCATCAAACTAGCACATGACTATGTTTCTATTTTTTGCTTGGTCAGAGCGTTGGTTAGCCCATGACTATGTAGACAGATCTTCAAAGCAAAAAAGAAGAAGAAGAAGAAGAAGAAAATGTAGACAAAGTCATGTGTAAAGTAAATGCTTGATTGAGACAAATGAGACAGTCGGATTTGACCCGACTCGACCAAACTTACCCGACCACTTAATGAGTCGGGGTGCACCTGATAAAACGAGTAGATGATGGGTGGAAGGAGGGCAAACCCGACTATGTTCGGATGGATGAGCGGATGAGGGCCAAACCCGACTCACCCGACTCGTGAGCACCCCTACTTTTAGTGAGGAAAGTATTTCCTTGCCTTAGATGAATACAATTGCCAATGAACTATTTTTCATTCTAAAAACCTTCTTTAGCAAGAAATTAATTCGTTGCCTCAGGTTAATTCCATTGGCAAGGAAATTTTTTTTCCTTGCAAAAAATGACTTTTACCAAGATAAATATTTCCTCGCCTTAGAGTTACAAATTTAGCAATGAAATATTTTCATTGCCGAATGTCCATATTGAACACAAAATCTTAACTTTTGGCAAGGAAATCAAACCATTTAGCGACGAAAATATTGAGCATTAGCAAAAGAAAACAAATTCCTCACTAAATTTTAAGAATTGGCAAGGTGTTTTTCCTCACTAGAGGATTTAGAGACGAAGGAAGAAATCTGGCAACGAAAGACTTTCCTTGCCAAAGGTTTAGCCATGAAATTTTGACGTTTAGCAAGGAATTTTTTACTTGCAAAAACCATTTTTTGATGTTGATATCAGTTTAAGGAATCGAGTCCAAATCATTTGAATCTCTGCATCAAAATACCACAAAATGACCAAGCGTTGCAAAAGAACAAAAGAAAATCCAAGCACACAAGTGAAATGGATGAAAAATGAGAGAAACAGTCATCAATCAAAATTCCAGATTTGAAGAACTTAATAAACAACTCAAAAAGTAATATTAAACAATGAATCAATTCAATTCCTTTTCCAGATCATTAGCTTAATGAGTTATGAATAATTTCCAAAAAGTACGACCTTTTTGCATAAGTGAAGTGTGAGTTCTATTCAATTTAAAAGTTTCTGTCCATATTCATCGACCAATCTTGAAAAAACCATAGCTAAATTCACAAAACACATGTGAAGGCCAATTTTATGTAAAAAGAAAGGTATTTCACCGAAGTTTATAAACAAAATGCTTTTCTGAACCCAGATTGAGACTAAGGTGTCTAAAAAATGAATTGAATCAGACTCTATTATTCTAAAATTTTAATATCCCGTGACTAATGAAACATGTGCAAAATAGGCATATAAAATGTTCTTTCAAACTTCTTTCTTCCAATTGTCCTAAAATGATTGCTAAAACATGTATTAAGTTACATTATCAAGAGATCAAAGTATTACCATCTTGTATACATAATTTTATATTATGATTCTAGAATAGGCTTACCATGATCAAATCATCAAGAACATGACTACAACTTGATTTTTATTCTTGATCATTGATCAACATATAATTTACCAAGTCAAGAATCATTTCTAATATGGATTCTCGATTGCTCTTCTATATTTTCAATCATAAGAAAACTATGTTCGGCGAAGGCTTGAAAGAAATGACCGATTTTCCAAAGGTAGTGACAGAACTAAGTAGGTTGCTTACATATTCCTAAGTGGGAATCAGGTCAAGCATAGTTCCACAATTCCAGAGGTATTGAAAGAAAAAGGTCTTAAGGAAAGGGTATTTTTAAGCATAATATTTCTTGAGACGATCAATGCTGATAGGTTGCATGAATTCAACTTCATCTAAATCCATCAAATAAGCGGCTCCTCTGGAAAGAAGTTTCTTGACAATGTATGGACCAACCCAATTTGGCTTGCATTTTCCTATAGGATCATAAAGAGGTACTCATAATTTTTAAGCATCAGGTCTCCTTCGGCTAGTTTCCTCAGATGGACTTTCTTATTCAATGCTCGAGCTACTATTCTATGATAAACACGCACATGATCAATTGCTTCCAACCTCTTTTCATCGAGTAGTGACAATTCTTCATATCTATCTCTTAGAAAATCTAATTCAGACATGTCACATTCAGCTATGATTCTTAGTGATGGCAATTCTATCTCAATTAGGAGCATTGCTTCCATCCAATAAGCCAGAGAATAGTTGCCCCTGTAAAAGTTCTAATAGACGTCCTATATCCACCAGAGTGATAGGAAACTTCTCATGCCAATCACGGTAAGTATTAGTCATTTTCCTCAAGATTGTCCTCAAGTTCTTGTTAGTTGCCTCAATTGCTCCATTCATTTGTGGCATGTAAGGTACAAACATATGATGGCTGATTTTGTACTCTTCTAATAAATCCAATACTTCTACTTGGAAGTGGCTACTGCGATATGATATTAAGTTGTTAGGGACTCCGTATCGGCAAATGATATTCCTTCTGAAGAATTTTGCCAAATGATTAATTTGCTTTCAACATTGTGTAGGATACTACTTCTACCCATTTTGTGAAATAGTCGATTACCACCAAGATGTATTGATCTTGATAGCGAACGGGGTATGGTCTCCTTTGGGTTACACTAGGATGATCCCTACCCCATATCCTTTCTAATTTGCAGCTCCATCAAAATACATCTTCCTCATGTCCTTTTTTAACTCATCAGTCCTTTATCAGGAAACATGAATTCCCCTTCTTTCTCTTGATTTAAAGGATGTTCCGCCAAGTGTTCTGCAATAACTCTTCTTTTTATAGACTTACATTTAGTATATGTTAGATCGAATTTAGACAACAGTAAAGTCCACCATGAAATCCTGCTATTCATAGCTGGATTTTCAAAGAGATACTTTAAAGGGGTCAATTCATAAGATTAAGACAGCAGGAAAGGCTCACATATAGTGTCGATGGCGATGGGTACTCCACACTAATGCCCAACACGTTTTCCTCCAGCGGAGTATAATTCAACTTGTAGCCAGCAATTCTTTTGCTCATATAGTAGATAGCTTTCTTTGAGTGCCCTTAGTCTCCTTCTTGGCCCAGCATACATCCATTAGTATTCTAAGAAACTGACAAGTACTATAGCAGAGGCTTTCTTTGTTTCGACGGTGAAAGAACTGGAGGGTTCTGTAGATAGGTTTTGATTTTATCAAATGTGACTTAGCATTGGTCATCCCATTCAAACTTCTTCCTTTTTCTTAGCAAGCAGGAGTGGATCATATGTTGCAGCGCTTAGATATGAAGCTATAGACACCCTATTTTGGTTCGTCTGTTCGATAGAAGGAACCCGCCTCAAGAACAACTCAATGACTGGAATCAGGATTTGTGGGATGCCGATTTTATAAAGCAAAATTCCATAAAGCACTGTGGTCTCCAAGATACATTAGAATAACCTTTAGGAAGGCTTAGGTACATTAGAAATCCAAATCAGAGACAAAAACCCAATTTAGAGGAGCTTTATCACATGAAATGATGAAAAATCATCTTTTACCGAGCAAAATTTGAATCCCGGGGTGGGATCCTGAGGACTCCCTTTACAAAATAGTCCTAAAATAGGCTAAATTAGTGACCCAAATCTTCACATTGGACTTGCTAGATTTTGTTTTCTTGGTTTCCTTTATCAAACCAAGTGGCGACTCCATTAGTAAGGATCTCTCTGGATTTAGCCTTGTGAGATATACATAGATTACTCACTCGTGTAGCCTTGGATATAGATCATGGGCATTGATAGTAGCCTCGTGTTGGATAAAAAGCCCCATGGAATCCAAAATACAAGTAATCCAAATTGCCCGGATCGAATAAAGGCTAATGAAGGGTTTTAAACCTCACTCATGGTTGTTGGCATGAGATTTGAAATGGGACAGCCAAGCGGGCTTAATCCTTCTAGGCCCCAAGCTTGGTTTGGGTACCCACAATTTGCGACTCTACTGAGGACTGAACTAAGAGGGTTAGACTCCACAACTTTCAAGGTTCTTTAACTTTATATTATGAGGATTGCATGTGCATTAGTTTTAGGAAGCTTGGGAGGATCATAGCTGAGGGCTTATAGCCTGTCAGATCCTCTCCGCAGAGGACTTCCCTGCCCTAGCACGTACCAAATGGTATAAAAATTAGTCCATGTTAAAGGAAAAATAGGTTTAATAATTTCTAAACGCGTAGCAGAAATATTGAGTTATAAAAAACTTATTTGGTGTGCCTGGGATCTACTACTCGTCAATTCCATAAATGCGTACTAACAAGAGGGGGAAGAGTTATACCTCAGGTCTTGAACCCCATTCTAAAATCTTCAACCTTTGTGATGCAGCAGCCTCTACTAGGTTGTGTTTACTCTTATGACTATGCGGAAGCTTCCCGGAAAGACTAGGGTTGGTGGGAACCCTAATAGAGAGGATAGTGAAGGTTTGGGAGCTCTAAAACCAATTTCTGCAGCTTCTGGCGTATTAAAATGACAAACTCTAATTTCTGGACGTAGCTGTCCTATTTATAGATTCCCAGAATCGACCTAATGTTCGAGCGATTGAAGTGGCTCCGATTGATCGAGACTTCGATCGATCAAACCACCTTCGAGCGATCGAACCCGCCAAGACTTCAATCCATCGAAAGACCTTCG
Source organism: Hydrangea macrophylla (assembly GCA_033977485.1). Classification (NCBI taxonomy): domain Eukaryota; kingdom Viridiplantae; phylum Streptophyta; class Magnoliopsida; order Cornales; family Hydrangeaceae; genus Hydrangea; species Hydrangea macrophylla. The sequence goes on along the minus strand of CM066984.1, from coordinate 3,331,900 downwards.
ATCGATCGAACCCGCCTTAATAAGATCCTCATGTGCCTTTCTAAGCATCCTAGCAGAGCTAAGAGTAGGACCTCCTAGGCTCTTTATTGTTGGCTCAGACTAGTTATTAATTCCCATGATCAAACTCTTTGATCAATAAACTAACCAACTGATCAGTTAACGTTTACTCCACTATAAAATGATAACTGAACTCCAACGTAAAAGAATATATCCAAAGTGATAACTAGACTTGTATGGTGTATTAATGTCCCTCTACCATCAGCATTCATAATCATATTCAGGTAGTCAGATAATTGTTACTGTTAGCCTTAATCATGAATACGTCTTGTGTTCCTTGAGTCCCATTCACCTCTTATGATTACCAAACATGTTGATAACTACTTATCAACAAGACTGCAGTTCTTAGTAATCAACTTGGTGACATTCTCAAGGGAATGCTTACTCTTTATCAGAGGGTAGATTCTATCTTGACAATATATGTTCACAACCCTATGAACATGACATACCCAAGATACCCAGGTGTTGATCTTTTATAGACCTCACTAATTGGTAAATCAAATCAGCAATATCCACAATCTATGTTCATAATCGTCTCAAGATTAAGAACACGTAACTTATACAAGTTATGAGTTCCTATCAACTGTTTAACACTCTTGAGTGTCAATAGGAAAACTTAGGTCCGTCAATGCACTATAAGCACTAGCATATTAACTAAGAGTTACACTCTAGTGATTGAGATTAATCACTCCATCTAATGGTAGTTAATCATGATACAGTATAAACCTTATGAGATATCTAGTCTCATCATCCACTGTGACAAGCTCTAAGTATCAAAGAATAATAATTCGTATCTCACTTTATGTATCTCATACACACACGAATTACTTACTATGATACCTAAGGATTAACAATCATCTCATGAAAGAAACATACATTATGAAATATAAAGCTGATATCCATATATTAAAATGTCAATGTTTCATACATAAAGTAATGGTTTGAGGGCACAAACCCAACAAACTCCCACTGGCACTTACAACCATACAGGATTACATCTGAGACCTAGACTATCTAAATGATGATCAAAGACCTTATGTGGCAAGGCCTATGTGAACAGATATGCAAGATTGTCAGAGGTGGCAATCTTGCTGATAGTCACATCTCCACGTTGAATAATATCTCGGATTAGATGATATTTCTGCTCTACGTGTTTTTCCTTTCCGTGGTTCCTTGGCTCCTTGAACTGAGCCACTGCCCCACTATTATCACAATAAAGTGTAATAGGTGACAACAATGCTAGTACCACCTCGAGCTCCATAAGGAACTTCTTGAGCCAAACAGCTTCTTTTGCAGCTTCACAAGCAACAACATACTCAGCTTCTGTAGTTGAGTCTGCAATGTATTTTTGCTTAATGTTCCTCCAACTAAAGCACCACCTCCCAAGGTAAAGAGATGACCGGGCGTTGTTTTCCTCGAATCTTTATCTCACATAAAGTCCGAATCAGTTTATCCCACTGGAATTAACTCACTACCACCGTACATAAGCATGTAATCTTTTCTCAAGTACTTAAGAATGTGCTTAACGGTTGTCTAGTGCTCTGGACCTGAATTCGACTGATATTTACTAACCATGCCAATAGCAAAGCAGATATATGGTCTAGTGCATAACATCGCATACATAAGATTTCCCACTGCCGAAGCATAGGGAACTCCTGCCATGCGAATCCTATCCTCTTGTGTTTTTGGACATTGGTCCTTTGAGAACGCTAAACCATGCCTGAAAGGTAACAAACCTTTCTTTAAATTATCCATTGAAAACCTAGTTAGCACCTTATCGATTTAACCAGCTTGAGATAATCCCATTATCTTTCGCTTACGATCCCGAAAGAGCTTTATTCCAAGAACACAGCTCGCATCTCCTAAATCCTTCATATCAAAAGTACTAGCTAGCCAAAACTTGACTATTGATAACGCGGCTACATCATTCCCAATGAGTAGAATGTCATCAATGTAAAGCAAAAGAAAAAGCCACCACTTTTCCTTCAAACTTCTTGTATACACAAGGTTCATCTAGATTCTATATGAAACCAAACGATTTGACCGCTTGGTCAAAATGTATGTTCCAACTCTTGAATGCCTGCTTAAGCCCATAAATGGACTTTTACAACTTGCATACTAAGTTACCTTTCTGACCAGCTATGAACCCTTCTGGTTGTTGTATATAGATGTCCTCCTCAAGATTGCCATTTAAGAATGCAGTCTTAACGTCCATCTGCTAGATCTCACATTCTAGGCATGTAGAATGGATAAGAGTTTCTAATGGACTTGAGCATGGCTACCGGCAAGAAGGTTTCCTCATAGTCAATGCCCTCCCTCTGAGTATAACCTTTCACTACAAGCCTAGCCTTAAAGGTCTCAACCTTTCCATCAGATCCACTTTTTCTCTTGTAGACCCACTTACAGCCAATGGATTTAATATTGGATGGAAGTTCTACAAGATCCCATACCTGATTAGAATCCATAGATTCCAATTCAGCTTTTATAGCTTTAACCCAATGAGCTAAGTCTACATCATCCATTGCCTCTTCATATGTGGTAGAATCAGATTAAGATTCATGGAGACAGCTTCAAAAACTTCTCCTGAGAACATGTATCTATTAAGCTGGAAGATAATCCTCCCACTACGACGAGGTACCGGTGCGGAAATGGGTGAAGAAGTGGTATTTTCTTGATTTATATCGTTATTAACTACGGGTTGGACTAAGGGCACCTTTATGTTAAACTCCTTTGAAAGTTCTGTTATTCACTAGAATGTGTTGAATCCATGGCACTACAACAAATCTGACCTTTAGTGACGAATATTTTACCCGCGAAATTAATTTATACTATTAGTGACGAAATCAATGTTCGTCAGCAAAAGTGTTTACCTTTCTCGACAAAACCAATTTTCGCGGTTAAAAGCCGAACAATTACTGACAAAAAATCATTTCGTCAATAAAGTTTGTCGCTAATAGTTGGCAGGAAATTTCCCTCGCTAAAAATTTGGTGGGAAACTTTCAGGCGACGAAACATTATCCGTTGGTGATGAAAGTTTTTCGTCAGTAGTTGTTTTACTTTTAGTGATGAAATATTTCGTCGAGAATTGTTTAATCTTTCGTGATGAAATATTTTTGTCGGTAATTGTTAACCCTTTTGTGACAAAATATTTTCGTCGGGAATTGTAACCATTCGCGACGAAATATTTTTGTCAATAATTGTTTTACTTTTAGTGACGAAATATTTCGTCGGAAATTGTTTACCCTTTCATGACGAGATGTTTTCGTCAGGAATTGTAACTATTGGCGACGAAATACTTTCATCGGTAATTGTTTTACTTCAAGAGACGAATTATTTTGTCAGAAATTATTTAACATTTCGTGACGAAAAACTTTCGTCGGGAATTGTTACAATTGGTGACGAAATTGTTTCATCGGTAATTGTTTTACTATTAGTGACGAAATATTTCATCGGGAATTGTTTAAACTTTCGTGATGAAATTATGTCGTCGGGAATTGTAATCATTGGTGACAAAATTGTTTCGTCGGTAATTGCTTTACTATTAGTGATGAAATATTTCATGGGGAATACTTGACCATTTCATGACACAACATTTCGTCGAAAATTGTTTACTTTTGTCGACAAAATTTTTTTGTCAACAATTATTTTACTTTTGGTGACGAAATCTTACTTTTAGTGACGAAAGATTTCATCGCTAATACCCGTTTTTTGTATTAGTGAATCTGAATTGTCCTTAACTCTAAAAAAATATATCATAGTGTGTTTTTCACTAATTGCCCCAAAGAAATTCATGTTAATCACATCCTTTTAAAGATTGTGATAGTGATGATTGGTGCTATATATGAAATTACTCAATTCCCAAATGCATTGTCGTTGTTTGTACGTATCACATACTGTATAACCTCTGTAAACTAAGTTTTTAGGGTTTGGGGGTCAAATGCATACCGTCGATCCGATAGTCACAAATCTTAACTAGCACCTTCCACACGTGTAAAGAAAGTTACAGGAAGAAACAAAACGGGAATCGGACTCCCGGTTATCAAGATATACTAAAAAACAACCTTTTTCATCTCGTATACTATAAAAAAAACTTAGTTTTTGGGGTTTGAGTGGTCAAAATGCAAACCGTTGATCTGATAACCACGAAACATAACTCGCACCTCCCATACGTCTAAAGAAAGTTATAGGAAGAAATAGAATGGGAATCGGACCCCCGGTTATCAAGATACACTAAAAATAACTTTTGTACCTCGTAGACTATGAAAAGCTACACTTTTGGGGTTTGGGGGGTCATAATGTAAACCGTCAATCCGATAACCACAAAATTTAATTCGCACCTCCCACACGTCTAAATTACAGGAAGATACGGAATGGGAAACGGATTCCCAGGTAAGTTATGGGCAATTGTCGAAAGTAGGTGTAGATTATTTTTGTCCCCTAGAATAGTTGTATTCCCCAAGAGGGACACATAAATGGGACGGAGGTAGAAAAAAAATATAATAGTCAAATTGTAAAAGTCAGAGAACATTATACAATGGGAATATACTATTTTGAATTATATTAATGACATAAGAAAACCATTTTTTAAGAATCGAATTGCAATTAATCTTCTTTTTAATTGTGTAATGACTTAACTAAACTAACAACACATTATATCTCCCCATTCAATGGACTTTTACAATTTGACAACTATCATGCAAACTTTTCGCAAATTTTTTTCCCACTTTGATTGTCTATTATTATGTTTTGGGTGATACTATGTGATGATGTCAAAAATTGGTAAGGGAGTTTTGTAGGTAATTTAGAGAGAGAAAATGTGACACAATGAGTTATATGTGGTTCGGCCCCGTTAGCAAGGTGACCTACATCCACGGTTGCGTCATAGCGCTTTCACTAACATATCACTGGCGGCGTTTGGTGAGCCAACAAAGAGGGCGGTACTACTAGTAACCGGTGGGGTATATGCGTAATAGTGGCATGTCTTGCTATTCTTTAGGTTCAGAATGTGATCCCTTTCAATGGGGGCGAGTGGTCCCTTTTATAAGTGCAAGAGACCACCCTCACAAGGCAAGTTAGTAGATTAAGAAGCCCAATCTAATTACAATTGATTTACATAAATTATGGGAGTTTCCTAATCTGATTAGAAAACTACCTCTTTCGATAATCTTCTAGCTGATTTAGGAAACTGCTTGGACGCTTGTGGGGCAAGCCACAAAACAGGCCCGTGTCATGGCTACTGGAAGACAGGCCTGCTTTGTGAGCGCGGGCTGTAGCCCAGACCGGGCGATCATAGGTCAAATTGCCCAGGGCTGTTGAGTAGCAGACTCCTACTCCAGATGACTTGGCATTATTTGCTGAGGTGGCAGTCAGGCGTTGACCTAATATTTTTGTACCTATCAGCTGTCCCCCATTTTCAAAGCTGATGCGATGCTTCATCGGATAAGGATTGAAAATTAGTACTGTTCTGAAAAACTGTTCGGGAAGTTGGTCGGGACATTACTCGAGACAAGACCAGTCGTGTTGGTAATCTAGGGCCCGGACCGAGCGGTGACCCTGTGGGTCCGAGGTTGATGTTTACCACGTATCAGCTAATGGTTGGCTTGGTCAGGATCCAGCAAGGCCGGTGTAAACGTAACCAACAGTTGTGTCATAACCGGGCCATCACGTCTTACATTAAATGCGCGCACCATTTAAGGCATCGCTTTACGTGCCCGAGATGATATCTGTCGGGCGGTTTAGGTGGGAAACCGTCTTGGTCGTTAGATCTGATTTGATTTGGGTTGTTCATGCTTCCTATATAAGGGACACTTATTCATTTCTTTCACTCCTGCTGTCCTGAGATATAGATTACCGAGCGATCTTGAGAGCAAAAAGTCCCCGGTCAAGCTTCCTGAGCTCTTTTCCACCTCTACTCTTGTAAGTCCTCACTTCCCGGCTGCCATTCATTGTTTTATATCTTCTCCCCTCTTCTTTTTTCTTTTCCAAGAAAAGCTGGAGAAGATAAACCCACTAGGACTCGCGCGGGAGTGGGGCTTCTTCTTTATTAGGTTCATCTCTGTCTTTAGGTCAGGCAGTTCAATAGGCCGGTTAAACCGATCAGGTTGCCCAGGAGTACTGCTAACCGAGTGTTACCTTACCTTGAGGACTTTGTACACGCTGCCTTTTAGAATTGTGACCTTGCCCCGTCTATATACCAGGCTCGAAATTTCCGACCTCTATCTAGCTCGCCAGTTACTCCCTCTCCCTAGCTCAGGTGCCTTAAGGATGTGTCACTCAGGGTTCGACTCATATTCTCGGTCAGACGATGAGCAGTCCCACTCTGGGACCCCTGATACAAGCTTAGACCCTCCCTCGGCATCCCTATCAGACTAGCATAGTGAGGCCATGATCCCTATCCAGGCGTCTGATGACGAGGGGGATCACGATATGCCCGTTGCCTCGACATCGGGGAGGCAGGATGCCAAGGGGTCAGTTCTGAACAACCCAGGCGTGGTTTTTTCTTGCGAGCAGATCATTAATATCTTACGTTCTCCTGACCTAGCCCGGATCAGGGAAAAAATGACATTCCCGCCCATTTTTCCTTAGGTGTACATGACGACGGTGCTCACATCCATCAGTCAGGCTTCCTTACCCTGTACGAGGATGCCCTTATAGCGGGCCTTCGTCTTTCGCTACATCCCATCACCCAGGATGTACTCATCTATCTCAGGATTTTGGTTGTGCAGCTCACCCTAAATGGGTGGAGGTTCTTGATGGGAGCCATATCCCTATAGCCCCAGGCTCTAGGATATGAGCTCATCCTGTAGGAGTTCTTCTGGACCCACCGGCTGTTCAAAGTGCATGGCGAGGCCAATTTCTTCTCGCTTAGGGCCCGACAGGGGAGAAAAATTATAGTTAACTGCCCGACCAACAACAGAGGGTGGAAGAAGAAATTCTTCCAAGGGTCCACCCTCGGGCTCTACGAGGAGAGCCGGGCATTCAATTGAGGACCTCCTAGGCAGGCGAGCTAAGGAGTAAGCCTCTGTCTCTTTTCATGATTTACTTTTATTTTGCTATCAGCGCTGTACTAACTGATTTTGGCATGCAAAGGGATCAGTCAATCCACCTGAGCTTCCCGACGAGTGCCAGGCAAGGATACTGTCGTTGATCGAGGATCTCACAGACATTAACAAGATCCTAACCCGGTCGGAAAGTTTAAAGACCTAGTACAAGCCCAAGTACCGCTTCGAGGTCCTCGTTTTCCCTTCGATTATTCCTGGTATGTTCTGTCGTCTACCCCCTTGTTGCTTTATTAATTGTTTGACTTCATATATAACTAACATGTCCTTGTTGGTTTCACAGAGAAGGCCCCTAAAGATGCGGTAGCTCTAAAGGACAAGGAGGCAGCCCTGTTGGCCAGGGTGGGTAGAAGCAAAAGAAGCAGGACCCTGTTGATGGCCAGAAGCTAAAGAGGATCTCTCGGGCGATCGTTATCCGGGTAGACAAGGAAGCGGTTAGAACCTCAATGCCCGAGGTAACCATCGCCGTGCCACCAAAGCTGCCCCCCACTATCACACCGGTTGGGGTATCGTTCCCCACTCTAGACGAGCCGACACTCCCGGGACCATGTGCGGGATCATCCGCAATGCCGACAGTGGAGACGACAAACGCCGTTCACGAGAGAGTCTGGCCTGGGTTGCTACTGAGTCTAGTAGACAAGTGCGCTCTGCTAGGTCCCGAGGCCATAATTGGTTGGCTTTACAACGTCATCCATATGGTAAGTTGCTCTGTATACACATTGCATTTGCCACTTTTTCTTCGCTCAGGATACTAACACCCCATTTTCTTACAGGTTGGCTATATAGCAGTAGGGGCCAAGGCCTCGTTGCTCGAGATAGCTGAGAAGATAGCCGCTACTGAGGCTACCCTGTCCCCAGAGAAGGCAGCATAGGAGTCTGCAGACCATGCCCTTATTGTGGGGGAGAAAAAAGCCAAGGCTCTGGCCCTAGAGCTGGGGGAAGCCCATGAAACCATCTCCATCGAACGAGCTGCCTGGAAGGTCGCAGAAGCCAAGGTAGTGACTGTGGAGGGTGGGCGGGTGACTGTCGAGAAGGACGAGGTAGCTCTTAATGAGACCCTCTCTTAGCTCACCGTCGCTCGGGAAGCGGAAGCGAAAGATGCAGAGTAAGAGTTTGAAGCAGGCTTCCTCAAGGGCTACTATGACCTGACAGCGCGGGCTGCCACTGACTACCCAGATTGGGACCTTTCAGGCTAATCCTGGGCTAATTTTGAGTTTTAGAAGGAGTCAGCCCTTACTGATGAGGAGGCCACTGTTGAGGACGTGCCAATCAAGGATGCCGAGACTGCCAATGATGTCGTGGAGGTTGATGACCTTTAGCTTTGTTTTGCTTCATGTTGCTTTTTTTTTCTTGGGAGTTTTGGGAGGCTACTACAACTACCCCCCAGGCTTTGTGCATACTTTGTTATTTAATGAAAAAGGTCCTTCGAGGCCACCTTGTGCATCAATTATTTTGTATTCTACACTTGACTTTGTGGTTGCCTGTGCCCGACTGGTTATGAATCCTGTAGAAACCCTACCTTAACAAAAGTTTATGACTGTAACCGGTGGAGAATACTTGGTCTTCTGGGGACCTGTTTTAAAGGTCCCATCGGGTATAGTGTATGAGTTGAGTCCTGTTACTATCCCTGTCGGTTTCTCTAGGAATTTAGGTACTCGGGACTGTTTGATTGTGGCATTACATGCCTAGTCTAGTGTCCTATTGAATGCTCGGTGTGATTTCCTATTTTGGTCCAGGAGTTAGGTACCAGTATCCACTCCTTCCCCCCCCCCCAAACTGTTACTAAGGCGGGCGTTTGCTGAGGGATGGATCATAGGGAACCGACCTGGAACATGGGTGGTTGTAGGGTCTTTTGGGGCTTGCCATCATCAGCCACCTAGGGGCGTTTGCCCCCATCGTAGGTTGTGGACCTGAGCGAAGCCGATGCCCCGGGTGTGACCCCGAGGTCTTTCGCTCCGGGTGTCACCCCGAGGTCTCTTAAATGCTTGGGGTTTGACTCTGAGGTCTTTTGAATACCTGGGGTTTGACCCCGAGGTCTTTTGAATGCCTGGGGCTTGACCCTGAGGTCTTTTTGAATGCCTGGGGTTTGACCCCAAGGTCTTTTTGAATGATCAAACACAAGGAGAAACATTGTTGAGCAAAAAGAAATTTTACTCCCTATTAATACTGCTCGGGGAGTGTTACAAGTTTCGTACCCAATACTGCTTTCAAAAAGAAAGCATTATTGAGAAACATTGATGCACATTCTAAGGATGAGAGAGGTCTTTCCCATCTAGAGTCTATAGCCAATAAGTGCGCGGGCGATTTACGCTGATGACCCTGTAGGGTCCTTCCCAGTTGGGGCCCAAGTTTCCATGGGATGGGACTTTTGTTGACTGGTTTACAGCCTTGAGGACCAGCTCTCCCACTTGGAAACTGCGATGCTTGATCTTGCTGTTGTAGTATCGAGAGACTCTCTGTTTGTAAGTTGCGACATACGCCCGATCCCTTTTTTCTGCTATTAAATCAAGCTCTCCTGTGAGGGCTTCCCCGTTGCCTTACTCATTGAATTTTGTCACTCGGTAGGTGGGTAACCCGAGCTCTATGGGGACTACCACCTCGAAGCAGTAAGTAAGTGAGAATAGTGTCTCACCTGTTGCCGCTTGGGGGGTAGTTCGGTATGGCCACAGGAGGGATGATAGTTCCTCTGCCCAAAGACCTTTGGCATTTTTTAGCCTAGTTTTAATTGACTGCAATATTGTTCTGTTTATCACCTCGGCCTGGCCATTGGCTTGGGGATGCTTAGGAGAAGAATAGTGATTCGATATCCCGTAGCCTGAGTAGAATTGTCTAAGCACCAGGGTGTTGAATGCTGGCCGATGTCGCTGATCAGATTCGGGGGATGCCAAACCTGCTGAGAATGTTTTTCTCAACAAAACTTTCTATCTCCTTTTCCATAATTGTTTCCATGGGCTCGACCTCCGGCCACTTGGTGAAATAGTCAACAGCGATGATGGCAAACTTAACTTATCCTTTTCCCATCGGGAGGGGGCCAACAATATCGATACCCGACTGAGCGAACGGCCAAGGACTGAAGATTGGTGTCTGGAGTTCTCCCGGGTGGTTGACCAATGGTGAGTATCTCTGGCACTTGTCACACCTCTTAACATACTCCTGGGAATCCCGTACCATCGTCGGCCAATAGTAACCCTACAGCAGGGCCTTTAGAGAAAGTGCCCGGCCTCCTACATGGTCCCCGCACACTCTTCCGTGGATCTCATATAATATTTTCGGGAGCTGTACAGGGTGAACGTAGCGAAGATAGGAGATAGTAAATCCCCTTTTGTATAGGATACCATCAATGAGGTCGTACCTCGCTGCTCGGTATTTCATGTGCCGAGCTTCTTTTCTCTTGTTTGGTAGAGCACTGGTGGTGAGGTAGGTCATGATCGGGTCCATCCAGCTAGGCCTTAAAGTGACCGGGCCGACCTCCATGCCTCCTGGGTTAGCCAAGCTAGGCTCAGGTAGGTATTCCACCCTTATCCCGGGCAAATCTAACTCAGAAGATGAGGCAAGGCGGGCTAATCGATTGGCCCTAGTGTTCTCGTCCCTCAAGATCTGTGTGATGGAAAATCCCTCGAGCTTCATGGAGACCATTCGGACGAATGTTAAGTAGGCCACCATGTTGTCTTCACGGGCTTCATATTCCTGATTGACTTAGTTGACCACAAGCTGGGAGTCACTGTATCCTTGAAGTTGCTGTGCACTCATTGAAGTAGCCAACTGTAACCTAACAAATAAGGCTTCATACTCGGCCTTATTATTGGAGGTTCGGAACCTGAATCGCAATGTATACTCCAAACTGGATCCCATCGGGTATGGTCATGATAATCCCTGTCCCGCTACTCTGTTTGTTCGATGAGCCATCAACGTATAGAACCCAGGTCGGGGTGTCAGGCTGTAGATTGGGCAGCAAGATAGACGGTTCGAGCTCTTCGATTGCCTCTTCTGGATAGGTGAATTCCATAAGAAAATCTGCCACTGCTTGTCCCTTTATTGAAGTTCGGGGTTTGTAAACTACCTCAAATTCTTCTAACTCTAATGCCCATTTAACCAGCCTCCCGAATGTCTCTGGCCTGGTTAGGATCAGGCGGAGAGGTTATTCCGCGAGGATCACGATGACGTGGGCCTGGAAGTACGGACAGAGTCTCCGGGTAGAGGTAATCAGGGTAAAGGCTAACTGCTTGATGCAGGAGTACCGGCTTTCTGCGCTTTGGAGAGCTCGGCTGGTATAGTTGACCGGGAATTGTATCCCGTGCTCTTCTCGGATAAGTGCCGAGCTTACCGCTGAAGGAGACACCACCAAATACAAGAACAACTCCTTCGGTATGGGTGTAGAGTGTAGAGGGGGCGATGTCAGGTACTTCTTGAGTTCCTGGAATACTTCCTCGCACTCCTCTGACCATTGAAATGCCTTACGGAGGATCTTGAAAAATGGGAGGCATCGATCAGTAGCTCGGGAAATGAACATGTTTAGTGCAGCTACCTGACCGGCCATGCTTTGTACTTCCTTGGTTGACCAGGGCGTCCGCATGTTGATAATTGCTTGAATCTTTTTGGAGTTTGCCTCAATTCCTCGTCTGTTGACTATGTCTCCCAAAAATTTCCCAGATGAGACTCCGAACGTGCACTGGGTCGGGTTCAACCTCATTCGGTACTTTCACAGGATGCTGAAGGCCTCGGACAAGTGCTCGAGATGGTCTGACTCATCTCAAATTTTGACCAAGAGGTCATCAACATATACATCCATTGACTTACTGATCAAGTCTTTGAACATAAAATTGACCAGGCGTTGAGCATTTTTGAGGCCAAAAGGCATCACTTTGTAGCAATACGTACCTTGGTCGGTGATAAAGGAATTCTTCTCCTCGTCCCCGGAGTACATGCTAATCTGGTTGTAACCTGAATAGGCATCCATGAACAAAAGAAGTGAGTGACCGACCGTGGCATCCACAAGGAGGTCTATCCTAGGCAGCAGATAGCAGTCCTTAGGACAGACCTTGGTCAATTCGGTGAAATCTACACACATCCTCTACTTCTTGTTGTTTTTCTTCATTAGTACGACGTTTGTCAACCAGTCGGGATAGTTGACATCTCGGACAGACCTTGCCTTCAGGAACTTTTTTATTTCCTCACGTACTATAGCCTGTCTTTCAGGGGCTATGCCCCTCCTCTTTTGTTTGACCGGTCGGGAGCTCAGATTAATGTTGAGACGGTGAAAGATAACTCGGGGGTCAATCCCCGGCATGTCCTCATGGCACCAGGCGAAGATATCCTAGTTCTCTCTCAGGAACTAGATCAACTTTTCTCTTAGACTCGGGTTCAGGAGAGTGCCGATGCTCACGGACTGGTCGGGGAGCCCTGGGTCCAACATCACCTGTTCTGACTCTTCCACCAGGCCTAAACATCCTTCATGTCCCTTAGGTCCATTTTTAGGACGTTCAATGTTTCCATAATTGCCCCACTGCACAAGGAACAAACATAGCAACTCTGAGTAGTTAACTGATCTCCACGCAAGCTTCTCGGGCCCCGAGGGGTCGGGAAGTTTACCACCAGACCAAAAGTAAACACAACCGCTTTGGCTTTATTGAGCGTCGGCCTCCCAAGGATGATGTTGTATGCGGAAGGGGCCTCTATGACCACAAAGTTTATGAGTACGGAGACCTACTGGGGGTGAGTCCCCATAAGAACCGGGAGCTCGATCATTCCCAGTGGTTGCATGCTCCAACCATTGAATCCAACCAAAGGAGTTGCAACCGATCGGAGTCTGTCCCGTAATATTCCTAGCTGGTCAAACGCTGAAGCAAAGAGAATATCGAAGGAACTACTTGTGTCCACCAATACCTTCTTCACCGTGTAGTTGGCTATGGAGATTGTAAGACCAGGGGGTCATCATAGGGGCAGTAAAGGTTCCCTACGTCAGGAGACAAGAATGTTAGCACATCGGTTGGTTAGGAGTCGGTGGATTGGACATGCCAGATACCCGCTCGAGATGCCCGGGCATGCCTCTCCTAGCCGACTGTGAATCCCCTTTGCCCGAGGTCCCTACGGAGATTACGTTGATTTGGTCGAGTGGTCGTAGCTGTTCAGGAGCTCAGTTATCCGCCCTAGGTCGTCGGTCTGCCGTGACAAACTCGACAAGGTGGCCTTGTGCTATTAGTCTTTATATGGCCATTTTGAGTTTAAACCAATCTTTTGTGACGTGGCCATAGTCCTTATGATACCGGCAATATTTGTCTTAGTTTCTCATCCCGGACGGGCTCTTCAGCTTTGCCTATTGTTGGAGGAGCCTCTAGGTGTCGATGGTGGTCATGACTTTATGAATAGGCCCGAGAGAGTGGCATGAAGGTCATCAGAGCCTGGTCCCGACCCCCCTTCTACTGATCCGACTTTGGTTTCTTTCCCGAGCCTTTTTCAGAACTGTCTCGTTTCCATTTGGTCCTCGTGCACGCTTAGCCTTCAGGAATTCCTCAGTATCAATGTATTTCCCAACTCTCTCGGAGAGTTCCACCAGTGTTTCTGGTCGGTCATTATGGAATGACGTGGCCATTTTGGTATATTGAACTCCCGAACAGAAGGCCATGATTGCGACTGTCTCGTTCAGGTTGTAGATCGGCAGCCTCTGTTGATTGAAATGGCGACGTAATCTTTTAGGGACTCCCCCTTGTGTTGCTTAATGGTCAGCAATTGGGTGTCTGACTATGACTGGTCAAGCATTCCCACGAATTAGCCAATGAAGAGCTTACTGAGCGTCCTGAAGTCGTCCACCATTTGGGGCTTAAGGGAGTGGAACCACTGCGCGCCTGGTCCTCTAAGGGTGATGGGAAAGGCCCGGCACAGTAGCTCGTCAACACGGGTTACCAAAGCCATCTGAGCCTTGTAAGACCGGACTTGATCGACCGGGCTTCCCGAATCGTCGTAGGAATTGAGATGTGGTTGCTTGAATTTCCTCGGGATGGGAAAGCTACTGATCCGAGTGGTGCAAGGCGATTCGGTTTCGGTATTGGTGTGATCACAGCTTGCTTTGCGGCTCAGCTTCTCAATTTGCTTTTGCAGGTCCGTGATCTGGTCCTTGACATTCGTCTGACCGGTCTTCTACTCTGTATTCGAGCGGTAGGTTGGGTCGGATGACGAGGCCTCTTCCTCGAAGTACATTGTATTCAGGGATTGGACACGGCTTTAACTCTAGGTAATCATGTGCCTGAGATCCCCTCGACTCCTGGCCGTGGTATCTTTGGCTAATTCCCGGGCCTTTTGTCCATGCCCATCCCCTCTAGCAGCGTGCCTACTATTGATGATATCTCGGGCGTCCCCTATCCGGCGCGGGCTACCTCGGGCACGTTCTTGGGTCTATTCGGGACCCTGGCTACGCTCGTCATTCCCGAGCCGTCCCCTAGCCGATGGGGACAATGGCTCAGTATAGGCACACCTTCGGGGTCTGATCTATTCCTGATCAGGCGTGCTCTTCTTGGGCTGATCCTAGATCAACGGGAGCTTCTCCTGTCGGGCCTGCAGTGCTTTGATCTGTTGCTAGGTTCGCTGCTGGCCCTCCCAGAGTCACGTAAGAGCCGCGGTAATCTGTTCGGGGGTCATGGAGGCAGCCGGCTGCCTAGACTGCAACTTCGCTAGACCAGTTGAGGCAACGGTCTTCTTACCTTTCTTCGGTGCCATGGCTATCAACAAAAAATTTATTTTCAGGAGAAATCTGTCGCTTCCCACAAACGGCGCCAAGCTAGTGATGTCGAAAATTGGTAAGAGAGTTTTGCGAATAATTTAGAGAGAGAAAATGTGAAACAATGAGTTGTATGTGGTTCGGCTCATTAACAAGGTGACCTACGTCTACGGTTGCGTCGGAGCGCTTTCACTAACAGATCACCGGCAGCGTTTGGTGAGCCAACAAAGAGGGCGGTGCTACCAGTAACCCATTGGGTATATGCATAATAGTGATATGTCTTGTTATTCTTTAGGTTCAGAATGCGATCCCTTTCAATGGGGGCGAGTGGTCCCTTTTATAAGTGCAAGAGACCACCCTTACAAGGTAAGTTAGTAGATTAGGAAGCCCAATCTAATTACATTTGATTTACATAAATTATGGAAGTTTCCTAATCCGACTAGGAAACTACCTCTTTCGATAATCTTCAAGCTGATTTAGGGAACTGATTGGATGCTTGCGGAGCAAGCCACGAAACAGGCCCGTGTCATGGCTACTGGGAGACGGGCCTGCTTTGTGAGCCCGGGCTATGGCCCAGATCGGGCAGTCATAGGTCAAACAGCCCGAGGCAACTGAGTAGCAGACGCCTACTTCAGATGACCTAGCATTATTTGTTGAGGTGGCAGTCAGGCGTTGACCTGATATTTTTGTACTATCACCTATGGTTCCCAAGTTTTGTATCTCAAATGTGATTCCCAACATATTTAGTAGTGGGATAACCTTTAAGAATGGTGCAAGCATTTCAACATAGTCCAATTAAAATATAGTAAATCCATTATCACATATTTGAGAAGCACATAGTATAATTTAAACACTTTTATTGCCTTATATACAATTTTTTATGCATATCACCTAAATCCAGTCGCAAATCATGGCCGGCCCAAAGGGGGGGCAAAAGGGGCAACCGCTCCGGGCCCCCAAAGTTCAAAAAACTTTGAGGGCCTCCATGAAATGTTCATAATTACATTTTTACCTTGAGATTTTTTAATGTTTTACATTTAGACCTTCCCAATGCCCAATTTAGTGTCATCAACTACATATATATTGATACAGATGTACATAAAACTCAAAAGTAGAGGCCCCTAGAATTTTAAAAATTACTCTTTTAGTGTAAGAATTTTTTAAGTTTTAGAAATAGTCCCCTCTAGAATTTAGAAAGGCACCATACAATGTTTAAGTTTCATAAATAGACTCATATTATAAGCAGACCCCAAAAAAATTGTCAATTATGCTTAAGCAAACCCTTACAAAAATTGCCAATTATGTATAAATAGACCCCCCCAAAAAATAGCCTCGGGGGCACTGCCCCCAAACCCCTGTATAAGGGCCTCCCTTTTAGTAGCTCATCTCGGACCTCCAAATACTCGATACCGGCTAGGGTGATACATGTAAGTTTCTAGTTATATCTTATCAAACTTGTGTTTTGTTTTGTTAATGAATGCTTATATAAGTTTCAACATTCTATGTAGGATGAAAATGGAGGTGAGGTTGAACCAGCTTGTATCTGAGGAGGGACGCACTTGACAGAGGACGAGGTTGCTGATTGTGTGTTGGGGAAGAAGCCAGGTTATGTTAAGGGTCTTGGTCCGGGCCCAAGCCAACGCCGTCACACACATCTCAAACAGTATCTAGCGGACCTGATCCAGAGGTGACTTCCTTACGTGGTATTGTTGACAGCCAGCAAGATACTATAAATCGGATGGCAACAAAACATGAGAGCCAGCAGGACATCATAAAACGGATGGCAACAAACAGGTGGAAATGAAGGAAATAATACAACAACTACTATCATCATCAAAGCAAAATTCATGGTAAGTTAATTTAAGTTTAAAACTTAATCCTTGATTATTTTTAAAAAAAAAGTCATAGGAAGAAATCAAAATATATATCATCAAATACTAGTCGAATACTTGAGAGAATGTAGCAAAAATGCATTTTGAAACCTTAACTCTTTCAATAAAGGGCATACGAGGTATTGGGGGTCAAAATTGTCCAATAGTTGTCCAAATGGACCGAGACCTCTTCGAGCACCTTACTATAGAATAAAAAGTTGTAGGAAGAAATAGAATTGATAACCGAGTTCTGGTTAAGGAGAATGACAACAAAAATATTTTGAAACCTTAACTCTTTCAATAAGGGGCATATGGGGTGTTGGGGTTCAAAATCGTCCCATAATGGTCCAAATGAACCAAGACCACTTTGAGAACCTCAATTGTGCCTACAACAAGTTGTAGGAAGAAATGGAATTAAAAACCAAGTCTCGGTTAGGGAGAATGACGTAAAAATGTATTTTAAAATTTCAACTATTTCATTAAAGGGCATACGGGGTATTGAGGTTCAAAATTGTCCAATAATGGTTCGAATGGACCGGGAACACTTCGAGAAAGTCACTTGTGCTTAAACAAAGTTGTAGGAAGAAACGGAATTGAAAACCCAGTTCCGGTTAGGGAGAATGACGCAAAAATGCATTTTGAAATCTAAACCTTTTCTTTGACGATTTCTTTCACATTTATTTTGTTTTTTTTTCTTTGCTTATACTTTATTTAAAATTCATGTGCATGCTTTTGTATTGCAGATTTATGGGCATCTGGAGTGCATGAATGAAAACTATACATGGTTTTGATCTCATTTTCTGAAGCAATTTACATTGATGTTTGGAGATACTATATTATTTTTGGAATTTGAATTTTCTGTGGATTTTGGATGTTTGGAGATACTATATTGTTTTGTTTTATTTTATTAGATTGAGTAGGTGATTTATTAATGAATGAAACTTTATTTGATTAATATGTATGTTGTGGATGTTTTATATTACTTGTTAGCAGGTGGCCCAAAAATTAAGTGTGAATATAATATATATTAAGAAAATACGTTTAGTGACGAAATTATTCGTCACTAATAGTCAAAATGTTTTTTTTTAGTTTTACCTTTAGCGACAAAACTTTCGTCACTAATTATACCTTTTTTCCGACGAAACTTACTTCGTCACCAATGATTACTTTTTAGCGAAGAAATATTTTGTTGGGAATAGAGATTTTTGCCGACAAAATTTACTTCGTCGCTAATAGTTGGACTCTTTCGTGACACAATTTGGTTTGTTAGGAAAAACATAGTTTTCCCGACGAAATTTTTTGTCACTAAAGGGTACTTGTAGCGACGAAATTTCGTCGCTAATAGTAGGACTCTTTCGTGACGAAATTTGGTTCGTTAGGAAAAATACACTTTTTCTGACGAAATATTTTGTCACTAAAGGGTGCTTTTAGTGAATAACTTCATCGCTAATAGTAGGACTCTTTCGTACCGAAATTTGGTTCGTTGGGAAAAGTGCACTTTTTTCGATGAAATATTCATCACCAAAGGGTACCTTTAGTGACGAAATTTCGTCGCTAATAGTAGAACTCTTTCGTGATGAAATTTGGATCGTTGGGAAAAATACACTATTACACTGTTCGCAACGAAAAATATCGTTGCTAAATGTTAGTCTTTGGTGACGAAATTTGATTTCGTCGCGAAAGACCTGTCCCGACGAGGAATAAGCGACAACGTGGGATGAAAATTTTTTGGTCACTAAAGACCTTTAGTGATAGTGACGAAAATTTGACTTTTAGCGTCGAAAATTTTCGTCACTAAAAGTCAATTTTCTTGTAGTGCCATGAGTAATTTAGAGTGAATAAGGCTACAGTCTTAAAATTTGTATTGGAAATTTGATTTCCCACAAATGTAATTGTAGAACCACATTTAATTACTACTGTGACCATCCGGCCAATTTTTTTTATTGAATGTTGTAATACGTGGTTCCAAATGTAGTTATATGTTGTGAACTAAATTTTAGAACATTAGTATTATTCTTTTAATTATGTACACTCATTGAGAGTTGACAAATCCACCTTATCACATTTCATTACTTGTAATTGGGATAATTATATTTCAGTTAACTTTTTATATAAAATTTAAAAGTCAGTCTATTACTTTTTTCAAATTTTAAAAAATGTCAAATCAACAAAAAAAAACGGCTTCTTTTGAATTGTTATTTTGTGCTTTAGTCTATATTATATTTTCAACGTTGTGAACTTGCACCAAAACGTTATGATGATTGCTCCCAACATTTGGAAGAGTTGCTCTCGGCATATGAAGAGTTGCACCCGACTTTGAAACGTGATACTCTCTACGTATTAAAGACTTGCTCCCAAACATTTGAAAGAGTTGTTCCATCCACAATGTCATGTAAAATTTGATGACTTTTTTATTTTACAAAAAATGTTGATAATTTTTTAATTTAGAAAAATGAATAGACCGACTTTAAAATTTTATAGAAAAAATTGACTGAAATTTAACAATCCCATTGTAATTTATTAGTATAGATACCACTCAAGATTTTCTTCAATATTTTCTTTTTCTTTTTCATTTTCTTACTAAAATCGTGAACCAAAAGCAGACTTAAAGAAAGATGATTTTGCAGTTAAGTACTTCCTTTCCCTTGGTAGTTTGCAAATGCACGTGAGAGATTTTTTTTATTTTTTATTTTTGGTTGGTGGAAAGAAATGATGTATTAATTGTGTAGTTTCTGTATCAACAATAATGAGAGAGAGAGAGAGAGAGAGAGGGAGAGAGAGAGAGAGAGAATAATTAACAAGTTAACATCACTTTAGTAAGATAAGTATTGTAACAAGGCAGACATACATAGCAACACCCAATTATTTAATTATGCTATTCTTAGCTTATTAGGAACTTCAGTGCAGTAAATGATATCTGCTTTTCCTTAATGAAAACAAATCACGCTTGGGTAATTAATACTGCTAGTAGCTATAAGTGCTCATAACTTCTCTAGTTGTTATTGTCATACCAGAACTGTGCTTGAAGATGGTCAACCAATTTCTTGTCCACTTGGAATGCTTTAGCAAGAACATCATCAGAAATCGCTGGATTAGACCCAAAGACTGCCTTTGCTATAGTGATAACTCCAGCATTTTGGCTGCCTAGGCCAGCGAAAGCAAGTGCATTTTTCTTTCCTACATTTAATTGGAAGTGAATGAGACCCTCTGGGAATACAAACACATCTCCGGGGTATAAGACTTTGGTGAAGAGACGGTTATCAGTATTGGAGGTTACAAAGCCAACATATAGGGTGCCGTCCACGACAACGAGGATCTCAGTGGCACGAGGGTGTGTGTGGGGTGGGTTGAGCCCATTAGGTGCAAAGTCAATACGAGCTAAGGAGATACCAAGGGTATTGAGTCCTTTTATTTTGTCAACATTTACTTGAGTGACATTTGACCCAACTGGATTTTCCGTATTTCCAGGTATATTGAGCCCTGAAAAGAAGAAATCGTTTGCTACAACATCCTTTGGATCCTTGCAGAACTTCCCATTCACAAACACTGCATGCAATAATAATGTTATTAGAACATGTTATGGGAGGTAAATATATACACACACATTTAGGATTATCATCTTATTTGGTATCTATGAAAAAAAAATTTTAAAAAAAGAAAAGAAAGAAAGAACCTAAGAAAGAAAGAAAAGAAGCATAAGGAGATAGGGCTTGGAGTTACTTAAAATTTTTACTACAATCAAAGCTTGTGCTAAAAAATAATGGAGTTTAATTATAAATGCCGTAAAGTGTGAAACATCCAAAATACCAAAAAGACCTCTCAAAATGTAGACTCATACAGTGCGAAGGAAAATATATACGTACACTACTTTAAGAAAATAGGTTCTGTAGATAATACTATACCTATATGTATACAAGATTTTATAATCCAAATATAAGCATTCAAGTGCCAAACTATGTAGAAATGAAGAGAAATAAAGAGAAAAAAGTCTATATACATCCAGATTTGTAATCATCAACAGCAACACAGAAGTCCTGAAGAGGGCTAGGGTCAGAGGCAGAGGCAAATGAGAAAGCCATAGCCAAGATGGTTGTGGCTATATAGAACTGAATACCCATCTTCAACATTCTTAAAGAAATCACAGTAGTTTTGGAGCCAAAATTATTTGCTTGTATGATATGTTGGGAGGGAGGTGAAAAACTAGGGTGAAAATAGGCCTATATTTATAGTTGGATATTCCTTGATTTGGTCTTTAGAATTCTATACTCCAAGCAAATAAGGACTTTAACAAGTCTTTAAGGATTAATTTAATAGTTATCTACTCTGTGGACGGATCGACCATTCTTCAACAACTATCCCACCTTCATATTCCCATTTCAATTTTGATGACTAAGTACATATATACATCTCATCAAGGTGGTCATTTTTTCCACTATCCTTCCTGCTTCTCTCATCTTGAAATTCTTACATGCCGCTTGATCCCTCTCTATAACAATAGAGTAAGTTATTGGGCACAAATAAATCTTACAAATACAATTTACAAATACCATAATATATCTACCTCTCTTTAGTTCTCGTCTAAATTTCGATTACCTAGACCGTTTGTATACTGACAGCCATAACAAGAAAATTGTAAACACGAAAATAAATAAGGGTTAATTATATTTTACTCCCATTTGATTAGACCTATTTTAATTTACACCACATGGTTCAAAAGTGGACACTTAACCTCCTGGTGGTTTTGGACTAAAGTGAAAATATTAAAATTTCTCTCAAAAATAGTCCTACATGGGGAATATGTGTTAAAATTAACCTCACATAGGAGAATTTAAGTGGCAAAATTACCCCCCACATGGCAATTATGTGTCAAATGACAGCATTATCCAGTTTCCGAATTTTTAATTTGAAAAACAACAGGGGTCAAGTGTCTACATTTGAAGCACATGGGTAAAGTTAAAAATTGGTCTAACCACAAGGGTTTAAAGGTACTTAACCCAAAAGTACCTGGACCAATTTTCTCTTTACTTTCTTGTGGTTCAAAAGTGGACACTTTTCCTCTCTGTGCTATTGAAATAAAGAGAAAACATTAAGATTTCTCTCAAAATTGTCGCACATGAGAATTTAGTGTCAAAATTAACCTTACAAGGGGATTATGTGTCAAATGGAAGCATTAACCCCACAGAAAGGAGCTAATCTCAAAATTAACCTGACAAAAAGAGTTAAGTGTTAACACTTCTGGCCAATTTTAGAATTTTTATCAGTTTTGAGAGAATCTTAACAGTTTTACTTCAGTCCAAAACTACTTGGGGGTTAAGTATCCACTTTTGATGGATAAAATAAAAATGGGTCTAACCACAAGGGATAGAATGTAATTAACTAATAAATAAATTTCTAATTTGCTCTTAAGTTTCTTCAGTGGACAGGTGCAGATCATTCTGTTCTCCTCAAGAAACTAACTTCGAGAAGTGTAACAATTACTCAAATAGAATGGGTCCAGCTCTTAAGTTTCTCCAGTGGACAGGTGCAATGTTTTAAACCAAAACAATCAACAAAATATCAAAACCTTGACGTTAAGGATGAAACGTGGGAACTATTCTAATCAAATAAGCAGCACTTTAGGTAGAAAAAAAAAAAAGACAAAATAAAATAAAAGAAAGAAAGAAACAATAAAAGAAATTATTGAATGGAAGGGGTGAAAATAAAAATACCCCTTGTTAAAGTCAAGGCCAAAACATGCCTCCTCTTACCGTCACATTTGACTAAACAAAAAAATAATTAAAGAAATAAAAGGGGAGTTCGAAAGCTTCAAACCAACGGAAGTGTTTTACCCAACTTCTAGCTTCACGTCGATGATTTCATGCATATCTACTCTATATAATAAGAAGACAGCCACATTTAGCAAGTACGTCAAAAAATATAAACTTTCTCTTTTGTCCTTCACTACATAATAATTACTCATATATCTATCTATACATCGTAACAATATATTGATTTGTGTGAGGGTATATCTGTCATTTTGGACAAATAATTACAATCAAGTCAGCTTTTGAAATTTTATTTAATATAATAATGAGATTTTAATCAACAATCTTGTGTCTAATTACATTTGGGTCAACAATTTTTGGGAGATTTATTATTGACTTTAAAAAAAGTCAACAAAAGTGGCTATTTTGGTGGCTATTTAGAAATTGGTCACTGATATTTATAATTTGGTCAACTTCTTCTCTCAAATGAGGTTTCAATCAACAATTTGTGTCTAATTACATTTGGATCAATAATTTTTGGAATATTTATTATTCACTTCATAAAAAGTAAAAAAAAAAAAAGTGGCTATTTTAGTGGTTATTTAGGAATTGGTCACTAATATTTCCAATTTGCTCAACTTCTTCTCTCAAATTTAGGATTCATATATTGTAATTTGTGTAATTGCATTTATGTCAGCAAGTTTTGGATTTTTATTATTCACTTTAAAAAAATTTAAAAAAGTGACTATTTTAGTGGCTATTTAGGAATTGGTCACTAATTGCACATTTTGGTCAACTTCTTCTCTAAAAATTAAGTTCTGGTATATCTAAAATGTCAAATAAAGTGGTTATTTTAGTAGCTATTATGAATTGATCACTAATATTTATATTTTGGTCAACTTCTTCCCTCAAATTCAGGATTTATAGATTGTATTCGAATATCAATTAAGGCCTACAAACACATTCATGCCCTTTTTTTTTTAGAGAAAATACCCTACTTGTGTCATATATTGTTAGTAGCGCTTTATTAGGTACTTTTACTACTCATTTATAAGATAGTCATAATTATCAACTTCTTCCGTAAGAAGAGTTTTAGATTAAATAGTTACATTTACAATTAATTTCCTATTTAACTGTTTTAACATCTTATTATACATCTTTAACAACCACTTAACCACACGAAACGACACAATTAAATTTCGCAACGTCCCGTTCCACTCTTCTCTCAATGTCAGTGCTTGGGGATCTCCAACTAGTATAAATATAAATGTGTTAATATATATCTACTATTGTATAAAAACGAAGAAGCAAGCACGTCAAAAAATATGAACTTCCTCTTTTGCCTTCACTACACTATAACTACTCATATATCTATCTATACATCGTAAGGATATATTGCTTTGTGTGAGGGTAAATCTGTCATTTTGGACAAATAATTACATTCAAGTCAGCCTTTACAATTTTATTTAATATAATAATGAGGTTTTAATCAACAATCTTGTGTCTAATTACATTTGGGTCAACAATTTTTTGGATATTTATTATTGACTTCAAAAAAAGTCAACAAAAGTGACTATTTTGGTGGCTATTTAGGAAGTGGTCACTAATATTTACAATTTGGTCAACTTCTTCTCTCAAATAAGGTTTCAATCAACAATTTGTGTCTAATTACATTTGGGTCAATAATTTTTGGAATATTTATTATTCACTTCATAAAAAGTAAAAAAAAGTGGCTATTTTAGTGGTAATTTAGGAATTGGTCACTAATATTTACAATTTGCTCAACTCCTTCTCTCAAAGTTAGGATTCATATATTGTAATATGTGTAATTGCATTAGATCAGCAAGTTTTAGGATATTTATTATTCACTTTAAACAAGTTTTAAAAAGTGGCTATTTTAGTGACTATTTAGGAATTGGTCATTAATTTCACATTTTGGTCAACTTCTTCTCTCAAATTTAAGCTCTGGTATATATTTAATTGTCAATTTAAGTGGCTATTTTAGTAGCTATTATTAATTGGTCACTAACATTTACATTTTGGTCAACTTCTTCCCTCAAATTCAGGATTTATAGATTGTATTTGAATATCAATTAAGGCCTACAGACACATTCATGCCATTTTTTAGAGGAAATACCCTACTTGTGTTATATATTTTTAGTGGCGCTTTATTAGGTACCTTTACTACTCATTTATAAGATAGTCAGAATTATCAACTTCTTCCGTAAGAAGAGTTTTAGATTAAATAGTTACATTTACAATTTCCTATTTAACTGTTTTAACATCTTATGTTGATTTTTAAAAGTGGACTTTATTTTGAAATATATATAAAAAAAAAAAAAAAAAAGGAAATGTGACACTTATTTTAAAAATATCCAAAAAAATGAAACGTTGGCACTTATTTTTGAACGGAATGAGTAATTATACCTCTCCAAAGACCTCTAATGTCAAGATTAATACACAATATATCTAAGAATACAACTATCTGACGGGCACAAGCCTTGCACGTGAACCCTCACTAGTATATATATATATATATGAATATGCAGAAACGCAAACATAACTTTTTTTTTTCCTTTTATTACAATGAGAGAGTGGAGATTTGAACATGCTGTTAAGGCGTCAGAGTTGGTGCCAATCAACTTGAATATGACGCTAAAGTACATTTTGTCGGCATCAAGTTACATTAATTGTCTATTACATACAATGAATCCCAAAAAAGTCCCTTAACAGCACACCACTTCTGGTTATCCTCATTAAGGCTATATATCAAACACATAATGGGCAAACATCTTCATCACCACTGACAAACAGAAAATTCTGGGGAAAAAAAAAAAGAAAAAAAAAAAGAAACCCAGGAACAGGATACTTCATCTACACATACCACCCCAAACTATATTAAAACATAAAAAGCTCCCATCATAAAAGAATCACGTTTCCTACACAATTGTCAAGCCCAAAAAGAACACAACACCCAGTTTAGCGTTCCAGCATAAACAACCCACCAAAATGTGACAAAAGCAGGTACCCTCCTATTCCTCTCCTCATACAATCCAAGTAACCAATCATTGTTTTGTAATTGATACTCTTCAATAAAATTGACCCAACCATCTTCAAATTCGTCTGTTGTCAATGAATCATAAGCAGCATTTTGCATTTTATATTTGATTGATTCATATTGGTTATACCCTTTCATCTTTTTCGACAACTTCTTCATGATATGCCATTAGCACCAACGGTGACATGCATTAGAAAAAACATACTCTATTGCATTTTACATGGCTCTATCTTGATCAGTAATTATTACATTGGGCGGACATTCAGACATACATTTAAGCCAAGACTCAAATAAGCATATAAAGGTAGTAGTGTCTTCACTTGAGATCAATCCACAACCTAGCAACACGGACTGACCATGATGGTTCACTCCTACAAAAGGAACAAATGGCATGTCGTATTTGTTAACCAAATAGGTTGTGTCAAATGTAACCACGTCACTAAATTCTTTGAATGTTGCCCTATTCCTTGCATCTACCCAAAAAACATTCCTAAGGCGGCTCTCTTCATCTAAATCCATGAGGATGAAGAAATTGGAATTATCTAACTGCATTTTTGAAAAGTAGTTATACATCGCATTAGCATCACCCTCCCCAAGTTGTTAATGCCTAACCTTATTGATATAGTTTATGACATCTTTTTCTAAAAATGGTAGATTCTCATTCCCCCTTGCCTCAACAACTAATGAATTAAAGTTCTTATTCATTCTGATTCCAGCTTTGTCATTCATCATAAGCCATCATTTCGCATGTGGTTCCAGGAATCTATTGCATTTGAAATATCGGGATTTTCCTGGACTCATTTCATAGTTATGTGCAAGTTCAACACCTTTTACAACCCACGTTTCATTACGGCTCAAAAATGCTATAAGCTTAGCTGGGCATTTGATATTAGAGTTTGGGCGTATGTTCAAAGGGCAGCTTAAGGTACTCTTTCTTGTACCAGCACGAGTACACTCTATATATACGTGTGTCAAGATCCCATCAACTTTTTTAGAGCTTCTTTTAGCCACCGCGAAACCTTTTTCTTTGGCATACTTTGCATAGAAGGCCATTAGATTATCCAAAGAATCAAACTCCATCCCCTCTGTTGGCTCATCTATTTTGTCTTTTAGATTTGTTACTTGATTGTCATCATGTTCAATCTCAACATGTTCATCATCATCCATACCTATATAAGCACTAGATACTTCTTTGTCCATTTATCTAAAACATAACCACATGTCTTCAGTGTGTTTGATAACTTATCACTTAATTGAAAAAGCAGCCAAAAATCCACTTAAGTGAAAAAAAATTTCCAAAAAATAATGCAGTCTATTTTATTTTAAAACACTATTTCAGTCCAGCAAATTCAATCGGTAAAGATTTTCAGTAAACAAAATATAGCACTTAATTTTTCAGTTTTATGAACAAACACACCCTTACTTATAAGTGTATTATGCCATTTTACTTAAATTAAGAACAATTAAGATTTCAAATTAGGGAGTACATAAAATATTTGGTAAAATTTACTGCTTTCAATACTAATTACATTACTTAACTAAAATAAATGTTATTACACAAAGGTTCATGTTGTAGATGACTTAACCTTCAGTGTTGCCCTTCAATTTCAAGTGGTGTTCAGCAAGATGTAGGTTCTCAACAATGGGATAGATAACCTAAACATGGCAAAATTTTGTTATTGTATTTTTTTTTTCTGAGCCATTATATACTTAATGTGGTGAGATATTTACACAAAAGCACTAGTAACTTAATTTGTTTTCAATGTACACAAAAAAAAAACCCCTGTGAACTAGTGTCCCCAAAAATAACACTCAAGCACACTATCATTTTTGAAGTTCTATTATCAAGAAAAGGAGACAATCAGTGTATATATATACAATCAGTGTAGCACACTATCATTACTGTTGGTAAATCTTTGTGTTCATTGCCCTATTGGCTTTATTTAAATATCTAAGTTTGTTTTGAATGAAGAGGGAAACAAGTCTAACAACTAGCATTTCAGTTCAAGAGTTCTATGTTGATGTATATATGTATATAAACATATTTATATATGTAAATTGAGAGAGAGACAGAGAGAACGAGA
Source organism: Hydrangea macrophylla (assembly GCA_033977485.1). Lineage (NCBI taxonomy): Eukaryota > Viridiplantae > Streptophyta > Magnoliopsida > Cornales > Hydrangeaceae > Hydrangea > Hydrangea macrophylla. Next base: position 3,304,317 of record CM066984.1, on the reverse strand, counting down.
GAGAGAGAGAGAGAGAGAGAGAGAGAGAGAAAGTGTGTGTGTGTGTGTACCTTTGAACGAGAGAGAGAGAGAGAGAGAGAGAGAGAGAGAGAGTGTGTGTCTACCTCTCGCCGTCGACATTGCTGATCGGGTATGAGGGGTATCAATTTGTTGGATGAGGGCTCATTTTTTTGCTACGGGATATTTTCTTGAAATTGCAGACCCAAATGACCAAATGAGAGAGAAGAGTTTAAGGTGTAAAGTAGGGCCCACATATTTTCCCTTATTTGCTAAGCTACCCTTGTTGTGCAAATCATTGTAAAAATTATAGTGCGTCTATCATTTTGAATATAGTATTATATTGATGTGTATTATAATCATACAGAGAGCACCCTTAAATAGGCTAGTGAGAGAACCTAGTACAAGAGTAGTACAGGTGTAGTACAAGAGTAGTACAAGTGTAGTATAATATGAACATAGACATGAAGTATGGTAAGGTACAACATATAACTTAAATGGAAATTATTCTAACAGCCCCCCTCAAACTCAAGGTGGTAATATCGAGATCATCTTGAGTTTGGAGACTAGATCCTATAGATGTCTTGGATGATGAGTTTTGGTGAAGATATCAGCAGTCTAATCAGCGGAAGAAACCGAACAAGCTGAATGGTGCCACTAGTGAATGATGGCGCACAAAATGATAGTCGATCTCAATGTGCATAGTGCATTTGTGAAAAACATCATTGTGTGCACTCTGAATAGCCCTCTGATTGTCACAGTGGATAATAGTGGCATTGGAATGAGTAACACCTAATTCTTCAAGTAACCAACGGAGCTAGAGTAGTTCTTGAGTAGCATCAGCTAGGGCTCGATACTCTGCTTCTGTACTTGAGCGAGCAACAATCGTTTGTTTTTACTTCGCCAGGAGATAAGAGAATCTCCAAGAAAGAAATAATAGCCTATAGTGGATCGTCGATTAGTGTGGTCTCTTGTCCAATCTGCATCAGAATAAGCACAGAGCTCGAGTGAGGAATGACCAGAAAAGTGTAAACTGTGAAACATTGTTCCTTTGATATAGCAAAGAATGCAAAGAACAGCAGCATAGTGAGATGATCGAGGGGCAGAGAGAAATTGGCTGACAATATGAATTGCATAGGCAATGTCAAGTCGAGTAACTGTGAGATAGACTAGACTCCCAACTATTTGGCGATAAAGAGTGGGATCTTCTAGAAGAGTACCATCTATAGGTGTGAGCTTAGAATTGAGCTCAAGAGGGGTAGGACTGGTCTTGTTGTCTGTGAGTCCTGCATGAGTAAAAAGATCAGAGGAATACTTGGCTTGAGAAAGGTAGTAACCTTCAAAATTGGAAGTGATCTCAAGTCCCAGAAAATAGTTTAGCTTATCAAGATCTTTCATTTCAACATGTTATCTTAGGTGTTGCGCAAACATGCTCAAAATTGTCAGTAAGAGCCATCAAGAAGAGAACTAGGCGTTGACGATCGCGATATGAGGAAAACATCTCGGCATTTATGGCATCGGTAAAGTCTGGTTTGGAAGAGGTGAGTTGATCCCAGACATAGTGTATCTCAGAGAGAAAACTGTTGATTGTTTGCTTGGGTTATTGTTTCATGCGGTGGAGAGTGCTTAAGAGTCGATATTGATGAGCCAGATCAGTGGTGGTGTAATGCGTGGCTAAAAAATCCCAAAGAGATTTGGCAGTGGTGAATCTGCCAAATTGGAGACTGATAGAATTAGCATAAGTGTTGCGGACCCAAGTGATAATTTGGTGGTTCTTGCTATCCCAATCTTTAAGACGATCTGCAAATTTAGTTTTATCCTCTCCTACTATCTGGGTGGGTTCGGTAATATCACCAGTAGTAATACACCAAAGCTTGCGTTCCCGCAGAAAACTAGACATGGCTTGGGCTCAAGCGATATAGTTCGTTCCATCCATAATGATGGAAATGGGTTGAGAAGTGTTGTTGCGTTCCATAGGAAGGGATTGTTCAGGGTTTTGGGTGGGCTGGGGTATGGTCTTGGATTGGTTAAGGCTCGGGTATATTACTGGGTATGTTGGATATGTTGGGTAAGGGTTTGGTTAGCAGAATTGGAGTCTTGTCGATATCGGTCGGATTAGGGTTGTAGTGAGGAGGATGAGGAGGGCGCAGCCGGATAGTGGGAGATGGCAATGGTGGTGTATTATGGTATGGTGGTTCTGGGCAATGTTGATGGTGGTGACAGAGGATGGGTCTAGGTGATGGATTGATGATTTGGAGGTGGTGGTCTGGTTGTGGGTGTTGGTGGGTATTTTGGTGGGAGGTGATTGGAAAAGGGAGTAGTGGTGGTGATAATTAAGAAATTTCATATTGGGGTTTGGCAGATTAGTTGATTTGGGGGTGTTGGACCACTGGTGTTGTAGATCGGGTGAATAAGTAGTAGTATAGGTGATTCTCTACGGCGGTGGGTTTGCAGATTGGGATTTATTCCAAATGGTTTGGTGGGGTAGGTTAGGTTGATGGCAGATTGGAATGATGATGATGGCAGATTGTGGTGTGTTACGGCTTGGCTTGGTGGAAGAAGATGTAGTGTGTTGCGGCTTGTTGTGGATTGGTTAGGTCTGGTGATGAAGAAATTTTTAGTGGTCTTGGTCAAGCTTGATAATGGAGGTAATGATGAATGAAGTTGGGGATTGTTTCAATTGTGAAAGGCTGTTTGCCGAAGATGAAGGGCTCGTTTGGTTGAAGAAGGATTGATCTAGATTCGGCTTTGATACCATATAAAGAATAGAGATACTTTTGTATTGATGTGTATTATAATCATACAGAGAGCACCCTTATATAGGCTAGTGAGAGGACCTAGTACAAGAGTAGTACATGTGTAGTACAAGATGAACCCAGACATGAAGTATGGTAAGGGACAACATATAACTTAAATGGAAATTATTCTAACAACCAAAACACCACGGAAGGGATGTGTGCACCCAAAAAATACACTTTTTAAGTCAAAATTGACACAGGCCGAATGAGATTTTTCATTCGGAATATGAGACCGATTTTTTAAATTAATGGCAAGTGTCTGGTTTAAAGTAAGTTGAACCAAATGAATTTTGAACTACTTCATATTAAGTTTTGGCTGACTTCATAATAGTTCGGGTGGACCATCATTTATGTTGTCTGAACTCACCTCATCACATCGGACTATGGTCGGTTTGACATTTCATATTGCCAAAGTGATTGATTAGTTGATTGGTGGGCCATCACTATGGTCATTAAATCATGTGCACTTATAGCCTTCACTAATTCAGTCGGTCTCATGCTTAGTTTGTATGCACACCAGATAATTCAGCCACAATATGGTCATTTGATAATTTTGGTCCATACCATGAGTCCGATGAACATGATTCGTGTACTCTTAACACCTCATTCGGGCTAAATTCTAATGGGCCTTACATACAGGATGTTGTTAGTATGAATGAGCCCAATGCCACCTCAAGTTAACTTAACACAAGTTGACAGGTCATTCGGACTGACCGTGCATGATATGTTTGGCATAAGTTGTAAATATGGTCACTATAGTTGACCATTTTATAAATTTTCCTCATTTTGGTGATTTTAATTTGGCTTTTCTCGTGCCTTGCCATTTCATTCGGACTGGCCAAAGTCTGTTCGGGCTGACTTGGTTAAAAGATCACATGGTGCGCCACCCCTAATGATGAGGCTCAAGTTTGGCCATTTGATTTTTGGTCCACGTCATGACTTTTGGAGTTTGAGTTTTCAAATTATGTTGGACACCTCAAACTGTCAAAATGTGGCCATCAGGTAGTACGGTTGGCTATCAGTAATTCGACTAGCACCTTTGTTTGGGTTGGTATATATATACATATATTAATTTGATCACATTTAATTTGGAATATTGTGATATGGTTGACTCATTATGGGAACTTATCATCTCTACAATCTCTCTTAAATATATGGTGATAAGTACTATAGAAATGTTACTATATGAGATAAGGTTATCACTTTTAGGAAGATCATCAAGATATCATCACTTTTGGAAAGATAATCTTTATGATAATATGGGAAGTATATTTTTGCTTGCTTATGAAGTTAGCCGAATCAAGATTATATATGGACCAAGTTCATCAATTGCCGAATATATAAGATATGGAAGGCTTTCTCAGATAAATGGGAGATAAATTTGGTATTTTTTACCAGATTATCATTGAATACTTTTTCTTGCCTTATCTCATATCAGTCTAGGCTGCTATAAATTAGCAGGCTAGCCAAGCTGCAAACTCACTTTGCGTCACTCTCAAATACGAAATCCAAAATGCATTCTACAAAGCATTATTAGTTTTTAGGCAAAATGAAAAGCACTCTTTTCAATTTCTTTATTTTCTTGTAATCTTCTCTTCAAGTCTTAAATAAAATCTACTTTTATTTAATCCTTCTCTTTTTATGTTCATCACTTCTAGACTTGTGTGCTTCAACATTGTCTAGGGACCTTTAGGTGAGGATACTTTCCTACTGACCTTTCATAATCGCTTCTTAGAAATTGGATTATGAAACCTTGTATATCACTCACATAAGTAGTTTTAGGAAATTTTATTTTTATGAGTTTGGGTTAACCTCACAAGGCTCTGGCACGCCTGAACCACAAAATATAGCAAACAATTTGGCACGCCCGATGGGACCGCTAGGTGATGAGCAATGCATACACAGTATACCGTGAAACATGGTTGTAGTTCTACAACGATCAAACTCATTGCCGGAATGAAAAAATAAGCCATTTTATGGTTTATTTTATCGGTTTAAAGACCGATATGATGATGAGATCGATCATCTTTACAAAGACATTGACCATTTTAAGGCCGATATGCAGTTTTTCAACAATGAGATCGGTCTCCTTCTTGCTTTAAGTAAAGCGGAAGAGCCATCACCTAATGTAAAATCTTTCATATCCATGGAGATTGTTAAAATGGTAGTTAGAAGAAAAAACCAAGCAGTTTATCAGATTTACCATTCGAGGGGCAAGCTCTAAACAAGCCTCACAATTCTGTTGCAGCCGAAAAGGAAGAGTTTGATAGGCCGAGTGATCATATTTCAGCTAAAGAGGCTATCTTAGAGTTAGGTCACTGATTCGAACATGTATGGGAGGATTTACCAAAGGTGCTTTATGAAAAATTGAAGGCCAAAGGGATAGATTTCTTAAGGCTGAACAATCCTGATTCTGTCATAGAGCCTCTTATTGACGAGGTGGACGATGATGAAGACCCCCTTGGTGATGAAGAAGACGACGATAAAGTGCTCGGGGGGCAAGCTTCGCTGAGACCGATTGATTTTAATTCGGTCCATGAATTTTTTTTAACATATTCCTTTAAGGAAACTCACCCTTAAAGAGTTCAAATTTTTCGGTCTAGTTATAGTGACCGATTACATTTTTTATTTTGAGCCAATTAATTATTTGGCTTGGGTTGATCTACACCCATGATGGTTGTGTGGATGTCACAAAAACTAGCTGTGATTTGGTGGGTCTTTTAACAATAATGGTACTGTCAGAAGACTAAAAAGTATTGAAGACCGAAATTAAAAAATTAATTCGGTCAATATATCATTCGGACTATTACTCCAGACTGAGGAAAAAAAATAGATCAGCTTAGCTAGTTTTGAAAGCTCCATCAGTTATTTTTACAGAGCATTTGCCCTCCTGTGGATGCACGTAGAAGAAGATTTGGTGCAATTGTGGTTAAGATCTGATGTGTAATTGGACTAATGAAGTCAATAGAAAGGTGTGGTCCAATGATCAATTACTAGGCTTGCTATTCAATGTTGGAGATTATGGCCTCAGTATGGTGGATGGTTTGTTCACAGTTCAGACGATGGTGAGGGAAAATCCTGCTTTGGGAGAATGAGAGGTCGAGGCACTTCTCTGGTAGAGTTAATGGGTAAAATTAACTCGGCGCAGTTGCACATGTATTGGCCGCGATTTGACGAATCGGAGATGTTAAGACTTTGTTGATTCGGGGTGTACACGCTGGTACGGAAGACGGTCAATGGCAAATAGTTATAAAGTCATAAGCTTTGTGGGTGCTTCGGTTGAGGGGGTGCTGATCATGTGTGATAGAATGATTGGGCAGTCTCCCCACAAGTGATAGAGAGGGTGATTGTTGGGATTATATCACATGTGGGATAATCCCATTAATTTAGGGATTGCGATTTGACTAGATTCCTATTGCGATTTGGTTTCCTTTGTGATAGAGTTGTATTACTTGTCCAATAAGTAATGGGTTGCAAATTCTATATAAAGGATGTTATTTAGGAATTTAGGAAAGCCCTTGGTGTACCAAGTTGGGGGTCTCCCCTCATGGGGTGCATGGTCTAGGGTGAGAGAGATATTAATCATTTCGTTTTTCTTTGAGGGTTGTTCACAAGAATAGGGATGTCAAGTAGGGATGGGTATTTCTTTATCTCTGTGATTTCTCTATGTATTACAGTGATTATGTTAGGTTCTTTGGGGTATTGAGTGGGGAGTGTACAAAGGTCATGTATTCGGGTTGTGAGATTTAAGCCATGTAACTTGTAATATGTTTTACTTAATAGTGAAAGAATGGATCTCTCGAGTGTGGACGTAGGCAGGTGTTTGGTCGAACCACGTACAAATCTGTGTGTCTTTTCTTTGGTGTGCATGTTTAATTATTGCTCATGTGTGTGTGTTTATTTGGGGAATTTGGTTCCGCGTGTTAAATTCCCAACAAATGATATCCGAGTTATGGTCGTCAGATCAAGGTGATAGAGGCGCATGGTGACATTGGAGATTAGCAGCACGATGGTTAAATGAAAACACAGGACGAAGAAAAAAAATTGAAATCAGTGGAGCAGCGTGCCGACAGTGTATGGGCCATGGAAGATGACTTTGTAGCATACCTTGTGGATTTCAAGCCTTGGATGGGGAAGCGATCCGGTGTGCAAGGTATAACAAATTAAGGTTTTTTGATTTGTTGGAATTTCAAGTATTTAGCGGGATTAACTATTTTATTTGGAATTCGGGTCAGAGATGGTTCCTAAGATTTTTAGGCACTATAGAATCACTGGTGGGTTCGGATTTATGAAATCCTGCACGGATTGAAATTTTTTTTTTCTTGGTGATAGATCCTATATATACAACAGCAGGTTGGGATCTAAGACTGAAAAATAATGCTACTGTGATTATAGCAGGTTGCGTATGGTGGAGAGGTTCTCACATTCTACTCATACGGGCATTTCTCTTGTGCTGTTAGATTCCGAGTACGGTAAGTATGTGCTTCTGGAGAAAATAATTTGATGGGTTCCAAGAAGACGGGCGCAAACACAGGTGCAATTATCCGACAGAGGTAATTGTTAGGATACTGCATATAGGAACGTTGATCAAATATTTTTGGAGTAGGTTCGCTATTTGGGTGGTGTGATATTGATCCCAAAGTTACGAAGGAATCTAAAATTGTGGCTGAAATCACACACGGCGATTGAGAGAAGTGTGGATGGTTTGTATTGTCTGGTTGGTAGAGTTGTACTACCAAGTTCTCGATGAAAAATTCTTATATAATTGAGTGCGTGGATGGTCTGTTCTCGATTCAGACGATGGTGAGGGGAAATCCTGCTTTGGGAGAATGAGAGGTCGAGGCTCTTCTCTGGTGGAATTAATGGGTATAATTAACTCGGCACAATTGCACATGTATTGGCTGCAATTTGACGAATCGGAGATGTTAAGACTATATTGATTTGGGGTGTACACGCTGGTATGGAAGACGGTCAATGGCAAACAATTACAAAGTCGTAAGTTTTGTGGGAGCTCCAGTTAAGGAGGTGCTGATCATGTGTGATAGAATGATTGGGCAGTCTCCCTACAAGTGATAGAGGGGGTGATTGTTGGGATTATATCCATCTGGAATAATCCCATTAATTTAGGGATTGTGATTTGACTAGATTCCTATTGCGATTTGGTTTCCTTTGTGATAGAGCTGTATCACTTGTCCAATAAGTAATGTGTTACAAATTCTATATAAAAGGGATTTTATAGAGGAATTTAGGAAAGCCCTTGGTGTACGAAGTTGGGGTTCTCCCCTCATAGGATGCATGGTTTAGGGTGAGAGAGATATTAATCATTGGGTTTTTTTTTGTGAGGCTTGTTCACAAGAATAGGGATGTGCGGTAGGGATGGGTATTTCTTTATCTCTGTGATTTCTCTATGTATTACAGTGATTATGTCAGGTTCTTTAGGGTATTGAGTGAGGAGTATACAAGGGTCTTGTATTTGGATTATGAGATTTAATCCATATAATTAACTTGTAACATGTTTTACTCAATAGTGAAAGAATGGATTTCTCGGGTGTGGACGTAGGCAGGTGTTTGGTTGAACCACGTAGAAATCTGTGTATCTTTTCTTTGGTGTGCCTGTTTAAATATTGCTCATGTGTGTGTGTTTATTTGAAAATTTTGATTCCGCGTGTTAAATTCCCAACAAGTGGACCCCGAGCCATGCTTAGGCAATCTCTTCTAATCAACACGTGTTATAGTGATCCAAACTTTAGACCATATGCTTACAATCCTTACACATGGTGTGTGGCTTATTAAAGTAGTACTGGACCAATTCTTGATAAAGAAGTGATAGTAACCCATGTGATATGCATACAGCACCTCCGGCCTCATAATTTCGGTACAGTAAGCAAAGCTAACAAGATAAGAGTTTTTTTTTTATTCTCACATTTTTAACATATGACTCTGATCGTTCCGGCACTTGAGACTGATGCTTCAAACTGTTATCGGTCCATTTTAAAAGGCAATCCATTTGATGAAATCTTGGCTCTTCTAAAATTACATGGATTTTATTTTTTAAAGAGTCAGGGGCATTGTTTGCACCCAAAAAATAAATTTTTTTAGTCAAATTGGCACAGATTGAATGAGAATTTTTATTCGAGCGATGAGACCGATTTTATAAATTAATAGCCAAATAATTGGTTCAAAGTAGGTTGGACCGAAAGAATTTTGAACTACTTCGTATTAAGTTTGGGCTGACTTCACAATAGTTCAGACGGACCATCATATATATGCTGCCAGAACTCACCTCATCACGTCGGACTATGGTGGGTTTGACGCTTCATATTGCCAAAGTGGTTGATTACTTGATTGGTGGGCCATCACCATGGTGATTAAATCATGTGCACTTAGAGACCGATGAACATGATTCGTGTACTCTTAACACCTCATTCGGGCTAAACTCTATTGGGCCTTACATGTAGGATGCTGTCAGTATGAATGAGCCCAATTAATGCCATCTCAGCTTAACTTAACACAAGTTGGCAGGTCATTCGGACTGACCATGCATGATATGTTTGGCCTAAGTTGTAAATATGATCACTATAGTTGACCATTTTATAATTTGTCCTCATTATGGTGATTTGAATTTGGCTTTTCTCATACCATGCCATTTCATTCGGACTGGCCAAAGTCAGTTCGGGCTGACATGGTTAAAAGATCACATGGTGGCCACCCCTAGTGATGAGGCTCAAGTTTGGCCATTTGATTTTTGGTCCATGTCATGACTTAAGGAGTTTGAGTTTTCAAATTATGTTGGGCACCTCAAACTATCAAATTTGGTCATCAGGTAGTACGGCTGGCTATCAGTAATTTGGCTATAAGCTAGCACCTTTGTTTGGGTTAGTATATATATATATATATATTTATATATTAATATGATCACCTTTGAAATTTTGTGATATGGTTGACTCATTATGGCCGGGAACTTATCACCACTACCATCCCTCTTAAATATATGGTGATAAGTACTATGGAAATGTTGCTATATGAAATAAGGTTATCACTTTTAGGAAGATTATCAAGATATTATCACTTTTGCAAAGATATCTTTATGACAATATGGGAAGTATATTTTTGCTTGTTTATGAAATTAGCCGAATTAAGATCATATATGGATCAAGTTCATCAATTGCCAAATATACAAGATATGGAAGGCTTTATCAGATATATGGAAGATAAATATGGTATTCTTTACCAGATTATCATTGAAGACTTTTTTTTTTTTACCTTATCTTATATCAATCTGGGCCACTATAAATCAGCAGGCTGGCCAAGCTGCAAACTCACTCCGCGTCACTCTCGAATACCGCATCCAAAATGCATTCTAGAAAGCATTCTTAGATTTTAGGCAAAATAAAAAAGCACCCTTTTTATTTTAGGCAAAAAAAAAAAGCACCCTTTTTATTTTTTTTATTTTCTTTATTCTAGAAAGCATTCTTTATTTTCTTTATTTTCTCTTCAAGTATTAAATAAAATCTGTTTTTATTTAATTCTTCTCTTTTTTATGTTCATCACTTCTAGACTTATGTGCTTCAACACTGTCTAGGGACCTTTAGGTGAGGATACTTTCCTACTCACCTTTCACAATTGCCTCATAGAAGTTAGATTATGAAATTTTGTATATCACTCACACAAGTAGTTTTAGGAAATTTTGTTTTTATAAGTTTTGGTCTATCTCAAAAGACTCTGGCACGCCTGAACCACAAAATATAGCAAACAAGGTGGGACAAGTATACTTGGATGCTGCCAACTTTCTCGCCATCTCTAATCATGAGGCACAGGCACGGACATTCCAACACAGATACAACACGGCGTTGGCATGTCAGCACTATACTATCCTATAAAATTGCAAATCGACACTGCAGGAAAAACGTCCATAAGCAGGGAAAATTTTAAAATCTTTACTTATGTGTATGTAATTTGTATAATTTTGGAATTAATCTATGTATTGGCCCCTCTAATATTCCAACTTTTAGAAATAAAAATAAATAATATCGATATGCTTCCCAATATGAATCCCAAATTTGTTCCCAAATGTTGCAAGTTGTAACAAATGCATGCAATGACACGTGGTACCGTCAATCATTGCCGAATAATTTGGTACGACTATTATGCCATTTGGAAACCAATTTTGAGATTCAATTTCGGGAAGCATAGCATTACACTTTTGAAAAATGGTTCAAACATGTATATATATATGATTCAACGCTTATTCTTGTAAAGCATAAGTCAAAGGATTACAATACGCAGTAAATATTTCAAACACCAAACTTTCAACTCTTAAAAAGGACAAAAATCACAACATAGTAAAATTATAAGCCTTATGATACAAATAATCATACCCAAAAACCTGTATAAGTCCAAAACAATTCACCTCGGGTAGTCTACCTTGTACCTCAGCTCCCCCAAGTGCAAATTCCGGGCTCTGCCCCAGTCCATGAGGTGTCCTATCCGTGCATCAGACATGATGCGACACGTGACACATTATCTTCTTAAAAGTGCTAGTTCTTCCTAGGTTCCACCATGTTCACAGCTTGTTCAGTTTGTGCATGGGCATGCTAGAATCCAAAAGGTTTCAACGTGTGATTATGAACAAGTAATTCCTAAGGATTTGTGAATGAAATATTATGGATAAGACTGACTCTAACTCATACGACTGTGTAAAGTGAATCGGAATTAATTTCAATAAAGATCCTTAAACAATATTGTTGCATACAAGTTTGAAAATGCAAAGATCAAAGTGAAAAAAGCTCATAACTTGGATTGATCTTCATTTCCAATGAAATAATGTGGTTACAATACTTGGGAAATTAAAAGAAATGATAAATACAAGAACTAGGAAGGAAGTGTAAACTAATGAATGCTTTGAATTCTTTTGGATCGATGTTGGGTATGAGTATTGGTTGTGCGAGAGACATTTCTGAAGCCCAAACATCACTATTTATAGTCTTCGGCTTTATATAACTACCTTGGGCATGCTTCTGTAATTTTTGGCCTCGAACTTCTTACGTTCTTATACGTGTCTCAACTCAACTGTTTACGTATCAGTCTGATTGGGCCGAGTGCTGCCATAATTTAGACAGTCTCCTTTGTCTTTAAATAAAGTCTGGAAATTCGAGTTCACCTCTCACCAATGCCATACTCACCTTGACTAGCCTTTCCTTGTGACTACTAACTCGGATGCATTCACTTTGACATGCTTCAAGGTAAGTTCTACTTGGGTCTCCTTGATCTGGACTGAGACAACATGGGTTTGATTCCATCATCATTGTTCTGCCAACTCCAAGATTGGTCATGGACAAAGCCTTGGACAAACTTTGGATCATGAGGGCATAGGGCTTCATGACTTGGGCCATTCTAGTCTTACTCTGGCTCAAGTACTTAAATCTTGACGGCCCACTAGACCGATCGAATTGATTTTAGGTGCAAACATTGACCCCCCAAAATGTCATATCAAGTATAGAACTAACTTGATGTGATGTTTTGAAATTCAAATAAACAGATGTGATGCTTTGAGAGATCGAGGTCGTACCCCACGAGCCACTAGTTTCTCGAATTATGAAGCGATACCCTTTGGCTTATAAAGGGATTTCCCACTTCTTCTACCTTTATGCGTTCGCCCTTTCTCTGTCTATAAACCAGAGCCTTTCTCTATTTGCCTTCAAACTCCTTTTCCTACGCATCAATGACTTCCAAGAAGACTGCTGCACCCTCATCTAGTTATCCTCCTACTGAAGAAGCTAAGACACAAAGCCTTTGTTCACATCTGACTCACCCAATCCTATCTCTTCATCTGAGTTCTCTTGTGACATTTTCATTCCTATATCTTCATCTGACTCACCCAATCCTATAGGTCTAGGGCCCACTTTTCTAAAACAACCTCCAACTTCAATCTCTTCATGTCATATCCTCTTATTCCCACTGAGACTCTAAAGTATAAAGAGAAGATCGATCTTATTGGAGGTGTTCTCCTAACAGCGCCAGGAGTCAACCCCTTACTTAACAAGGCTGGGTTGATTGGGTGGGTTGCTCCTACCAAATCCAATATTTGGACTAAAAATGGCATTTTCCATGCCATTCTGCTCTCTTATTTCAAGATTCACATGGACCAAGATCATTTCTACTCAGCTCATATGTTTTTGGCTCCTTCTTATAATTTTTTTCTTCTTAAGGTCGGTCCTATGGGACCGACTATTCAAGATGTTAGCTTCATTTTGGGTCTTCACCCTTATGGAGAGGAGATTGCATAGGTCGAGTATTCAACTCCTACCCTCCTCCCTTCGTAAGAAAAAAAAATTAAAAATTATTCTTAAAAAACCGACATTTACAAATTGAGGGTCTTTAAGTGTTGTAATTAAAGCTCGAAATCAAACTTTGCTATATGGCCGTAAGGAGCAAGGGCAAGGGCAATGAGAATTTCCATGGAAAGGAAAATCGTCACAATCTCTATTCCCTGTTTGTTGATAACATTCATGAAGATTTGGATTTTATTGTACTATGGAAATACTTCAAATGGGCAGGCAATGTAAGGGATCTCTACATTCCAAAGAAGACCAGACTTGGCCGTAAGGAAAAATTCTGCTTTGTCAGATTCAGTGACTTGAGGGAAGCTAAGCGGGTAGTTGACAAATGCAATGGGGATTACTTATGGGGGAGACGTCTTCTGGTCAAAGAAGCCCTCTACGGTGGGACCCCTTTCTCACATGATCTTGAAGACTATAGAAGCAGTAAATACAAGGTGAAGCCTCTCCATATCTCTAATAATGGTGCAAGAGATAATCGTTCATATCAGCAAGTTCTTCTCAATGGTTCACCCCAAAACCTTAAAGATGCATCTTTTCCAAAAGACAGAGACTCTAATGCTCAGGCCAAACAAATCAAACCCAATCTGCATTATGTACCTAAACTGACTGATAAAGCTTGGCTACAAGGGTGTGCAGTGGGTTACCTGCACTCACCAACTTCTCTCGCAGATCTCAAAGAAATTCTAATGGGAATGGGTTTTTATAATTGCTCAGTCACTCCTATGGGAGGCAACATGGTCCTCCTTGCTTTCTCAAATAAAAATGAGATGGAAACAGCTATCAATCTCAATCTTAATGGCTTACAAGAGTGGTTCGACCTTATTAAACCATGGGATGAAGAAGACTCTTTTGAATCAAGATTTGTTTGGCTAAAATGTGAAGGGGTACCATTACATGCCTGGAATTCAAGCTTCTTTAGCTTAATTGCGAGCTTGTTTGGAAAATTTATTAAAGTAGACAGCTGTACAGAGCAGAGGAAGAGGTTGGATATAGCAAAATTCCTTATTGAAACATCTTACAAGGAGAAAATCAGTAGGAAAACAAGTGTGCTCATTGATGGCAGGGCCTATGCTATTTCTTTTTATGAAGATGAAACTAAGGACTTCTTATCTGAAGAAGTTCTCCAATGCTCTTGTGGGGGTTGGGATGGAAAAAATGCTGCGGCACCATTGAGACACTCTAAGAGTCCAGTTGTCCTCCATTCTGATGATTCAGTTGAAAAATCCCTACTCAACACTACTGTTCGGTGCAAACCTCTTGGTGATGATGATGTGTCAAATCAATCCTCACCCATCTTTATTTCAAATTCAAGTTCCAAAACCCAACCTTCTGCTTTGGGCGCCAATTCTCCCCCCAAAATTTTACCAGGCGTTCATGCTGCAGGGGCCCACTCTGATTCAATTCCTAGAGTGCAGGAGTCACCCTCTCCTATTCATATCCTAAAGAGGACGGCTTCTAATGTGGGCCTTCCTATCGTTGGGCCAATGGAGAATGGTTCTTTGGATCTAGTAGTTGTCCTACCTTTTCCTGGTGGGCCCAATGGTTCAATTCTTGGCCCATCCCCTAAGGCTCAAGTCAACACCATCAACGATGCAGACGGGTTCGATCTTGAAGAATTTTGTCCCTCTTCCACTAATGTTGACCGAGAAGCCATGCTAGAGCACAATCTTCATAAGAAATTAGGGAAAGCCAAAGAAAAGAAGAGAGTTCATTTGGAAAATACAAGTATTTTCAGAGGTGCTGGAAAACTCATCAAGATCAAAGCAAAAGTGGCTTCCAAATCAAAAGGCCCTGGGAAATCCTCTTACCCGAATCTTCAAATTGGCTCAAGAATCAGCCTTAACAAGGAGTCTTCACATCGTTTAGATCTCCCTGGTCCGTCCAAAAGAGTCAGTACTCTCACAGAAAGCTTTCCTGAATCTACTTCCAAAGACAGCAGTAAGATCAGAAAGTTGGCAATTCGAAAGGAGGCAACAGAGTGTTGGGATTTGGGAAAAAGTCTGGGCTTGCATGTTAATGAACAGGACTTTGATGGTGTCACTTTGATGGAATCAATGGAAAATCGTGATTGGGAAGAGTTTGAGAGGAGAGAAAATGAGTAACACTGTACCTTAATTGTAGCTGTAGCAGGTTTTTCCCCACAATGAAATTGATTTCTTGGAATGTTCGAGGGCTTGGCCGAAGTGAGAAAAGAAGATCTGTTAAGGACTTGGTTCGAGCAGAAAAACCAAATATTTTGTTTATCCAAGAATCAAAGCTGAGCTCAGTTAATGAAAGAACTCTCAAGCAACTTGGGGGAACTTCTAATCACTCTTTCAGATTTGCAGAATCAATAGGGAGTGCTGGCGGGTTAATCACTATTTGGGAAGATGATTTCATTGAAGTCCATAACACAATAGTTGCCCCAAGATGCTTAGTTATTCAAGGTACTCTTATTTCATCTGGTAGTCAGTGTGCTTTTTGTAATGTTTATGCCCCTAATGATGAAAGTGATAGAAGGGCCTTTTGGGTGGAACTGTCGGCTTTGGTGCTCAGCATTGACACTAAATGGATTTTGGGAGGGGACTTCAATGAAGTTCTGAACTGCCAAGAACGGATTGGAGACTCATTTAATCACCGCAGCAGCCAATTGTTCTCCGAGTTCATTAGTGATTCTTGTCTAAAGGATATTAAACTGTCGGGCAACAAATTCACATGGCGCAGAAACAGAGAATCGGGTGCGATGTCCAGACTTGACAGGTTTTTGGTATCAACTTCTTGGGGTCTATGTCTTCCTCTTCTCTCTCAGTGGTGCCTTCCAAAGAGCTTATCGGATCACAATCCAGTGGTGTTATCAGACAATATTTGCCTATGGGGTCCCATTCCTTTTAAATTCTTCAACATTTGGTTGGAGAATAAACCTATTAATTTGGCTATTGATAATTCTTGGAATTCTGCAGGCTTCATTGGCAACCCAGGGCTAACAATTTGTAAAAAGTTGAAACTCTCAAAGCGAGCAATCAAAGGCATCATTCATTCTCCTTCCTCTACTACTCAGCTAAATGTTAAGAAGCTTGAACATCAAATTTTCGAGATTGAAACTGAACAGGAAAATCAACCTTTCGACACGGCTAGGGTCGAGGAGAAACTGAAACTATGTGCAAAACTTTGGCAAGCATATAGACAGTTGGAAGCAAAGCTCCGTCAAAAATCTAGAGTGCAATGGCTCAACTTCGGGGATAAAAATTCAAAATTCTTCCACATTGTGGCTGCCAACAGGAGGTGCAAAAACTCTATCTACAGACTATCTGTGGAGGGAAGAGATCTCTCAGAACCTGTGGACATCAAAGCTGCTGTCTTTCATCACTTTAAAGAGCACTTTCAACCCCCTCAAGTGGCTAGGCCATTGCTGAACCGCGAGGGCTATCGCTCTCTAAATGCAATGCAAAGAGATATGTTGGAAAAACCCTTTACTCTGGGTGAAGTGGAGTTGGCTCTTGCAGAGTGTAATGGTAATAAATCTCCTGGACCGGATGGCTTTACAATGCAATTTTTACAATCAAAGTGGCAGGTCATTAAATCTGACTTTATGAATTTCTTTGCTGATTTCCATTCAAATGGCATCTTATCGAACGGTATCAATAATTCATACATTGCTTTAATTCCAAAGAAATCTAATCCGGCTCAGATTTCTGATTACAGACCTATTAGTCTTATTGGTTGTATTTACAAGCTTCTCTCAAAAACATTAGCAACAAGACTCAAAGGAGTCATGCCTTTTGTGGTGGGGGAAAATCAGATGGCTTTCATTAAAAAGAGACAAATCTTGGATTGTATCCTATTAGCTTCTGAGGTTGTAGACTCCATGAAAAGATCAAGACAGGGTGGCGTAATCTTCAAAGTGGATTTTGAAAAGGCTTTTGATTGTGTGAATTGGGATTACCTGCTGGACAATCTTATTGCCATGGGTTTCGGGCTGAAATGGGTTCATTGGATCAAGGAATGTCTATCAACTGCTTCTATCTCCATCCTTGTCAATGGATCTCCAACAGAAGAATTCTCAATGCGAAGGGGGATTAGACAAGGGGACCCTCTCTCTCCTTTTCTTTTTAATATTGCAGTTGAAGGTCTCAACATTCTCCTCAACAGAGCGGTACAACAAGGCTTTCTTCAAGGAGTGAAACTCAGTGAAGGAGGTATGTCCATAAATCACTTACAATTTGCTGACGACACACTTCTATTCTGCAATCCAGACTTGAATCAAGTTTTCATTCTCAAAAGAATCCTGAGATGTTTCGAAGCCATTTCTGGGCTCAGGGTCAACTTTGTTAAAAGTAGTTTGGTGGGTTGTGGTGTTGAATCCAATCTCGTGCAAAAATGGGCAGCAATAATCAAGTGCAATCATACTACTCTTCCAATTCAATACCTTGGCTTCCCACTTGGAGCGAACCCAAATCGAATATCAACATGGAACCCGGTGGTTGACAGAGTTAAGAAGAGACTACGTAGCTGGAAAGTGAATCACCTATCTATAGCTGGGAGATGTACACTCATCAAAGCGGCTCTCAATAGTCTTCCTCTTTATTTTATGTCACTATTCTCTATGCCTAAATCGGTTATCATGGACATTGAAAAGCTGCAACGACAATTCCTATGGGGTGGAAATTCAGAGCATAAAAAGCATCATTGGGTAAAATGGATTCATGTTTGCCGAAGTAAATATTCTGGTGGGCTGGGTATTGGGAATCTAGAACACAAAAATAAGGCGTTACTCTTTAAGTGGGTCTGGAGATTTGGTTCAGAGAAATCTGCATTCTGGAGGAGGCTTCTTTGTTCCAAATACAAAATGAATCCCGAATCACCTTGGTGGTTCACTCCCACTTGTTCAAACCTATCCCACTTCATGAAATCCATACATAAGCTACTTTCAACAGATTCAAACTTCAAAGCTATCATCAAAGAAGGGCTGGGTCTTAGCGTTGGAGACGGATCTTTGATCAAATTCTGGCAAGATTGTTGGCTCTTGGATGAACCTCTGTGTGTTGCATTTCCACGGGTGTTCGCTCTATCAACTAACAAATTAGGGACTATTTCTAATTACGGCTATTGGGTCGGCTTTTTATGGATGTGGAATTTTGAATTGCGGAGACAATTTCTTGGTTGGGAAGTCGATCAGTGGAATAACTTCAAACTTCTTATTGATCAGATTAACCTTTGTCAATCCAGACCAGATAGACTGATTTGGAAGCTTGACGCAAAGGGGCAATACTCTGTAAAGAATTTTTGCTTATCATTGGAGACTCAACTAAATTTTCATCCCTCAGATTTAAGGCTCCTTTGGAAATCAAAATGTCCCCCGAAAGTCCAAATCTTTTGTTGGCAAGCATTGCAAGGAAAAATTGCGGTTAAACACAATATTCACTCTTTTCTACCTCTTTCAGTAGAAGATCTTAAATGTGCTCTGTGTGGTTTTGCTGAAGAAACTGTGGATCACCTTCTTCTTCACTGCAGTGTCTTGGAAAATTTGGGGGAGTTGCCTTAATTGGTGGAGCATTAGTTTCGCATCTTCCGCTTCCTTCCCACTTTGGTGGATCCATTGGAACTCCTTATGCCCATCTTATGAAGTGGCTCTTTCCTGGGAAAGTCTTTTTTATGTGGTGTGCTGGTCCATTTGGCTTTGGCGTAACGATATCATTTTCAATGATTCAGTCAAATGCTTTGAAGAAATCATCGTCACCATCAAAATCAGATTGTTCTGGTGGTTAAAGTCAACTTGCTCCAACTTCCACATCTCTTGCAATGATTTTCTGAGAAACATCACACAAGGATGCATCATTCGGAAGGCGAAGAAATTAAAGGAAATTTGTGTTTGGTTACCACCGAAAAGCGGCACGGTAAAATTCAATGTTGATGGGTCCTCTTTTGGAAAGCCAGGGCCTTCTGGGATTGGGGGCGTCCTCAGGGACAACAATGGCACTTTTTTGGCCATTTTCTCAGCCAATGTCGGAATAATGGACTCCAATATCGCCGAGCTTCTGGCTATTTCTAAAGCTTTGCAGGTAGCTGTAAACTATGCTGATATACATGTTGGTTCTTGTGAGGAACTTCACATTGAAAGTGATTCTATCGTGGCCACTGCGTGGGTAACTAGCCTGGACTCCATTCCGTGGAAACATAATGGGATAGCTAATGCAATCTTCTCCAACCTAAGAAAACTTGATTCTTTGAATATAGTCACAAGATTCTTAAATATTCCGAGAAGCGCTAATGTGGTGGCAGACTTTTTGGCAAAGTCAGGTGCGCATAGATCAACTGCTTTGGAAGCGTTGCTTTGATCACTTGGCTGTGAAGGGTGACCCTGTTTTGAAAGCTTCTGTTGTGGGGGGATGTCAACGCCGGGTCATTAAGACTGCGTACTTTCATTCACAGATTTCTTTGATATTTTTCGGTCTCACTGTTCTGTTTTTGGCTTCTTTATTTTTTCTATGTCTTTATTTCTTGCTGGTTTTTGGGCTAAGGTTAAACTTCAAGGGTCTGCTGCTGTTAGTCAGTGGCAGCTTTTGGTTTTTGGCTTGAAATTTTAGTTCGTTTTTGGTTTTTTAATTGGGCTGTCGTTTTAGGAGGGTAAGGTCTAATGCCCCCCCGCTAATTAGGTGTACTGTTTTTTGATATCAATATAATCTTCCTCGTGCCATCGAGGTTCAAAAAAAAAAAAAAAAAAAAAAAAAAAAAAAAAATCAAACTTTGCTATGATCACAATACTAAAATGTTTTCAAATTAACATTTTCAGCTGAAAGACTTAACCCACACCAAAAAAAAAAAAAGCGAAAAAAACTTTTGGTAAAAGGTAAATATTGTACTTATATGTATGAGTAATAATATGATGCAGTAGGACCAAATTGTAGTGCTGCTTTAAAAGTTGATGATGAAGATGGGATAAGAAGAAACCAAGAGGGATTGGATAAAAAGAAAAAGAGTAGGAATTAAGACGAAGAAAGTGAGATGAGGGATCATAGACATGTATACCCTCTAATTACACCAAGGTTCCATTTTGGGCCTCGTACGTAGTTATACTAAAATTCTTCTAATTTTAGTTGTCTTTAACAATTGTTCTTGCAAAGTGATCAATATAGCCCATTTAATGCCTTGCTGGGTCTTGCACATCCATTGCATAGGTCGGGTATTCAATTCCTACCCTCTTTCTTTCATACATAAGAAAAAAAACAAAATTTATTCTTAAGAGACTGACATTTAAGAATTGAGGGTCTTTAAGTGTTGTAATTAATGGTCCAAATCAAACTTTTGTATGATAAAAATACTAAAAGGGAAATATTTGGCATACATAATTTTTGACACACTTTTTGAAACAAAGTATCATCCGGCCATTGATTGGCGAGGGCCACACCATTGAACACATCTCTACTATCAAAAATCAATGACTGAAGAGTAATGCTAGATGCACAACAAAAATGCACAACCAAATGCACAACCAGCTTAAAATTGTTGGACATCGTGCTGAAAAAATTGTACAACCCTCTTTTTGTCTTTTTGTGTGTACAGACTTTTCAGCACGAAGTCCAACAATTTTAAGCAGGTTGTGCATTTGGTTGTGCATATTTTTTGTGCATCTAGCATTTCCGATGACTGAAATATATTGGTGATGGTGCCCGTACCAATCAATGACTAAATGACAGTTTATGTCAAAAGTGTGTGAATAGCACTTCTCATACTAAAAAGTCTTCTAGCATTTTCTTCAGCTGAAAGACTTAACCCACCCAAATTTTTTTTTTTTAAATTAATAATAAGAAAGAATGAAAGAAAAAAAAAAAAAAAAAAAGAAGCGAAACGAACTTTTGGTAAAAGGTAAATATTGTACTTATATGTGTGAGTAATGATATGATGCATGCAGTAGAACAAAATTGTAGTGCTACTTTAAAAGCAGGGGCGGAACTGTGTTGTAGGTGGGGGTGTCATTGCACCCCTCGCATGTGATAAATTGTTCTTACTAATATACATGTATGTGTGTTATTCCTCTTATTTGTTGTTTGTTGGCACCCCTAAACAAAAAAAATATGTTACCCGTTAATTACCTTAAATCATTTTATTACTTTCTTTCAATTCTAAATTTCAACCGTATGTGTTTGAGAATTATTTGAGATACAAAGATTTGGGTAGAATAACATTATTCTGTACAATTAGACCACTCATTATGATAAACTCAAACCCCGCCCCACCTCCCCAACAACTCTCAAATAGTACAAAATAACCTGACGTAGTAATTTTGTAGTTTTACTGATAAGGGGAAAAAAATCTACCCATGTATAAATAGAACTAAAAAAATTGCCTCGGGGCGCTGCCCCTGAACTCCAGTGTGTCATTGTTTTTTTTGAATGACAGTGTGTCATTGTTAGATAGCCTATGTAGTAACTCGGCACCCCCAAAGGCAAAATCTTGGTTCCACCCCTGTTTGAAAGTTGATTAGGATGTTGATGCTTAAGATGGGATAAGAAAGAAATTAAGAGGGAGTGGATCATAAGAAGAAAAAGAGTAGGATTAATTAAGACGAAGAAAATGATGAGGGACCATTGATATATATAGTTATATACATACGATATGTATGTACCGCCAACAGAGAAAATAGAGAAACAGTGAGACTAAGAATTAGAAATAGGGCAAAGTCAAGTGATGGCAACATTTAACAACTCCACTCAATCGATTGCCACAGGGAAGTGTTATTATGATTGTGGGCGATGGGTTGAAACTTAAAAGACTCACATCATGTTTTGGCTCCAAAATAAACTTTTTCGTCCTTTTTGCTTGACGGTGTTACAAGTTGCCCTTAATTGAAATAATACTGAACCAATAAGACCAAAAATGTTACAATCGGAAGTAGAGTGACCAGAGTGATTTTAGCTATAAGTAAAAAAATTTAAATTTTATAATTTATTCAGAATTTTATATCACATATGGATCTCATTTTGAATATCTCGATTTCACAGTATAAATTTCATTTTAGGCATGGATTTTTTTTCTTATTTTTCTTGGGTGGTGTCGTCTTTGACGGTCGGCAATGGTAGGCTACTTCAAAAGTTGATTGGGTTGTTGATGATGAAAATGGGATACGAAGAAATTATGTATGATGATTGGGACCTGCCATTGACATGTATATATATATATATATATATGTTGACGGAAGCTTCCGAAAAACATGTAGTGGGAATTATTTGTAAAGTTGTTTTAACTACTTGGTTAAAGTTATTATTTGGTTTGTACTATAGGAAACTACTAATAACGACCAAAGCAACGACTCGACGAAATTTGGTATTGTTTATTGTTTCTTCATTGTAGACATTAGAACAAGTCTGGTATAGTATTATTGCTTATTGTTTCTTCATTGTACGTAGACATTAGAACAAGTCTGGTATAGTATTATTGCTTATTGTTTCTTCATTCTAGACATTAGAACAAGTCTAGCATAATAGATGTCACGTGGATATAAATCATTAATGACAACTTATTGGTCTTGTTTGTGTGTGGGGGGGCCGGGCGGAGAGAGAGAGAGAGAGAGAGTGAGAGAGGGAGTCGGGTTGGGGGGAAGTTTTTTAATCACTCCTATGTTCTCTCATTTTGTTTTATTTTTAAGTGTTAATTGCACTATATACCCTTAAAGTTTGGGTGGTTTTGCACTTTGTACCCTAAAGGTTTAAATTTGGCACTTTGGTTCCTAAAGTTTGGGATGAGTTGCACTTAAGTCCCTCCAAGACTTTTTGCGATGAAATTTTCACTTTTAGTGATGAAATCGTTCGTCCTGAAAGGACTATTTGGACTTATTTGTCTCAGTTGTGAAACTTTAAGAAAAAAAGTACCACCTTTGAAACTTTAAGGTGCAAAGTGCAAAATCACCAAAACTTCAAGGGTGCAAAGTACAATTAATCATATTTTTAAACAAAAAAGACATCAACGGATTGCTGATAGCATGCCTGCGAACAGACAACTTTTGTTTTTATATTAAACTTCAAATTGCAATATCTTCCACACAACAACTTCAATTTCGATAAATTTGTACATTTGATTTTCAAAATCGAGATCTTTCAAACAAGGTACGTATGGGATATGAAATTTTGGACAAACATTTGAATTTTACAGCTTGTAGAATGTCACTAAATCTAGAATTTTAGAAAAAAAGGAATGATTTTAAAAACTCGTGAATATCTTTGAAAATCTGAGATTGTCTTCAAAATTTTAAGAATTTCAAAGAATGTCTGAAAAATCAGAGACCATTTTTTTTCAAAGAGATTGTCTTAAATGTCTCTAAAAATCTAAAGTCGTTCAGTGAAAATTTCAAAATTGTCTTTGGATTCTGACATAAAAGGAGGGGGTAGATCGGTCGGGAATCCTGACCAAATCATCATATTGCAGCATGGCATGCTAAGCAGTCTTGATGATGGCAGCAGTGCCTTCAGTAGCTAGCCTCTTTCGGATTTGGGAAAAGCGTTAAAGTACCCTCGGGCCATTGAGGACTCGGGGGAGAGGAGCCTCATCCTCGGCTAGCCAGCCCCCGGAGATCATCACATTGAGGAATTTCTCCCAGCCCTTGATTTGGTGACCGACCACTTCCAGCAGACCTCGTTCTCAGGATCTCAAAGCAAAGCTCACTATACCACTATGAATGGTGAAGCTATGGGTAAGAACGTCGCTGAAAAAGGACAACCTAATCCCGAGCATGGGTCGTTGACCGCTAGAGTGCCCAAGATTTGACGAAGCACGTTGCGCTTGCAGCACTCCAGATGGATGCCCGACGTCCTCAAAACCGAATAGGCCCTCGAAGAGAGGAAATCTAAGGCCAACTCGCATCAGTACATAAAGTGCTGAAAACGATGGAGCCTTCAGCGACAACTTCACCCTTCGTGGATGGCCTCAGAACCATCCCTTCAGGGATCTCACATTCCTACCGGAAAGCGGCAGGACCTTTGTCGCTCTCCACACAACAAATTCAATTAATTTCGATAAAATTTGTACATTTGGATTTCGAAAATCAAGATCTTTCAAACAAGGCATTGGATATGAAATTTTGAAAAACATTAGAATTTTAAAGTTCGTAGAATGTTGCTAAATCTAGAGTTTCGGAGACATTTCAGGGAATGGTTTTGAAAATCCGAGATTGTCTCTAGAATTTTATGATTTTCAAAGAATTTCTCTGAAAAACCAGAGACCCTTTGTTATTTTCAATCACATTTTCTTAAATGTTTCTAAAAATCCAAAGACATTCAGAGAAAACCTCAAAGATAGTCTTTGGATTCTGACATTGTCTGAGAAATATTTCCAGATACCAAAATCAGAAAAGAGAAGAGAAGAAGACGGCTAAATAGCAACCAAACGATATCTACACAGCTCCAAATGCGTCCAAACAACACCAACACACTCAATCTACAACTAATGAACAATAATTCAAGCAATTATTCGAAGCAATTACTAGCAAAAATCGTGGAACTACCCCTTCATATAGATGTAGGATTTTCTATAAATTTAGAATTAACTAAATCGAAGTGAGAGATTGCTTCAGAATTTTCAAAATTAAAAATCGTCTTTTACAGGTATTCAATCATTTCATCTAACTTTTTTTTTTTATGTTGTACTATTACAAATGAGTATTAATTATCAAAGAAAATAATTTGTAAGATTTTTTTTTCTAATTGCTATTCTTTCTCGCGCCAAGCACAAAATTCAAAACTATTAATTAACTTTTCACCTTATTTTTTTTATTCAGATTCACTTTTCTCTATGTTTTTTTATATTAAACAAACAAAGAAAAATGTTGCTCTTAATTAATCTTTTCATTGCTTTCACCCACTAAATCTACGGGCCAAGGAGAGCCTTAGGCATTGACATTGACCTTTTCATGACTTTTCGTACTCTTGTTTCTTTGTTTTTAAGCAAAATTATTCCTATCCTATGAGAACTGGTCTTGGTGTTTTGCTTGCTAGCAGCCTTTATAATTTGTTTCAGCCCATAGGAATTCTTTCTTAGGCTTTGATGTTGAATATTGTTACCTATGTCCTCATTAGAAATTGAATTTTCTTCAAGCTACCTTTCTATCCTCATGCCTTTTAATTTATTTAGGAAATTAGAATTGAAATCTTGAGTTATGGATCATAGCTAGGACAGCATGTGAACCCTTTGACCACAGGACAACCACACTAATTTGATCGAGATCAAATATTACTATCCCTTTGTGTGTTTCTTTCACTCACTGGCTTATATGAAAATATTTTTTGTTCTTTGCTTATCATTAGATGTACAATTAAAATTATAGGGTCAAATACATTTCAATACTCTTTGTTTTTCCCAAAATTCAGTTTAGCCCCTCCATTATAAATTGCATAACTTAGATCCTTTGATTTTACATCGATTTTAATTGACGATTGTTAAGGCTGGTTAGTTTCAATCAAGAACAATTATTTAAGGCTTTCTGTAGTCAAATTTTTTAACAGTTGTCCTCAATTTGGATTGATTTAAAAATTGGATGTCTTAAATGATGCAATCGTTAACATAGATTTTAGAAATTTTGATAAAAATATACAATACTGAAATCCATTTATGACACCTGTAATTGTGTTATTGCTTTTCATTACATTGTCATGCATGATAATATGATGTGTTGTGCATTTTGGCACATGTTTGAGTGAGTTTTGACTCACGAGTCAATTTGGGTGTCTGTGTTAGAGAACCCTCTGAGACGATGTGAATGAGTGTTTTGTGGTTGTGAAGTCTCTCCGAGTATGAGACGGTCATTAGGGAATAATTTAAATGTTTATCTAAAAATAAATGTTTACCTGCGTATTTCAATATCTATATTATTTTCTGGTTTAGAATTTATTTCTGTTGTTAGATTTAGCATCCTAGTGAGGACGAATTAACACGTTATTAATCTGGTAGGCTAATTAGCAATTTTGTAAAAATCATGTAGAAACTTGCGTTTTAACAACCAAACAGAACTTTGTCAGAAACTTTTATAATTTTGAGATTTCACTCGTGAAATCATGAATTAGCTGAGTAAAAAGTTTCAGAGACTAATTAGGAGTTTTGAAAACTCGTAGAGAGGTAAACACAATTTCTAGAAGTGTTGCCTATATATAGATAGAGATGGCTTGATATTTTCATAAAGCTTTTAACCTAAAACTCAAAGGAGGCCAAAAACGGAGATTTTTAGTTGCTTAGAGATTTGCGACGCCAAACGACGACCTTCTACCCGTTTATTTTCTTCAAGATTTCATATTCAAACTCCTTGAGGTAAGGGCTTCGTTTTGATACCTACTAGGGCTTGTTTGGCTAAGTTTTTTGAAAAGTCATTTTCTAGAATTTTTCATAAAAGTTGATAATTGAATTCCTAATCGATAGGAATTATACTAGACTAATTTCTACACGTTCTTTGTAAGCGGGTTTTCTTTGGAACGGATTATAGGAGCGTTATTCGGAGGTGAGTGATTCAACTATGTATTTTGGAATGATTCCTTGACATGTATTCATGTTTGATATGAAAAGCATGTGTTAGTTATAGAGATATTTTGTGTAGTTCATATTGGGCATTTATATTGTTAAGTAGGCCCAATAGCATGGTGACATGTTTCATTTACCGCGAGCATGGTGATATGTATTTGAGCATATTGAGTTGCTTATTTGGGTCAGAAGGAGCACGTGATCACTAAGCCATTTGTGGAGCCGATATAAGCATTAAGGTCGCATGATTGAAGAGAACTCTTTCACGTGGACTTATTGGCGAGGAGTCGCAGATTGGGAGAATGGAATGTGCACGTGAGTCTCCCGCAACTAGTATGAAATGTAGAGATGTGAATGCGAGCATGTTTATCATTCATGTGCATTTGTTGTTTTATTCACTAAGCGTTAGCTTAAACAAATCGAAATATGTGTGGTTATTCAAATAACCATTTCACGTGTTAATGCCAGCGAGGAATCGGGAAAGTGAGCACATGGGCTTGGGAGTTCACTTAGAAGACGACTTGTCATGTTTATTCCGTAGTTTTGTAATCGGATTTATCTATTTCATTTGTGTTATTAAGGAACTTGTAATGGTAATGAATAATAGTCTTGTATACGCTTTATTTGAATTCCAAGTTCTGTAAGGAATCACTACATTTTGTATTAACTTTGAAACCTCGGGTTGGATTGATTAAGTTTTGAATCTGAACCTAGAGTTCACATTTTGAAATGTTTTACCTGTCGACTTCATGTCTTGTTTTAATGTTGAGATCGTTTGCGGTCACTTGGGTTGCTTGACCTTAGGCAATATCCTAGTGCAAGAAGGATTGCTATCAGAGGGCCATTCGACCGGTCGAAGGGGACAAGTCAGCATGTCGAAGTGCCCTCTGTTGTAAAGAATTATTGCCGAGGGGTCATCCGACCGGTCGAACAGGACATCTCGACCGGTCGAACTGACCCCTGCATGAAAACTTTTTATACCCCTTCCGCGACTTATTTAATTGTTTTGATTGGTTCTTAGGGCATCTTTGGGACCCCTTTGAATATAAATTCATTCATTTCAAAATATAATTATGTTTTCAAATTTATACGGATTTTATTAACTTCGGGTGTGTTGTTTCTAAAGAGTGACTACTCATTGCTATCTTTAAAGTTTTGTTTTCCGCTGCTATGACTTTTAAATGAGTAGGAAGAGCCTCGGTGGCGTGCCACGGGCTTCAATTCCACTATTGTGGGACCGGGCTGTGACACCATTTGAGCCAAAATTATATTGTGTAACATCATGATATGTCCACAAGTTCAAGGGTACATTTGGGAAAATAATATGGCGACGTCTACGATTTGCCAAAAAGTACCCTTAAATTGCTTCTAATCAATCATAATTTTTTAAAATTTAAACACAATTGTGATTTTGTAAAACGCATTGTGATTCAAAATTCAAAACCATATTTGAGCTAGCAGCCTAGCCCCATATGAGTTTATTTGGGGCAGCTTCTTCTTTTGCGATTGTGCTAGCTTTGCTGTAGCTTTCTTCAGAATAGATTATGGTCAAAATTGATTTTCATAGTTGTGGTGTTTGGATCATATATTTTAAGAATGATTTTGAATGTCCAAGATATATTTTTGCCCTTGTGCGATAAAGCTATTATATTAGTATTGAATAAATTATTAGTTTATTTTGTTGCTACATATAAATAATCATTTATAAAAACGATAATGCTTGAGGCACTGACGAGGTGCACCGAACAGTCGATGTCGTCCATCTCGGCGGGACCCACGCCTTAATCGCGTGGGGCCCACTGAGATGGTCGGCACCGATAGTTCGCTGCACCATTTCGCTCTAGCATTATCCTTAAAAAAATAATTACTTGTATAAAATTAATGTGCTAATTATTTTTATTATCGTTTTAGATATATATATATATATAGACAACACTAGTTTAGTACATTTTCTTGGATACTTTTTCTTCTGTCCTAAAATGTATTTGTCCATGTGCACTATTCCTTTTAGGGGAAATTACATTGACCTCCCTTGAGGTTAGGTCTAATTACACTGACCTCGTTTGTGGTTTTCAAAATTACACAGACCTCCCCTAAGTTTTGTATTTAGGTAACAATTTCTGTCCGTTATCCTCCGTTAGTAAACCGTTAGACGTAATTACACAGACCCTCCCTTTAAGTTTATAAAAAGTACACAAACCTCCCTTGACTTTAGTATTTAGGTAACAATTTACCCCCTTTGCTAGTAAAAGACCATAACAAGACAGCTTAGGCCAGCAAATATTTGTGTTAATTATCCCAAAATACCCTTTTAAACTTTCCAAATATCCTTACCCTCGTTTTACATTTTTTTTTTTGCCAACCAAAAAAAAGAAAAAAAACTGCCATCCACATGTCATGATCCCATGCAAATATGGGATAAATGTATGGTTGAGATTGTAGGGTCACACCACATCAGCATGCTAATATGGTGTGACAGGCTCACTAAATTTGAAATTTTACAAATTAGTCATGACCCTTTTAGAAATAAGGGATATCCGTATTGCCTAGATTAGAGGGTCACACCACATCACCATACTAATGTGGTGTGACAAGTCTACCGAATAATTTCTCCAAACAAACGTTCCATCTTAACGTGAATTCTGTTTAAAAATTGATGATGTGACAGAATTAAATTGGAGGTCATAAATCCTCATGTTAATGGCTCATCTGTTTTAAATTTAAAGTCAAACCAAAATCGAATCACCACCAATTGTAGGTGTAATAAGCATGAGCATCGGCGGTAAAAACAAAAGTCTAAAAAATAAGGGGTAAATGTATGGTTGAGATTATAGGGTCACACCATATCAGCATGCTAATATGGTGTGACGGGATCACTAAATTTGAAATTTTACAAATTAGTCATGACCTTTTTAGAAATAAGGGATATCCGTATTGCCTAGATTAGGGGTCACACCACATCACCATACTAATGTGGTTTGACAAGCCTACCGAATAATTTCTCCAAACAAGCGTTCCATCTTAACGTGAATACTATTTAAAAATTGATGATGTGACATAATTAAATTGGAGGTCGTAAATCCTCATGTTAACGGCTCATCTGTTTTAATTTAAAGCCAAACCAAAATCGAATCACCACCAATTGTAGGTGTAATAAGCATGAGCATCGGCGGTAAAACAAAAGTCTAAAAAATAAGAATAATTTTAAAATATAACTGGGTTAGTGTAATTTTTAAAAAAAAAACACACAAGAGAGGTGTATGTTGTTTGACATAACCTCGAGGGAGATAAGGGTAATTTGGAAAGCTTATAAGGGTATTTTGGGAAAATTAACACAAATATTTACTGGCCTAAGCATGTCTTGTTATAGTCAGTGGAGGTTTGTGTACTTTTGAACACCTCAAGGGAGGTCCCTGTAATTATATTTAACGGTTTACTAACGGAGGATAACGGAGGGGGCAAATTGTTACCAAAAGACTAAACTCGGGGGAGGTCTGTGTAATTTTGAAAACCACAAGGGAGATCAGTGTAATTAGACCTAACCTCGAGGGAGGGCAGTGTAATTATCCCTTCCTTGTATGTGGCACATAGGAGTGGCAATTTTCGACCCGACACCGCAACTCGACACGAAAATAAATGGGTTTGGGTGACCCG
Source organism: Hydrangea macrophylla (assembly GCA_033977485.1). Classification (NCBI taxonomy): domain Eukaryota; kingdom Viridiplantae; phylum Streptophyta; class Magnoliopsida; order Cornales; family Hydrangeaceae; genus Hydrangea; species Hydrangea macrophylla. The sequence continues at coordinate 3,274,052 of CM066984.1, read as the reverse complement.
TATAAGGGCACGAGTCATAAACGAGTCGACCCGTTTGACACGATTAATAAATGGGTTGGGTCACACTTTAAGCGGGTCAATCCGTCTAAGCCATTTGACCCGATTAGGTGCGGTTGGGACATTTTTTTTAGTCATAAAAATTATTTTAAATAATCTGGAAATCTAAAATATAAATCATATAAATAAGAATAAAAAATAAATTATTTCAAAAATATATATGTATATTTATTTACATTTTTCCTCCAACTCTCTCTCTCTCTCTCTCTCTCGGACTCTCTCTTCTCCAACCTCTCTCGCGGCCTCGCCCCACTCGATCTGTCTCTGTCTCGGCCACCCAACCACCAGGCCGCAGCCACCAAGTGGTCACCATCAGGCACCAGTTCGAGCACCATCCCACTGCCGCCACCAAGCTAATAGGGCTGTGAGCTGTTTTTGAATAACCAAACCGAGCTAACCGGTTTGGTTTTCTTAAAATTACCTACAACTAAAAAATCGATCCAATAACTCAAATTGGCAAAATTGACCAAAAGCTGAAAAAATTGACCGAGCCGACCACTTCGGTTGGTTTTCAAAACATAAAAAATTGAAAAAATAAATGAATAAAAACAAAAAAAATCAAACCGAACCGATGACACCCCTACACGGGTTAAACGGGTGATCCGTACACGGGTCAAATGGGTGACCCGTGTATGACCCGACATAATTATGACCCGACTCGTTATGAGACGTATAAGAATGACACGATTACGATCCGACACGATTACGATACGACATGACCCGATTGCCACCCCTAGTGGCACATATATATATATATATGTATGACACTTAATTAGACTAATCACACTTCAAAAATGATGAAAAGAACCAAAAAAAGTACCCAAATCTTTTCTTTTCCTAGAAAGCATTTCATTTTTTTTTATCACTTACCTGGGGGACGCACGCACACACACCCACACACACAACCCAAGCAAGATATACCCCAACAGATGTTTACAAACTAGGGAACAGGGCGAGTTCTACATTGTTAAAGAAGAAGAAAATCTCCTCCGCACTCCCCCTGAATAGATTCAAACTCTGCAACTCCCACTTGGAAGAGAATGGGCTAAGGCCCACTTGGTTCTTATAAAGTATTTCAAAGTACAATACTTTAAAGAAACAGTAAACATGTAATTTGTTAAATGATCACTATAGATGTATAGAATAAAATTTTGAAAAAATATCCATCGTATATTTAATAATACAATGTGAATTGTTCAACTTCTTAGTTGAGGGCATAAAAGTAAATCCACCCAACACTCCTAATGCAAAAATGTGCGAGATACAACAAAAGCCGGCCAAGATTGGCGTGCCAAACAATCTTTCGTTGAGTTTTTGGAGATTGAAAAGCTGATTAATGGCGCCGAAAACTTCCTCTAAAAGTGGAGCCAAAATGCTCTCAATTTTGTTTGGGGAATACAACATAGTACCATGTCACAAAAGATGTTCGTTGGTATATATATATATGGAGCACCATTTCACATACGATGTTCGTTAGTATATATCTATAATATATATATAAGTGTACCGATCCCCATAAGTGTTTTACACTCTTATTATCAATCGGTGCACTTTCACTTAAAAGATTTTCTTAGAGTTTTAATCGCCTCTTTTTTTTTGTATGCCACTTTTTTTTTTGGTCCATCTATGTCCTACTTTGTATTTATTTTTTTTTATATAAACTTTCCTTGTACCAAGTTTCTTGCCTTCATCAATTCATGCCTTATATTCCTAACTACACCTAATATCAATCTCACTATTATAGGATATTCCTTACAGACCACATGATTGGTTTCTTCCTTCATTTCTTTTGAGTCACGTTAACTATAGGTCTCTTGCAAATTTGATTGGTTTAGTTCTTTTTTCCATTTTCTTTTCTGAGTCACGTTGGCTTTTCACCTGTTGATTGGTTGGCTTGTTTGCTCGGTTTTTTAATTTTTTCTCTTTTTTTTTCCCTTTTTTTTTAATGTCTTTTGTGGAACTCCAACTAAACTAAACAAAAAGTATAACTGAGTTGTACACAAATTACTCGAGAACTACCACTAGGGGTATTTAAGAAAAGTCAAAAATAGTAAATCGATCGAAACTAAATTGACCACACCGATTGATCGATTTATTAAAGGAATAGGAATACACAAGCCTAATCTGACTGAAAATCGACCTACCGAAACTGAAAAGTCAAATTTTAAACCACTAAGAAATTGAAGAAACCAACCGCGAACACTCATAACTACAATGAGTCATTCATTTCTTCTTCTTCTTATTATTTATTTATTTATTTATTTATTTTTTGAAGTGCTATGTATTTCATTAAAAACTAATTTCAATTGAACCACCTCTCAACCTTTTATTTTCTGTTTAGTTTATTATTAATTTTCTATTTATATTTTTGTCATATGTAGTAACTTTCAACTTCATCGAATAAAGAATCAAAATATACTTCAATTGTTTGACGACATACAATAGCAATTGTCAGTCGTTTGTACACTCTATCATTGGGTCTTTTTTTTTTCCTCTTTTATGTGATATCTTTTTGCACATTTGTTTACATCCTAAAAACAAAACTGTGATAAGAATAAAAAAATTAATGTTCTTTATAAATATTTGCATCTTTTTACAACATTTGTGCATTTTAATTATAAAAAAAAAATCTAGATTTACATAGTCCACTTGGTGATATTTAAAAAAAATGCTAAGAAGTTGAATCGATAGCAATTTATCATATATTACTCTATTTAATAACGAATTTAACTTTTCTGGTCCCATAAACTAGGTGTTGGAAGAGATGAACTTAACATATGCCTAACTTTTCAACTATATGGAGAGGTTACTTTCAATCTTGCACCTACGCATTCTTGACAATAAAATTTATGACTACATATCTTAAAGCTTATCCGTGTATTTTCTTTTTTCAAAATTTGTATTCTTTGAATCTTTAGTCAATCTATAGGAACTCTTGCTATAATCTTGAAAAGCAAAAGAGAAAAGGATCAACCATAGAAACTAAATGAACAAAACAAAAAGGGTCAAGTATTCACAACTTTTCTATGGTCCATGACTATGAATAAATAAATGAAAATTTTAGAAGTAAAACTATTATGAAGATAACAACATATGCACAATTTAGTTCAAACATTGTTAATTTGGTGATAAAAAAAACTATTGTTTATTTATTCTTTTCATATATTTTATTCTTTTCCCATTAAAGGAAATGAAAGTGTGACAATTCATTTTGTGAACACCTGCATATTAATTTGAAAATGTTCTTTGTTTCGGTTAACTATTAATTTCCCCGTGTGAAATTTTATTCTTTAAAAAAAAAAGGTTAAGAAAATGAACAGTTATATTTACTAAATTTATTTTAAGGATGTATTATGTTTTTTTTTTTATAGTAAAATAGTAATTGACTTGAAAACCCCCAGTTCTATATTGACATAAGTTTTGAAAATCCTCAGTATTAAATTGACATACCTTCGTTTGGGTTTACTATTAATTTCCATGTGCTTATAATATTATGTTATAGTAAGACTATATATAGGAAAAGAATCTTTAACTATTTGCTTTTCTTCCCACACGATGCAAATAGACATAGGTAATTTGAGAATTAATACAAACAGTGCAACAATCATAAATATTTTTAGACTATTTCATTATTTACTGAATAATTATTCTCAGATGAAAATTTGGAGCAATTTGGCTAACCAAAAAGAGTCATGATCGTTAAAAAAAATTTAGGAGTTAATTTGACATAACAGAAAGCTAAATGAACAAATTTATGAATTTTTTTTAATATAATTTGATCACAAAAACTGATTTCAATTACAAGGGATATATTTTGCATTGTATTTGATAGTTAACTTTATTTGACTGTGATATAATTGGTTCTTATAAAGATATCAAAAGGGAATTACTATTCATGGATGAACCAATGCACTCTATGAAAAGCATTGACTACATGGTGCGTCACCAGTACCATGGAGTGTATTAGTTCAATTTTGGAGTGAAGAATAGTAATTCACAAAAGTAAACTTACCATGTAGTTAAACCAAACGCTACAAAAACTTAGTGACAAAATAAGTTCATATATGACCACATAATTAGCAAGAACGGAAAATAGTCAAAGTTCTAAGAATTTTTTTAAAGCAAAATTAAGAAATAAATTAAAGCAAAGATGTTGATAAATTATTTGTACGAGTCAAGTATTTAGCCAGTTTGATCCTTCAATTTGTTTATATCTACCGTCTTATGCACCAACCACGTGCAAAGTGCTTAATTTTTCATATATAAGTTCCATGTTTGTTCATTAGTTTGGTGCATTAAGCTAAATAAATTACTGAATTTAAGTTACAATTACAAAATAAAAGGACATCTTCCACGTTCAACGCACGTGCTTTAAGACTAGTATATATATATGGAGCATTTTTCTTATAAGAGTTGTAGTTTTGTTCACTCCAAAATTACTTATTTATTTGCTCACTCAACTCTCCTATTGGGTAATGCAATAGAATTCATAATTTTTTATTATTAATTAATCTTTATTCATTGCATTAATAAATGGGAGAGTTGAATAACAATTTTGGATGAGCAAAAATGCAATCTTCTTGTTATTCTCTTCTATAAGGCTGAAAAGTGGGACCCTATGGAAAATATTCGGATATTCCTTTGGTAGAACTCTCATTTTCTCTATTTTTTTTAATTTTTAAGTCATTTTCTCTATTTATTTACAGTTGCAGTCTCTTTTATATTTTCACAAATGACATGAAATGGGATAAATTAAATTACAGTGACTTCCACTAAACGACATCATAAGTATAGGAACCTCCCTCTTATATATATATATATATATATGAGTTGCTAACCTATAGTAAGATCACTACAACAAAAAGTGATTTTAGCGAGAATTCATTTTCCTGGCCAAAAGTCACTATTTCGTCGCCAAAACCTTGTGCGAGGAAATAATTTCCTTCCCAATTTCGCCACCAAAGGGTTGTCTTAAAAAGTATCTGGTACGGAAAAAAACATTCATAACCAATGAAATTTTTTTAGCGACAAACGTTTTCCTTGCTATTGAGTAAAAATTTCGTCCTCATATTACAATTTTCATCGCCAAAATTCAGATAAGTGCACATAAATTTGATCATTGCCAACAAAAAATTTCCTCGCCAAAAATGTTCTAAATAATTTTTGAAAATATGTTCGGCGAAAAAAATATTTCGTCGCTAATGATTTTTTTATATAAAATACTAAATGGCATCTATGACAAAATATTTCATCGCTAAAGTTTTTTTAAATAATTTAGCATATAGCATTGGCAACGATTTATTTCCTCGCCAAAAACTATTCTTTAAAATTTTTTTGAAAAAAAGTCAGTATGAACCTGTTCGTATTTCTATACTTCACATCTCATAGCAGCAATTAACATAAATATCATTACAAGATCCTGTCCAAAACATAAACAAAATTTATTGAATAAATTATACGTTGGCCGTTAGAAAAACATGAACAAATAGAGAGCACGTTTGCTCACCCAAATTTGGTTCACCATTCCTCACCCATGCATTCACTGCCTGGTGACATGTGTCTCATACAAGAGCAAAATGTGAATGAAAGGGGACATATGTCAAGCAGTGAAGGCATGGGTGAGCAATGATGAGTCAAATTTGGATGAGCAAAAGTGCTCTCAAACAAATAATACATCATATCCATTCAAACATAAACTAATGGATCAAAAAAGAAAAAAAAAAAAAAAAAAAAAAAGACAAAAAACATAAACTGATGTTTTCCACTGTTCATTACACTTACACCTCAACAAAATGAAATGTAGCCGATCCTCTACTAATCAACCACGTCCATACCAAATATGCGACAAAAACAAATGGCAAGCATTAGTATGTTATATGTTTGTAAAAAAAAAACACAAAAAACAAAAAGAGTACGTGAAATATAAATTAAAAACATAATTTTCACAGAAAATCCGATAGAATTCCGTTTGTTTATCGGACATCCCAAACAATTCAAATCACAACACAACGGGTTATCATCTCCATATCCATATTATAACTCAATAAACAATCAAGTCTCATGGGCAACTTCCTTTAATTAAAAAATAGTAACAAACTATTTTGGATATTAGGTTTTTTTATTTACGAGTTTTGCTCTAATTTGCAAACCGTGAGCAATATAGTCTTTCATGTTGGTTTCCCTATAAATATGTTTGGCTTTTGTTTTCATTTATATAAATACGATATCACTTATCTCCTTCCTCTCTTCGATTCCTTCCACATTTCTCTTCGTCCTACCAAGCATAGGATACCAAAGGAAATAATTTTTGGCCAATTTTTATTAGAACATTTGCTGCTAATAGCAACTCTGCTACTCTTTTCAAAATCCATTCAATTTTCTTTTAATATGACATGTAGTACACCAAATTACACATGAAGTGGAAACTAAAGGTTTTACCAACCTAGCTAGCCTTGATCTTTAGGGAGTTAGAAACTGTTTATATGAATGCAACACATATTTCAGGAGTAAAAAATTTATAACTTGCAGCATATATTAAATCGAAATGTAGTATGCAGCTTATCGATCTCATAGATAGTTGTGTACAACATCCCATGGAGCAACCTTGCAGTATTGCTAATCCGAACACTATACAATAACCAAAAAAATTGAGGAAGACACAAAAATAGAGGGGGGAAAATTAGTATTGCAAAGGAGAGAAAGACAATAATTCTGTATTACTAATCTAAAAATTCAAGTGGATGCCCTTGAGGTGACTTGAATTTATGGAGAAAAAGCCCCGAATTTGTAAAAGTACCTTGTAGGTAAGGCCATATATATTTATGGTTGAAGAGAAAAGAACATATTCGCAATCAAGAAAGAGAGCTCTTATTTGAGAGGATTCCATTTTCATGAGCGAAACTTAATGCTAAAACGCAAACATATGGACTTTATATAATTGTGACACACAAACAACCCTCAGTCAAACACCACATGCCTAACCTAATAACTATTTTGTTTCATCAAAGTGACCAATAACCTGAAGTCGTAAAGTATGCATTCACTGAATTCGGCCAAGTATCTAGTCTTTGGGTAACAAAATTTCAGGCAAACGACTTAAACCTCATGCTATGCATCGTTGGAGATTGTTTAAATGGTAGAACTATCATAGCATTGGGAACCAAATTTGACATTCAAATTCGGGAACCACCACATTATTCACAAGAAAATGAAAAGTTGGAAAAGTACCTCAATGGATGGCATGGTAACAGAGAAATCATTCATCTATACCTTGGCCTTGCATTCTAAAATTCATTCATTTCCAAAAGTGATAAACACACACATATTGTATACTTATGCATTATGACTCACAGAAGTTAAGACCATATATAAGCACAAAATTTTTCAACTCACATATAAAATAAAAATCCGAGAAAAGAAAATGGGAAAGTAAAAGAGAAAACAAAAAATTTAAATTTGATTCAACCAAATTTGATAAGCACACTGAACAATATATACAGGTTCCTATATATACAAGTTCCATCATATGTATATATATGCATGTTCTAAGGGAAACAAAATGCTCAGAATTAAAAAACCCAATTTCAGAGATCTTGTGCTCTCAGGTAGTTTTGAATCTTTTGAATTTGAGATACATACATCTATATACACATACACACACACACACATTTATATTCATAGATTTTTAATACAAAATACAGAGATTGTACAAACCTATTCGTACACGATGAACTTGGGACATCTTCAATGAAGAAACGAGCAAACCCTTGATCGTCTTTTATGAACCAACTAATAAACCTCTTCTTGGATCGTCTTCGATGAACAACATCACAACTCACAAACCCCTTCGATCATTTTCGCAGAGAGAGAGAGAGAGAGAGAATAAGGGTTTGCTACTTCGCTTTATGATATAAAGATTGGATTCATTACACATTTTGCGATCCGGCCACAACATTTTCTAGACTTAACTTTAGGCGAAGAATTGAAATTTCCTTTGCTAAAACCTACTTTTTGCGAGGAAATTTGGTTTTCCTCGCCAAAAGAAGGCTTTGGCGAGGAAAATAGTTTCGTCGCCAAATTGTGTTTCCCATCATTAATTTTAATAGACTAAACTTTAGGCGAGAAACTCATTTTCTTCACTAAAACCTACTTTTCACGAGAAAATTTAAGTTTTCTTGCAAAAAGCATATTTTTGCGAGGAACATTATTTTATCGCCAAAAGTATTTCTCACAATTAAATTTTTAGACTTAAATTCAGGAAAGGAAACTCATTTTCCTCGCCAAATATAACATTATTTGCGAGGAAAATATGATTTCGTCGCCAACAACTCCACGTTTGGCGAGGAAATATAATTTTCTCACCAAAATTAACACTTTGCGCGAGAAAATAAAATTTTGGGCGCCCACTGTGTGTGCCTGATAGACTTTTTGGCAACAAAATATAAATTCCTCACTAATATGCTATACTTTGACGAGGAAATTTGAATTTTCTCGCAATGTTTTGTCCCTAAAACTCATTTCGGTTGTCGTGGATAGTTGTAGGTTAGCTACGTGAACACTAACTTTTAGCAACAAAAAACTCTTTTAGCCACAAAACTTTTCGTCGCTAAAAACCTCAATTTTTAGGGACAAAAAACTTTTAGCGACAAATCTTTTAAAATGTCTCATCGCTAAAGGTGAAAAAAAAATTGTTGGTAAAAGTGAAAAATTTCGTTGCTAAAGGAGTTTTTTTTTGTCACTAAAAGGGCTCTGCGTTGTAAGTTCACATTCTCCCATATATATATATTCAACGATAACCTCCCTCATATGTGTGAAAGCTAAATTGGCCTACCCTCTTGGATGTGAACGTATATGATAAACTACACTGACCTCTACTAAACGAAGTCATAAATACGGGAACAATCTCATATATTTACAAGCTAAATTGACCTTCCCTCTCAAATGTAAACTTATAATGGCATTGACGGAGAATGCAAGAGTATCATTATATCGCAAAATAAAGCATATTTTGAATGTAAACAAAATAAAATAAATGAGGTTTGGCCTAATAACACTTACCTCCGTCCAGATTTCACGAGTAACACTTACCTCTCTTGTCAACGTTTGTCAGTTAACGGAGATGATGAAGGTGGGTGCCTACCATGGTGGTCAAATTGGGGGTTTTGTGTAGAGAACTATAAATATACATATACGTATATACAAATATCCATCTACGGATGCATATATACTATATGTGCATAAACATACATATATCTAAACCTCTGCAGAGATTACAAGGTTTACAAAATTCATGTAGGTTTGAGAAGAAGAGGAAGATGGAGGGTAGTTTTGGTAATTTAAATTGTTATTAAGTGATATCTTTGTCATTCCGTTAATTTTTTAACGCCTTGTTAACGGAGGGGAGGTAAGTGTTAGTGAAATTAAAAAATAAGGGAGGTAAGTGTTACTCGTGAAACCTAGAGGGAGGTAAGTATTAATAGGCCAAACCTTAAGGGAGGTAAATGAAATTTATCCTAAAATAAATAAATAACATAAAAATGAAGGATTGAAAATAAAGCATGCGATGTTTTCTTGGGAGGAAAGAAACAAAGACTATTTATGGAGGGTTTATTTAAAATTATATTTTTTCAGTGTTTTGTAGTCATTACAAATTGAATCTTTTTGGTTGGTCATATTAGAATATAATAAGTCTAGATTCATATGTCCAGATACACTGTGTCTAGATACATTATACTCTTAGTTGTACTACCTAGTTATACTCTTCTTTTCTTCAATTATGATTCTCCCTTAGCCTATATAAAGGCTTCGCGTTGTAATGTTTATCACACAACTCAATAGTTGAATCTTGTACTACTAGGTTGGGTAGGGATTGCCGGACTTGACAGTTGAAAACTGGAGGTCAGGTCGTGATTTTCTGACCTTGACCGCTCAAGACTGGAGGTCGGGTAGAGATTGCCAGACCTGATCGCTCGAGATTGGAGGTCGAGTCAATGTTGTTGAGGTTACCTTTCTAAGACGGACTTGTGCCTGACACAAGCTCGGGCATCACAAAAAGTTCATATCGGACCAAATTCCATCACAAATATTATTTGGGATGGAATTTCACCTTGACAGGACAAGTGATGGTGATGAGTACAAGGTGTGCACTCATCATGATGATCAATAAAAGAGAAACCTGTGTGTGGATATATGCATGATTGGTCGAAGTAGGTAAAAACTTGTGTTCTTCTCTTGTGTGGTGTTATTTATTCTTGTTGTATGTGATCTGTCTTGCTCTTGCCATTAGTTTCATGTGAACTATCTTGAGGATGTAATTTGGATCTTGTTTGGGATTGGCCGAACCGCACAACAATTAGTATTAGAGCTTTGGTGGAAGATCCTTGGAAGAGATAGTTTACGATTTTCTCAAGAAATGTGGAAAAGATAGTTCATAAGAGTTTCATGGTACAAGAATTTCAACCATGAAAAGATGTAGACGATGGTGATGCTATGGATTGCAGCTCAATATGGTGAAGATTTGAGAAATTGAACCCATGGTGAAGATTGTTGAAAACTGGGTTAATTTTCTCAAGATTGGAATGTCGCTCACGCGAACCGCTCAAGTGTGGCGGTGAGAATTTGGAGATTAGAATCTCGCCCGCTCAATGGTCGTCAAGCGGATACGGTGTATGTGCGAACATTGGGTTTTCCTAATCTCATGTGGAGAAAAGATCTTAGGATAGTTTCCAAAGTTGACTTGTCTTCTAAAGGTGAAAGGATTCCTAATTATATCGGATTACATGCAAGGGAAGTTTCTTGGTGGAAAAGTATTACTATGTGGGTAATCTTTTCTTAACTAGGATTTGGAATGGTAATCAATATAAATAGGAGCCATTGTGAAGAAGAAGTGTATCTTGAAACTAGAGAGAATATATCAAACCCCTTCTGTCCTTGAGAAAAAACTCAAGTAAGAGAGGGACGAGGAGCTTTGCCTCAACCGGTGGGCTTCGGCCCAATCGGGTCATAAAGATGGCTACGATGCCATGTTAATGAAAATCCTTAGAGGGAAAGAGAGAGAGAGAGAGAGAGAGAGAGAGAGAGAGAGAGAGAGAGAGAGTAATCGGTGTGTCCGCATGGGTAGAAACTCTTGACAAGTCAATGATGGTGATAAGTGCAAGGTGTGCGCATCCATGTGGAGAGAACTCAAAAAAAGAGTTAAGTGAGAGGGGGTTGCTTGAATCGTGATGACCAATAAAAGAGAAGCCCGATGTGGATGTATGCATGATTGACCGTACCACGTAGAAATCTTTGAATTCTTCTCATGTGCGGTGTTGTTTATTCTTGTTGTGTGTGATCGATGTTGCTCTTGCTATTTAGTTTGTGTGAATTATTGTGTGGATGTGATTGAGATCTTGTTTGGAGCTGGCCTACCCGTACAACTACTCTCTTAGGAAAAGTAAGTTTGTAAAAGTAACAAAGAAACAAATTAATACTACACCAAAAGGCTGTAACGAGCATCGGGCTTTTTTTTTTAAAGATTGGTTGTGTTAACTAGGATTCTAAGGATCTAGTATTACATTACAATATTAGTTATCATTTATCCACACTACAACAAATATGATTTTTTGTGACGGGATTATTTGTGACGCGTATTTAATATTTGTGACACACTTACAGATGTCACAAAAAAATTAGGTTGACCAATTATAGGACTTTATTTGTGACGCGCCAGAAGCATCACAAATAAAATCCCTACTAGTTGTGACGCATCTGGTGTGCCACAAATATAGTCCCTACTATTTGTGATACTATATTTGTGACGCATTTTGTGCACCACAAATAAAATCCCTACTATTTGTGACGCATCTGGTGCGCCACAAATAAAATCCACAATTAAATCCCTACTATTTGTGGCGCATATAGTGCGTCACAAACAAAATCCCTGCTATTTGTGACGCACCAGATGCGTCACAAATAAAATTCACAATTAAATCCCTACTATTTGTGACACATATAGTGCGCCTCCAATAAATTCTCTACAATTTCTGACCCATCTAGTGCACCACAAATATAATACTTGCTTAGTCTGACGCATATGGAGCGCCAGAAATAAAATCTCTATCTCTACTTGGTTGATATATATGGATCTAACAATTGAAACTCATATTTGCCATTGGTTGCGGGTCGATCTCTAAAAATAGAGAGAAACGAAGTGTTGTCTTTGCGGTTTCTATTTCTCTCATCGTCTATGTTTGGATCCCATTGATTCTCATCTCAAAAGGAGAACTCTTCTCCGATTTTAACGGTTTCGACGACGCCAAGAACTGTTTATAATTACTGTTCATATTGAAGTGGCTCAAGATCTGTTTACAATTAATGTTTGAAATAAGCAATCAAAGCCTTGGATTATTTTTATCATTGCAAAATTGCTCAAAACAGAAACAAATTTTGATATGGGTAAGTTTAACTTCTTCTAACTATATTTTGATGAAATATATATAAATATATATGTATATATATGTTTGTTGTATATGAAGTATATGTACATATATATATACAATGGTTTTAAAAATCGAACCGAACCAGACGGTCAAACCATCAGAATCGGGAACCGGACTATAAAACGAGCCGGGATTAGCCGGAAACCGTTCACAGTTCCAAAACCGTGTTGATTTTGCAAAATCGTCCAACCAGAACGGTTCAACCTGGAGTTTGTAAAAGTGTCGATACATTGGAAGTTTAAGTTTTGGTGTTCAAAAGTATTGTCTATACAGTGTTGTTATATTTTTATTTTCAACGTGGGTATTGTAATTTTTTTAATTAAAAAAGTAATGCGATGCTTTCCAAATTTGAATACCAAATTAGGTTTTCAAAAATTTATTAAATGTACCACATGAAATGGCATTGATACCAATTATCACTTACACAATATGTGATACAAATTTAAATAATTTGAAAAATAAATTTGGGATTCAAATTTAGGAAACGAAACATAATTGATTAATAAAATGGACACTGTATACTGTAATTGTTAAAGTGTGAAAATAAAATTTAGAATTTTCAATAAGTTTTAATTAATGTCATTATTAAATTAATAATGTATGTTTTACATAATTATGACGTCACAGTTTAATTCCAGTTCGGGCGATGGTTGAACCGACGACCCGGTCATTTTTAAGCAAATATACATATAGAGAGAGAGAGAGAGAAGAAGAGGATAGAGAGAGAGAGAGAGAATGAAATACATATAACTTTTTAATATATTTTTGATAGGTTAATCGGCCAGCTGGACACGCCCAGTTCCAACCCAAAATTGGTGGGTTGAATCCATTTATTAATCACCCATCCAAATCCAACCCAACCCTATATTTTGCCATGTAGACTTAACACTCTCTAAATGACGAGTAATGGTATGCTTTTCAAATTTGTATCCCAAAAGTGCTTCCCAAATAATGTGAGAGTGGGTCGAGTCTAATAAAATGGGACCAATTAAATTTTGATTGAAAGTTGTTTACATGGCTTCACTACAACATCATTTGGGAAGCACTTTTGGGATAAAAAATTGAAAAGCACAGCATTACTCCTAAATGACTACTGTACCTAGCCCGCACCTCAAACACGACAAAAGAAAGTTGTAGGAACAAACAGAATGCAAAACGGACTTCCGGTTATCAAATGATGCGTAAAAAGCAAGTTTTGACATACTTAGGCTTGAAAATGCTTGGTTTTGGGGTTTGGGGGGTTGAAACCTTAAACCGCCGATCTAATGGACGTTAAACTTAACTCGTAACTCAAACATGACAAAAGAAAGTTGTGGGAATAAACAGAATGCAAAACGGACATCCGGTTATCAAATAATGTGTAAAAAGCAAGTTTTGACATACTTAGGCTTGGAAATGCTTGGTATTGGGGTTTGGGGTGTTGAAACCTTAAACCGCCGATCTAATGGACGTGAAACTTAACTGTTACCTCAAACATGGCAAAAGAAAATTATGGAAACAAACTGAATTCAAAACGGACTTCCGGTTATCAAAAAACGCCTAAAAAGCAAGTTTTGACATACTTAGGCTTGAAAATGCTTTCTTTTGGGGTTTGGGGGGTTGAAACCTTAAACCGCCGATCCAATGGATGTGAAACTTAAGTCGCACCTCAAACACGACAAATGAAAGTTATGGGAACAAACAGAATGCAAAACGAACTTCCAGTTATCAAATAACGCGTAAAAAAGTAAGTTTTGACATACTTAGGCTTGAAAATGCTCGATTTTGGGGTTTGGGGGTTGAAACCGTAAACAACCGATCTGATGGACGTGAAACTTAACTACCATAAAAAACACGCCGAAAGAAAATTGTGGAAACAAACGGAATCCAAAATGGACTTCCGGTTATCAAATAACACATAAAAGACAAGTTTTGCCATACTTGGGCTTAAAAAAGCTATATTTTGGGGGTTTGGGGGTGTGAAACCTTAAACCGCCGGTTCGATAGACGTGAAACTTAACTAGCACCACAAACACGCCTAAAGAAAGCTGTGGAAACAAACGAAATGCAAAACAGACTTTCGGTTATCAAATAACGCAAAAAAACAAGTTTTAACATGCTTACACTACAAGAAAAAACCCTTTTCATGACTTTTTTTTATTTTGGGCTAATGACTATTTTAAAAAAAGAGTCATAACAAATACTTTTTTCTAACATATATGACTCTTTTTGCAAATATAGTCATAAGATTGGTAAGTGGTGTTTTATTTACGACCATTTTTTTATTAGTCATAAATAATAAGATTGTTTATGACAGTTTTTTTAAAATGGTCATAAATAATAAGATTTTTTATGACAGTTTTTTTGAAAATGGTCATAAATAATAAGAGTTTTTATGACAGTTTTTTGAAAATGGTCATAAATAATAAGACTTTTATGACTTCATTTTTTGGTAGTCATAAATATTCTTTATTTTTATGACTCTTTTTCTTTGAATTCTAGAATCAAACGTAAGTATTGTTTTGGAAAAATAGTGAAAAAAAGACAATATGCTAAGATTTTTAAAGTTAAGATTCTTGATTAGGGAAAGGTCCTCTGTACAAAAATATTTTGTGAAATTTTACTTGGCATACACGAATATTATGTGAAATTTCACTAAATCTTTACATGAATATTAAGTGAAATTTCACTTAAATCGACCTTTGAGAGACTAGTTTTTAAGAAATTACTTTTTGAAATTGGACTATTAACACTTGATAGTTACTTTTTGTGTCACAAATTTAGATTTTATTAAGAATCATATTAGATTTTTTATGACAGTTTTTTGAAAATTATCATAAAAAATAAGAATTTTTATGACATGTTTGTGAAAAGTGTCATATATAATAAGTATTTAGAAAAGTATTATAAATAACAAGACTTTTATGACTTCATTTTTGGGTAGTTATAAATATTCTTTATTTTTATTACTCTTTTTCTTTGAATTCTAGAATCAAAGTACTGTTTTTTGGGAAAAATAGTGAAAAATACAATATTTTAAGATTTTTAAAGTTAAGATTCTTGATTAGGAAAATGTGCGCTGTATTAAAATTTTAAATGAAATTTCACTTGGTATACATGTAACACCCCGTATTTTCTTTATATAAATATTCATTTAAAAAAACAAAATAATGAGACAACCTAAATTTTTGTGTATACAACCATGGTTATTTATTTATATGCGTGTATTTATTTTATTCATTAATTATTGTGTGAAATTTTATAGAGCTAAGTGGTGGAGTTAAGTTGTAAAAACTAAGTTGAACAAGTCATTGAAAAATTGATGTGTTTATTTTTTTGTAGTGATTATAGGCCCGTGAATGTGTTAATTTGTGTTTTTAACATTTAAATTAAGTACCCGGGTTATGTACACCCATTGGGTCACTCATTTTAGAACTTTAGAATGTATTTCGGGCCCATATAAAGCCTTTTTGTGAGGCCCCTACACAAAAAACGAGATTTTTAGCCTTTTGTGTGTTTGTGTTATAATATATGTAGGTGTATCATATATACATACATAATATACCTCCTAGGGTTTTGATAACAAAAAAGAAAAGAAAAGAGAGACATGAGAAAAATAGAGCAGTCAAGAGAGAGAGAGAGAGAGAGAGAGAGAAGAAGAAGAAGAAGAAGAAGATAATAAGAGAAGAAAAGAGGAACCCCAAATATTGTTTTGCGAATCTTCATCAACACTGAAGTCCTAAATCGGTGAGTTAACTTGTTAATTTCTTTCAATCTCGTTTGATTGAAATTTAAATGGATAGATTATTAAATTAGTATGGTTATGAGTTATGAGATTTAGGTTTTTATTTACAATGATTGAAGTTATGATTTGAGATTTATAGATGAGCCTTGGATATACATTTGAGCAATTATTCAATTTTTGGATTTGGGATTTTCACAGATCAGATTTTAGTAGATAATTCCTAATAAATCATACGTTACAGTTTTCGTAATTCTGTCCGCTTTAGTAGATAATTCCTAATAAATCATACCTGTAGGAAACGCAATTCTGGACAACTTTTGTCTAATGGTATTTTTCCTAATTCTGCACCGTTTGGGCAGAAAATTCATATTACAGTAGCAGTTTTATGAATGTTAAAATAAGCGTATTTGCTATATCACATTTTTGTGTGATTTCGTGTTCGTTAATATAAATTAATTTATTTGTACATAGAAAGATATGAGTTCTCATGTATAGTTGAGCTTTGTGAAATTATGACTGTGTGATTTTGTGTGGGTTATGAATCTGTGTGAACATGCAGCTGTTAATATAATTTTAATGGAAATTTGAGTTGAGATATATGAATCTCTTATGAAGTAGAGTTTTGTGAAAAACGTGGATGTATGAACGATAGAAAATCCTTAGAGTTCACCACTGCTCCTTATGATTTTAGGCGGCGACTTCGTGGATGACCCGTCCTTGTGTGATTAGACGGCGACTACGTGGATGACCCGTCTTTTCATTATTTTAAGCCTTATGCCCGGCTTGTTGGTCTATTTCATGTGTATCTAGACATTGTTTTATTGACGTCAAGAACGTAAGGACTAGCCTTTCGGTGTATACTCAAATCCCAGTGATACCCCATGGGAGTTGGGACTGGAGTGGGAGTTAGTATTACGTTAGGAGACACATGGGATATATGTGTAGGCTGGACCATGGATGGGTGGCCGATGTGGTGAACATAAGGTGTAATAAAATAAAATACTTTGTGGTGTTTTATTCTTGCGTTTAGAAGTTGAATTATAATTAATTACCTCTTATTGTCGTTGCATCGTAGAAAGTTGTGGACGCTTAGTCATCGAATTTTCTAATAATTTTTCGTGTTGTAATCGTTGTGTGTGAGAATATTGTCTTGAAGTGACATTTTATTATCTAATTTTAACTTTTAATATTGTCTTGAAGTGGACTCAAGGCTTTAAATTGCAAAGGGAAAAGAAGGCCAAAACCAATTTGGCAATTCGTAAAGGTAATTAAATCTGAATAAAAACATGGTAGATATAATAGTAGCTGTTTAAATTATACTTAGTATGTTATGGTTAATGTATTGATATAATGTATGTTGCGGTTATTCAATTGTTGCTGGGTATATTTTCATTGTTTGAAATTTTTGGAAGGTTCTATTTATAGAGGAGACTCTGTCGAAAGTTTTAGAAATTCTAGGTCAACATTCAGTCCAAGATAAGTTAGTTTTACCACGACTTGTGATTGCAGTAATTTATTGTTTGTCTAATATTTGTTATACATTTATTCATAGGGACCAAAGCAACCAGGAAATTATGAATGTGGATACTATATGTTACTTTTCATGAAAGTGATAATGGATAATCCATCCAAATCTATCAACATAAAGGTATTATCATAGTATTTTTTGTAAATGTGTCGCCAAATTTTCTCTTTTTCTTGTTTTACTTTTATTCATAAATTGTGGAATTTTTTTTTCATATGCGTTGGAGGTGGTGGTGGTGTTGTTGTGGGGAGGGAATACATCCTTAACATCTCATTATTTCCTAAACTTTTTCAGATGAAAGAGTTGTCTCAAAAAGTGAAATATGAAAGGCACGAGCTAAATGTACTTCATCTTGAGTTCATTGAGTTCATTCAAGAATACATTTAAGTATTGAAAATTTCAACATTTTTTCCTTTTTCCAGGTAATCTATATTTTTACAATTTAAGAAAATTATATACTCATTATATAGAATCTAATACATTGATTTCATTTTTGTTTCAGTGTTACACAGTTAGACTACATGTAACAAATATTGCAAATAAGTTGATGTACTAGCGGAGATTGAAGAGTTTAAATAGACACTAATCTTGTTTTTATTTATTCATTTATTTATATTTTTTTTTAACAATGTTACATATACATTATTGGTTTGTTGGTTTAATACATACTTAGTGGTTACTGTTACATTTTTTTGTACATAACTAATTATTAGATTGATTATTAAAAAATTTTGGTTGGAAGGAAGATAATATCTGAATATGGTTCTTGAGTTGATTTGTAACATGCATGTTTTGATGATGTATTTGAATTGTGTAATCTTGATTGTTGGATTATCAACAAAATATTTTTTTTCTTTAAATGTGTTTTATATTATATATGACTGTTTCATAAAAAACAATCATAAATTAGCAATAGTTCTACTAAAGTCATAAACTATTTATGACTTTTAAAATGTTATTTATGACTGTTTTGAAGATTATTTATGACTATAAAAAGATTATTTTTGACTTTTTGAAGGTTATTTATGACTATTTTAAATATTATTTATGACTATTTAAAGGTTATTTATGACTTTTTTGAAGATTGTTTATGACTTTTTAAATGGTTATTTATGACTAATTTGAAGATTATTTACGACTTTTTAAAGGGTTATTTATGACTTTTTTGAAGATTATTTATGACTTTTTTAAAAGGCTATTTATGACTTTTTTAAAGATTATTTATGACTTTTTTAAAAGGCTATTTATGACTTTTTTGAAGATTATTTATGACTGTATCAATTAAAAAATAGTCATAAACAATTTGAAAGCACTCATTTTTTATGGCTATTTTTTTAGAACTGTTGTAAAAGTAATAATTATTTATGACTTTTTTAACAAACTCGAACTTATTTATGACTGCAATGTTATGACTTATTTTAAAAGCTTAAAAAAGAGTTATAAATATACATTTATGACTCTTTTTTAAAGTCATAATAAGGGTTTTTTGTTGTAGTGTTAGGCTTGAAAAAGCTATGTTTTTGGGTTTTGGGGGGGTGAAACCGTAAACCGCCGAGCGATGGACGTGAAACTTAACTCGCACCTCAAACACGACAAAAAAAGTTATGGGAACAAACAGAATGCAAAACGAACTTCCGGTTATCAAATAACGCGTAAAAAAAAAGTTTTGACATACTTAGGCTTGAAAAAGCTATGTTTTTGGGATTTTGGGGGGTCAAATCGTAAACCGCCGATCCGATGGATGTGAAACTTAAGTAGCACTAAAAACACGCCTAAAAAAAGTTGTGGAAACAAACGGAATTCAAAACAGACTTCCGGTTATCAAACAATGCGTAAAAAAATAAGTTTTGACATACTTAGGCTTGAAAAAGCTTAGTTCTTGGGGTTTGGGGGGGGGGGGGGGGGGGGGGGTGTGTTAAACCTTAAACCGCCGATCCGATGGACGTTAAACTTAATCCGCACCTCAAACACGACAAAAGAAAGTTGTTGGAACAAACAGAATGCAAAACGGATTTTCGATTATTAAATTACGCATCACAAGTTACATTTTTTTCATTTGCCTAATTAGACTTCAAAATAAATATACTTTTTGAGTTTTTCATTTTATATTTTTCTTGGATTGGATAAAATGTAATTTTTTTTTTCACATTTCAGGTTTGGAGTTACATTTGATGGTGGAAGATGTTGGATGTGTTTTGTGATCCCAAATGTTGGATGCTTTGAATTTTAGTGTTGTATTGTAAAACACTAATTTTTATTTGTTTGAATTACCATTTTGGATGTTGGACTTGATCTTTAAATTTTTATTTGTATGCATTAGTATTTTGGATGTTTATTTCTTGTGCATGCGTTTCGTTGTTATGTTTTTGAAATACTGATATTATCGCAGGTACATAGCATGTAAAAATTATAAAATTAGGAAAAAATAAAAAATATATATAATTTTCTTATAGCATTTGTGACACACTATAATGCGTCACAACTACTATAAATAATTCTGACAGTGTATTTGTGACGCATATACAGGCGTCACAAATAGTATTTATAAAATGAAAATTATTATTTGTGACGCATATACAGGCGTCCCAATTAGTATTATTAAATTGGAAATTATTATTTGTGACACAAATATAGGCGTCACAATTAATATTCTTAAAATTGAAATTATTATTTGTGATGCTTACTATGCGTCACAAATAATAATAAATAATTAAAGTTATTGAGTATTTGTGGCGCACGTAAACGTCACAAATAATCACTGTTGTGACGCGTATAGTGCGTCACAAATAATACTCTTATTTGTGGCGCGTGTATTTGGTAATCATGACAGTTTATTTGTGATGCCGTATTCTATTATTTGTGACGTGTTGACTGCGTCTCAAAAAAATTATTTGCGACTAGGGATTTTGTGACCCCAATTGTGACGTGTTGCCGTGTCATAAATACGTGTTTGTGACGCGTTTTGATTATTTGTGACGCACTTTGCACGCCACAAAAAGTTGAATCTGTTATAGTGCCATAAAAGTACAAGACTAGGGGATTTATTGTCAATTGTCTTAAGAGTAATGCTAGACACACTCCTAAATGCACAACCCTGCTTAAAAATGTTGGACATTGTGCTGAAAAGCCTGCACACCCCCTTTTTTGTGTACAGACTTTTCAACGCGACTGTCAAAAACATTTTAAAACTGACATGATGACATTACTCTTTATGAACACACCATTAGGTCTTTTTTTTTGCTTAATTTTTACAACACACCATTTGGTTTGATGTAACTAGAGTATTTTTGCGATGGATGAAGTTAGTGTCATTATTCAAATTCTAAAGGAGCAATATGCATGGCAAATTCAATTTGCAAACAATCATGTGCATTTTTTTTTTTTTTTGAGGAGAACAATCATGTGCATTGAATGGCTCTTTTCATCTAACTTTAAGATATACAAATATGTAATTTGCAGTCACGTCTTTTAAGGAATTTGTTGCTAGACAAAGTTCTTGCAATAACAAAATATTCATAATTGTCAAAAAGGGTAAATTAATGAATGTTGATTTTAACGAGTAGTGCTATGCTTCTCTATTTTTCAACAATGTTAGCACACACCTTCAATCACACCCCAAATTACATTCTTGCTTTAAATGCATGTACTATGTGATGTGTAAGTGGAGCACCGAAATGTGTAAAAAATTCATACAGCACAGAGTACATGCATTTAAAGCATAGGATGAAAACATTCTACTACCGCGGAATTACACACAAGTTAGGGCCTTATTGTATTATTAATCGCAATGTGTGATACCCTCAATTTATAAAGTAGTGTTATTTAAGGACAATCGTTAACATCATACAAAAAATAGCGCTATGGTCCATGTGAAAGAAACATACATAATTTTTTGTTTAATAGAAAAAACACATTCTATTACCCTTGTAGTTACACCAAAGTTCCATTTTCGGCCTTAGAGTTATGCCTAAGTTTAATTTTTTTAGCTGCCATTAACAATTAATCTTAAAGGACAAACATGTACAAACTTGGAGTTTTAACTACCACAATCAATCATATACTGTCTCTATGAATCGAAACTTTACTATAATTACAATGTACTAAAATGTGTTTTAGCCCCTTTTTCAACTGAAAGATTTACCTCGTGAATGTTATCCCTCTCCAAACCCCCCGACCAACATTCAATAATTGTGGGGCCACTTGAATCTAACCGAAAGTTGTTTTATGTGGTCCCATGACCACGTGTTGGGAAGCAATTTAGAATAGAAAATTGAGAATCAGAATATTACTTTATGTTTATGTGTGTGTGTGTGTGTGCATATTTT
The DNA here is from genome assembly GCA_033977485.1 of Hydrangea macrophylla. Taxonomy (NCBI): domain Eukaryota; kingdom Viridiplantae; phylum Streptophyta; class Magnoliopsida; order Cornales; family Hydrangeaceae; genus Hydrangea; species Hydrangea macrophylla. The sequence goes on along the minus strand of CM066984.1, from coordinate 3,251,942 downwards.
TGGAGAGTGGGGAAATGGGTAAGAAGCAGAAGACTAAGGCTTAGTAAGGCCCCCCATGTGCCTTTTTAAAAGTGGCTTATGAAATTTATTATTGAGTTGTTTGATAATTTTGTACAAGTGCATATTACTCTTTAAAAAAATATCATGAAGTAATTAAAAAAGCAACAATGAACTTTTAAAGGCTCCATTCTAGAACTTTTAAAAGCACCCCAAAAAAAGCCCTAAATTTTATTTTTGCAAAGCTCATAAATTAGTTACCAATTGAATTAACATGAATATTTATACTTTAAAAAAAGAGAAGCAACAAAAAAGAGGCCAAACAAAACACAAGACCAAGAACAAAATGATAAGCAACAGGTGGGAAATGGTAAAAATGACCACCTTGATGAGTGGTGAGGTTGTATACATGATGACGGAAGGTGTGAGAAAAATGAATTGGGAATTAGGTGTGTAGTTGTTGAAGAATGGTTCCTCCTTAAGATAAATAATTACTAAAAATCCTCAAAGACTTGGTTAAAGTCTTTATTTGCCTGGTACATGCAACTTAGTAATAATGACCAAAACAACGACTATCCAACTATAAATAGAGGACACTTTTCAGCCTAGTTTTCTCACCTCTCACTATTCTATCCTATAGACAAGCAATTAAAATTAATCCTATTTTGGCATCAATTAGAATGATGAAGATGCACTTTGAGTTCATTGTAGCCACAGTTATTTTGGCTTTGGCTTTCTCAATTGCCTCTGCCTCTGATCCTAGCCCTCTTCAAGACTTTTGTGTTGCTGTTAGTGACTCCGAATCTGCGTGTACATACTATTCTCTCTATTTCTTTTCTTTTCTACTTAATTTGGCACTTGCATGCTCATATTTGGATTGTATATTCTTTTATATTCATATGTAAAGTGGGTTGCCAAGTAAGTAAACATCTACTTCTTGTGGTTTTTGAAGTAGTGCTTGACATAAAACAAATCTTCTTAAAACTACCACTATTACGACTATTCATTTTCATTTAGATGAATATCAGTGGTGGAGCCTCATCGTACTATTCATATTGTTCATTGTTTTTTTTTTTTTTTTTTTTTTTTTTTTTCATATTGTTATATACACAAATTTTCCTCCCTTAAAATGCTCAAATAACATTGTTTTTTTTTTTTTTTACGCGTACAGTGTTTGTGAATGGGAAGTTCTGCAAGGACCCAAAGCTTGCTGTAGCAGAAGATTTCTTCTATTCTGGGCTCAATATTCCCAGAAATACATCAAATCCAGTTGGGTCAACTGTCACTCCCGTTAATGTGGTCCAAATACCAGGACTCAACACTCTTGGTATTTCTTTAGTTCGTATAGACTACGCACCTTATGGCCTTAACCCACCGCACACGCACCCACGTGCCACTGAAATCCTTGTTGTCCAAGAAGGTACCCTATATGTCGGCTTTGTTACCTCCAATCCTGAAAATCGTCTCTTCACCAAGGTCCTATACCCCGGAGATGTGTTTGTGTTCCCAGAGGGTCTCATTCACTTCCAATTTAATGTGGGAAAGACCAATGCAGTTGCATTCGCGGCTTTGAGCAGCCAAAATCCAGGCGTCATTACCATCGCAAACGCAGTCTTTGGGTCTAATCCGAAGATTTCTGCTGATGTTCTTACCAAGGCATTCCAAGTAGACAAGAATGTGGTTGACTACCTTCAAGCACAATTCTGGTGGGATAACAACTAAGGAAGTTATGAACACTTCTACACTAGTAGTAAATTACCTATGAGTGATTTGTTTTGTTAAGGAAAAGCCAGCAGATATCATATTCTGCTCCTAATAAGCTACGAAGCATGAATAATTGTCTTTTGTACGTTTGCCTTGTATCAATGACATTCGTACTAAATACTAGTCCTGCTTGTTAAATACCATCGGTCTCTCTCTCTACCTTTCCCTCTCCCTCACTCACAGAAGCAGTGGTGGGGCGAAACCCACTAAAATTTGGAAAAAAAAATGCATTTATATGCATAATTTAATGCTTTAAAATTATTATTTACTAATTTGGGTGTGTGTAATGTGTTATTTGTTACCGATAAAAACTTCATGTGAAATGGGTTGCATGGCAAGAAAAATGCTATTGAGTTTTAGAGCATGAAAAAGATTAATTAAAAATAAGTATGCATTATTTTTAGAGATGGGAAAATAAAATCTCTATTGGGGTTTTTTGAATAGGTTTTTTTTATAAGCGTAAAGCAATCGTTTTAAATATTTATTGTGTTTGGTCGATTGATTGTTAATAACTGAAGGAAAGTAAGTAATACTTATCTCCAAAAATGCAATTACATTTCAACCTCCCAGCACCACAACAAAAATGCATTCAGTCACTTTGGCATCACCATGATTAATGCCCGCTGCACCTTTTTTACAAGCCCCACCTCCTATTCCAGCCCATGAATTTCGAATGTGCTACCGCCATTGAATCTAGTACAAAAGATACGTTGAATAATGCTCGATTCTCCAAAAGAACCACACAATCCAAGCTGTTAGCCAAAGTTCAATAGATTCTTAATCCAATAAAACCCCGCATGTTCAATTCAAGTCGAATCAACCCCATACTCTATACCCCCGATCCATTAATTAGGTAAAGAAGCTATACCCCACTCCCAATGAATAAAGCATCAACCATGCCTTCTTCCCTAATTTTCTTTTTCCCTTGTAATACAAGCAGAACTCCCCCCATAATTTTTCACTCCTTAGTTTGAGGACTAAAAGTAAAAGAGATTCAGCTGTATTTTGGCCACAGTAGCATCAGAGTTTTGACAACATCCGCTCCATTTTTACAGCAACAAACTCCTTCAAACACTTCTCATTCAGGACACCCTTCCATCATAGCCACCTCTTAAACCCAGAAAGCCAAACAGAAAATATATAACTTCCGCCCCAAATGACATGAATCCATCTACATATCCGAGAGGAAACCGAGTCATAATAATCCAACTGACTTTCAGCATCAACTCGAACCATGGAGAAGATATTTTTGATAGATTTCGTCAAAAATGAGATCACGGACCCAAGCAACACACGCGACACGAAAACCCTCAACACGAAAAATGCACACGCCAAAACACACCCCAAAAGGAGTAAGAAGCACTCCGCAATTCAGGAAAAAAAAAACCTGAAAGAAAACACACGCCGAGAAAGTCCCTCCTGCCCACCCCACCCTGGTTTTTTTTTTTTTTTTTGGAGCAACAAAACGAGATTTTAATGAAAAAGCCACAAAAAAAAAAAAAAAAAAAAAAAAGCAATGAGGCAAACAACCACCCCAACAGAGACATTGGACAGGTCCTTTAAATAAAAGCACCCCATGTCGGCTAATCCTTCCTTCCCATGTTACTTTGCACCATTTGTTGGCCACATTTACATCTCCATCACTTTGCACATTAATACTCTACACCCCAGGTAGAACAGCAATACACCATTCCCAATGAATGAACCATCAACCAATCTTCTTCCCTAATTTACTTCTCCCCTTGAAATACAAACAGAACTCCCCCCATGATTTTTCATTCCTTAGTTTGAGAACTAACAGCAAAAGAGATTCAGCACTATTTTGGCCACAGCAGCATCAGAATTTTGACAGCACCCGCTCCATTTTGACAGCAACAAACTCCTACAAACACTTCTCATTCATAATACCCTTACATCATAGCCAACTGGGCATCCCACTGCAGACAAATGAGTTGCCTTTATCATACCCTATGCCCCCCACACATAGCCCAAGAAACCCACATCCGCTGCTATAAAAAGCCAGCAGAAAATAGAAGCCTTACAGAGTCATTCCAACCTTAGCACCCTCCCATAACTTACCTCTAAAAACCCGAAAGCCAAATAGAACATATATAACTTCCGCCCCAAAAAACATGAGTCCTATCTACATATCCGAAAGGAAACTGAGATCATAAGACTTTGACTGACTTTCAGCATCCACTCAAACCATGGAGAAGATATCTTTGATAGATTTTGTCGAAAATGAGATCATTGACCCAGGTCTGTATTCAAAGCTCATGAAAACACACGCGACATGAAAACCCTCAACACGAAAAATACACACGCCAAAACACACCCCGAAAGGAGTAAGAAGCACTCCGCAATTCAGAAAAGATACCCGAAAGAAAACACACGCCGAGAAAGTCCCTCCCTCCCACCCCACCCTGTTTTTTTTTTTTTTTTTTTTTTTTTGGAGCAACAAAACGAGCTTTTTTTGATAAAGCCACAAAAAGCAATGAGGCAAACAACCACCCCAACAGAGACATTAGAAAGGTCCCTTAAAGAAAAGCACCCCATTTCGGCCAATCCTTCCCTCCCACTGTTACCCACTTTGCACCATTCGTTGGCCACATTTACATCTCCATCACTTCGCACATTAAAATAATGCTTTCAGGGGCATCACTCTCGCAACTCCCTGTTTTGCCAACCCATCCGCAAAAGAGTTAGCCTCTCTGAAGGTATGAACAAATCTGATTTCCCCAAGCTGAGTTCGGAGGTTATGAATTTTATTGAGAGTTGACAAGTATTTCCAGGCCACCCCTTCAGCATTTGTGACCCAGGACAGTGCTGTTTTTGAGTCGCTTTCAACAATGAGTTTGCACCCTTTTCCTTCCTCAAAAGAATCAAAGACATCCAGTGCCTCGAGAATAGAACTAATATCCGCTAGCTCCATTGGAATCTTTTACAAGAGAAAATTCCACGAATGGTGCTGGACTCATCCCGCAAAACACCACCAATACCTGCTGGGTCCGGTTTCCCAAGAGCAGATCCATCAACATTGAACTTATACCACCCTGCTGGAGGAGCTTGCCAAAAACAAACAAGTCTCTTATTTCGCTATACATTAATGGCACAGGCCTTGGTAAAGTTTGAAAATCATTAATAGAAAGCACCACCTCACTCTCCCTAGATTTAAGCCACCATAGTAGTCTTACCTTAATAATATCACCCATTTGACATAGATTAGGGACTGCATCATTAAAAACCATCTCATTTCTGCATAACCAAATTGACCACTTTATAGTAAAAAATAACAAAGGCCACATTTTTTGAAATCGACTTTCTGGGCATAGATCATCCCATTGATCCCATAGAATTCGTAAAGAACTTGGGGCACACCACTGTATATTCCACCATGATAAACACATTTCCCATAGTTGCCACAAGAACCCGCACAACAAAAAAAGGTGATCACTTGATCCAACCGCCATGTAACAAATATTACATAAACTATTATCTCCCCTTAAACATCCCAAACGGCTCAGTAGTTCTTTAACTGGGACCTTTCCTCTTAGAAGTTGCCAACAGAAAGTCTGAACTCTAGGAGGAGCTACCCCATTCCATACAACAGAACTTCCATTCACCGATGGATACATGCGTTCTTCAACAATTCGCACAAGAGATTTGACACTAAATTGTCCTTTGGACTCAAACATCCAAATTAGACTGTCTTCTTTATTCCGACACAGCACCTGCGAAGATAAAGTATTTAGAAACCAATTCCATTGTGAAATCTCCCAATCAAAGAGTTGTCATCTCGTTTCAACATTCCAAATCCACCCACTTCCTTCCCAATGACCAAATTCACACACTGACCCCCCTTTGTTTATTGCCAATGCAAACACTCTAGGGAACAACCCCTTCAAAGGAAAATTCCTTGTCCATTTATCTTCCCAAAAATTGATACATTCACCATTGCCAACTGCTGCTCCAAATCCTTCCTTCAAAACACTAGAATAAAGACTTTGCCCATCGAGTAAATCTTGACAACTTTTAATGACTGGAGAATATTGATTAATTCTGATAACATTCATCACTAAGGATGTGTCCCTTAAATTATATTTCACACATAAGACTTTCCACCAAAAGGCAACATTTTCAACACCAAACCTCCAAATCCACTTTGATAAAAGTCCTTGATTTTTGTCCACAATTCTACCAATCTCCAAACCCCCATTCTTCTTACTTAAGCAAACAAAATTCCAGTCAACATAATGGATTTTTCTCTTCTCTGCAGAGCCACTCCATAAAAAACGTCTCTGAATAGCCTATATTTTTTTAGCCACCCCTTTTAGAATTTTGGATATTGACATGAAATACAATGGAATGCTTCGAATGATTGACTTGATTAGTGTAACCCTGCCACTTATTGACAGAAAGTTATTTTTCCACGACGATAGTCTCTTCTCTATCTTTTTGATAACCGGATCCCATGCATTCACTGATCCTTGCTGCATACCTATTGGAACCCCCAAATAATTGAAAGGCACTCGGACCCTTTTGCACTTAAGTAGATCTGCCCATTGAGTCTGGCTATCCTCAGGCACATTGACTCCAATCAGTGAACTTTTTGCAAAATTAATTTTTAATCCAGATACAAGTTCAAAGCATCTAAGCAAACATTTAATGTTCTGAACCTGTTCACCTGAGGCTTCACAGAAGAAAAGGGTATCATCAACAAATTGTAAGTGAGTAATCTTCATTCCTCGTCCTCCTATATCAAATCCTTGACATAGACCTTGCTCTTTTGCCCTAGCGACAAGGATATTTAATCCTTCGGCCACAAGATTAAAAAGGAAAGGCGATAGCGGATCCCTTTGCCGCAGACCTTTTTTTAGTTTAAATTCACTCGTGGGGGATCCATTAATCAAGACCGATATGGAAGCCGTCGATAAACAATTGTGAACCCAGCCCTTCCATTTAGTTCTAAACCCCAATTTATCCAACATTGCATCAAGAAACCCCCGATCAATGCTATCATATGCTTTTTCAAAATCAACTTTGAGGCAAACCCCTCCCGCTCTATTTCTTTTCATCGAGTCATAAACCTCAGCAGCCACAAGAATACTATCCAAAATTTGCCTTCCTTTGATAAACGTTGATTGGTTTTCACTAATCACAGACTTCATAACCCCCTTTAAACGATTGGCTAAAATTTTTTCAATAATTTTGTACAAACATCCAACAAGGCTAACTGGCCGATAGTCCCGCAGCCCAATAGGGCAATCGGTTTTAAGAATTAATACAATGAAGCTAGCATTAATACCATCCGCCAAATTTACCCGATTGATGAAAATCCAAAACAAACTTCTTGATATCATCCTTGAGTACATCCCATTTCTTTTTGAAAAAATTGAAGTTAAATCCATCGGGGCCTGGTGCTTTTCCACCATCACATTCAGAGATAGCCGCATGAACTTCCTCTTCCGAGAATACCTTCTCAAGTTTAGTCATCTCAACCGTAGACAAGGAGCACAAGCTTGACCCTTGCAGCACAGGTCTAAGACCAAAATTGTCTTCAAAATTTTTTTAAAATGATCAAAGATAATCTGCTTCACCAACACAGGTTTAGTGACTTCGGCCCCATCATGAAGGATAGATAGAATAGCATTGCGTCTTCTTTGATTCTTGACCACTGCATGAAAGAAACCCGTATTTCTATCACCCTCCTTAAGCCATTTTACCCTAGATTTCTATCTGCATACTGTTTCTTGAGCACGATAAGCTTTCCAGAGTTCACAAAGTAACTTTCCTCTTTCGATCCTCTCAGTTGAATTTAATTGACCCCTTTCAGACTTCAAATCAATGTCATTAAGCTTTCTTTCAATTCTCCGAATGTTGTCAATCAACGATTCTGTGTTGAAGTGCTCCTTAAGAACACCTTTCACACACTTTAATTTTCATTTTAGAAAAAGTACAGGATTAAATCCAGGCCCTCTCTGCTTGATCACCTCATCAACCAGTTCATTAACATTCTTCTCCTCTAGCCAATGATCAAACAATCTGAAAGGGATAGGCCCTCAGTCAGCCTGATCCTCTGCTAAGACAATAGGATTGTGGTCAGATAGTCCTCATGGTAGTCCTATCAATCTCATCGACTGAAACATTTGAATCCATTCCATCGATACCAACACCCGATCAAGACGACTCATGCACTGCCCTTCTCTTGAATTAGTCCATGTAAACTTTCTCCCTAATAGATTAACATCTATCAATAAGAAAGATTGAATAAAGTCACGAAACTCTACGCTAGTCTGAGCATTAAAAGACACCCCACTTCGTTCCTCGGCTTCTTTTACCTCATTAAAATCACCAACTAAGCACCAAGGGACATTAAATTGTGATTTCAAGTTGATTAATTCATCCCAAAATGCTCTTCTTTCCCTGTCACAATTTGGCGCATACACGTTATATATGACACATTCAAATTTTGTTTCCACCAAAGACCCTTTTAACATAATGAATCTTCTTCCCACTCTTATTTCATCACCTCGTAAAAAAGAATCCTTCCAAAAGCACAATAGACCCCCAGATGAACCCACATCGCCAGCAATTTTCATTTGATCAAACATCCTACCTCTGATTTGTCTTTGATGACGAGCTCCTAATCTTTCCATTTTCGATTCTTGAATTAATAACATTCCTGGTTTCTGCTGACCCACCAAACGCCTCACCGGCTCCCTTTTCTCCTCTCTACCCAACCTTTTACATTCCATGAAATAATTTTGACGTACATAATACAGACAATAAACCCCCTTCTCCCTAAGGCATTTGATCTATAATCGATCAGCTCCTTTGTCATAGTTTTCCCAATCTCTACTTTCAAGATCAAGCAGCCTCTCCTCCATAACCCTCTCAGCTCCTTCAAACATAATCTGAAGGTCTTTACCCATATTCCAAGTAGCGATAGCCTCCTGCCTTATCAATCTATTTCTATGAATAATATTTCCATCAGAAATAGAATCGTCCATATCCTGTCCATCCTCTTCATTCCCAGATCTACTACTAGCCATTTCAACTCCGCTTGCAATTACCTCTGCACGATCATGCTTGCTACTCTTCATTTTGTTCTTCTTCACTTTTTTCGAACCAGTCTCTCTGTTTCTCATCATACTTTGGTACCCTAGAATGGTTTTTAGGGATTTCCTCTATTATCATTAAGTTTTTCCATCACCAGCCCATTAGATTTCACAAAACTCACCCCCTTTCCTCGTTTGTTTCTGCTTAAAACCCCCTCCTGGGTCTGAATCAATCAGACTGCTGATAGGGCCATTGACAAGCCCAATGTCATACCTAATGCTCGACCCAAGATTCTCAACATTGATTGGACCAAAGACAATAGGCCCAATCTCCTCTTCTAAAGATAAAGAAGTCGTAGGCAAATCTGCATTAGGCCCAACCCATTTATTCTCTATCCTCATTAGAAGCACGCTATCATCAAAACACCTCTTGGAACTCACATTAGCAGGTTTCACTTTATATCTCAAGTTGCCCACAATATCCCTTGGTGGATCGTCATTCGCGTTCCCCAATAATTGCCTCTTCCCCTTATTCATGCAGCATTTAAGTCCGGTTTGAAAAACTTCTTTCTTACAATCCTCATCAAAAGTATTATCCACCGTGTCATCTTCGTAGCTTTCCACATCAGCATCTTCCTGTTCAACTTCCAACTCAGCACCTGCCCCAGTTTGAAAATTCCTGACAGAATCAACCGCATCGTCAGTACCGTCAGTGCTTTCCAGTACTACCGTGTTTCCACTGAACTCATTCTTTTCCTGGCATGGTGATTTAATTGAGATATCATCCTCCCCCTCTTTTTTGTGACCTTTGGACCAGGGATCTGTCTAACAACTTAAACTCTAAAACAGAGAATTCGAGGACTGGTTCCTCCGAAATAGACAAAACAAAGGATTTTCCGCTAACAACTCCACTCAATCGATTGCCACAGGGAAGTTGTCATGCCCCTGAGTAGCCAAAAATAGGGAAAATTTAAAATTTCCTTTCTAGACCCGTAGGGAATGACGAGTTACATAAAACTAACCTTTCCGTGCAACATACTAACATAATATAAATCAGAGTAAGGAATTGCAAAAGCGTCTAACGGTATTCATGGGGGAACTTAAAGTGTTTTGCTACTTAAGCTATTACAGAAGTTCTAAATAAAAACCATAAAAGATAAGTTGGGCGATCGACGCCACATAAATTATTACATCAACCAAAAGATAGTTTAAAACATAAAAGAAGTCTTGATACAGAAATAGGCTAGAGTCCTCCTTCTAACTGGCAAACCCGTAACCTTCGTTATCATACTCTTCCTGATAGTCTGCCTCAGGATCATCTCCCATGATAGTTCCCATCTTGATGATAGTGATATTCACCTTCAGGGTTACCTTGATAGTCCTCCGCATTATAACCTAGACGTAAAATGTCTAGGGCAGGGAAGGAGCCGTTAGCTTTGAAGCTAAGTGAGATCGTCTTAACCGATCACTCCTAATATATTTAAGGATATGCAGGTACGACAATATCTTGAAACAATATTAATGAGCATATGACATGGTAGTATGACGACACAATGCAGTATCGGTATATTCAACTTTTACTCAACCATGGACACCACAACTGACTCATGTGACTTGTTACATCACCAGTGTAACGCCGTTGGCTTAAAGTAGAATGATTACGTTGCTATCATCGCCTAGCAGGGCCCTATAGCAAATTTTGGTTTTAAAAAGAGTGTAATCATTGGACTCTTAGGTCTTCGTGACCTTACCGGGGGAATAGAATAGTTACAGCGCTATTGTCGCCTAGCAGGGCCCTATAGCATTAAAAAGGTAACTATTATATTCTGATGGATATTTTGCTATCGTCGCCTAGCAGGGCCCTATAGCGTATCAACCATCAATTCATACATAACTTCAATGATTTCAATGGAAACTCTGGCTATCGTCGCCTAGCAGGGCCCTATAGCAGTTTCATCATTGTTCCCATTTACTTGGTTGTACCACTCGGACCACTGCGGTCCATTCAATATGTATGATAATATGACTGGGTTAGTCCCGTGACTAACCATGCAGATATCAACATTGACATCATGACTCGACCATGTTCTTATGAATGTTCATGTGACTGTATAAAGGGGAAAATCATGATAAACAATAATATCAACGAACATTAACTAAGCATGGAGTAGAACTTAACTAACATGCGTTCATCATATAAGTAAGAATCTCAACATTCACCTAATTTAAACTTATCAGCTTGTCCACACAGAACGTACTGAGTATATACAAGGAATAATTCTATAATATACCAAGTGGGTTAGGACGACTCACCTCGATGCGGTTGCGTAACAGTGAGCGTAGCGGTTCCTAAAAAGTATATAAATACATAGAACATTGATTAATAAGCGTACTAAAATTAGGGGCATAATGGTAATTGTGTCGGGTGGATCCCTAAACCTCAACATGATGATCTAGACATCATTCTAATAACGCCATTGACTAGACTCAAATCGGAGTCCGTCGCACAAAATGCTGTGTTTTCTATACCAGTTTGGGCCCTATAGATAAGCTTTATTTTTTACCTAGTCGAAACGTCACCAAACTTTAAGGAGAATATTCTAGACATTATTCTAAGACTCTAGAAACTGACCGCGTATTTTTCTGAGCTACGGTTTATTTATTATGAATTTATGAAGTTTAAATCGTCTAATAATAGTCTGTGGGCTCCCATAATTATAAAATACAATTTAGGAAGACATTTAGCCTTTATAAATATTTTTATTAAGTACTAGGCTTTAAAATAGGCTAGTGATATTTTTCTCATAATTTTCGGGGCTCGTTTGGTATTTTAAATAATTAAAATACAACCAAACGGGGCTTATAATAATAATTAATAATTATTAGAATTATTAAAGTATGGTTTTATAATTAATAATTTATAATATAAAGGCATTAGGCATTAGAAAAATTTAACATAATTTTCCTATACTTAAAATAGCCATTAGGTATTTTTATTGCCTAATTATTTTGATTTAAAACTAACACTTATTATTTATTGAAATTAATAAATAATAAGTATATCATATGAGAAATGCATTAAGGTTACATAATATAAGGTTATTATTAAAAAGAATATTTCAGATTATTTAAAATATAAATTTTGGGTATTTAAACCTATTTAAAAAAAAATAGTTTAACCATTTAAAACCATTTATATATTATTTATAACTATTTATTAATATGCAGTAAATAAGAAATAATACATATAATCACAAATCTTGATTAACAGAATAAATAACAATGTTAATTAATCTTTAAACAGACTATTAGAGCATTAATCCAGATTAACATAATAACTGTTAATATACAAATACTTAATCCATGATTAACCGATTAATAATAACTAATAATAATAATAATACAGACCCGCGGGTCAACTTGACCCGATCTGAATCCAATGGACTACCCATTTAAAGACTCAGAAGAGTCCAAAACCAAAAACTCGCGGGTCAACCTGATCCGATCCCAAACGTAAGTGGGTTAACCGCCTATGCTTAGTAAATTAGTCAGACCCAAACCCAAACCCGAATCCATTTTTACTCACAAATGTACCCACCCTATTATGACCCAAACCCGACCCATTAAATCTGGTCGGATCCGAATTGAAACGGCGTCGTTTCGATAAGTCATTAACGGGTTATTTTAAGGACGACCTGACCCGTTTGTGTAAATGATATAACCCTTATTTAAAATGGGTTTGTACCATTGCCTATGCTTGGGGTACAAACATTCTAAGCACTAGGGTTCCGGTTATCTTCTCCGGCGCCTGGCCCGCCGCCGGCGAGGCGCGATTTCGCCGGAAAACTTCAAATGGCCATAACTTGGCCGTTTCTCCATAGAAATTCGTGATTCCAACGGGAAAATGACCGGAATCGGCCCCTCTATAACATACTAGGTGCTGAGACAGTTGTTCATTCGTTTTGGGTTCCTACGAAAGCATTATTCTTTCTCGGTTTTGAAATAATAATGTCGTGCATGGCCGTCCAAACGGGGGTCTAGGCCAGGCCGTTCAAAGGGGGTCTTCCTGGGACCTATAGGGTCTATTTGGTACAAAAAAAAATGGGTCTTTGTTATTCTTTCAAGATCAAGCTCCGGTGGGGAGCTTTAATGGCGATTTTAGAGCAGTAAGTGCTTTTAGGCTCTGTTTGTTTCGAAGAGGGAGATCAGGGTGTGTTGTGTGGTGTATAAAATGCTGAAATAATACAATGAGAGGGGGTGTAAGGGTCTTACCAGGGGCCTCGGGTTCTCTCTCTCTCTCTACTCTTCTATCTCCGGCGAGCTCCCTCTCTCTAGCTCCTCGTCTCTTTCTCTCTCCTTCGCTGATCCTCCGTGTGTGTATAGGTGTGTAGAGGTGAGACAGAGGGCAGTGGTGTGTATGTTTTGCTCTCTCTCTCACTCTCTCTCGATGACTCCCTCTCACTCTCAATTCTCCAATATATAATCACACTAATGCACATACACAGATTTTGTGTATCTGTTGGAGGTTGATAGAGAAGGCATTTAGAAGGGTTGATTGGAATGGTATCCTTGGGAGATGGAGTGGCCGGTGGTAGAGGTGTAGGTGTGTATATTCAGTGGGGGGGGGGGGGGGGGGGGGGGGGGGGGTTTGTTTGGGTAGTGTTATTGCCCACTAGATTTAAGCTAGTTTAGGAAATATTCTCTTTGTACTAATGCTTCTATAAATGTAGGAATAGTCGTCGCCAGGAACTACGTGCTATGCTGTAACAACCTGCATTTCACTTAATTATTAATTTTAGCATGTCCATATTTTATTCGTATTTCCATTGACATAATTAAATTCATTTAGTATGGTCTGCTTTTAGTTTAATTATAGTCCTCATGTTTGGAATCTAAATTTTTTGTCTAACTCATATAGAAATTCTTTTGGGGTCAAACTGCAATTTTATGAAATTTAGCAATACCTGTGTTGGATTTTAAAACTGTATTTCAAAACGGTGGAAATATTTTCTTTTAAGTCAAGCAGTATTTTTATAAAACCGGGAAATCGATTCTTACGTTAAAATGAATTTTTTGTATTTTTGTGGTGAACACCGCGCCACGTAAGTACTAGTTTACTTCCAATACTGTCCGCGCTGTGCTAAACTTCCACATATTTTGGAAGTGATGTAAAGTTTGATTAGACTTATGCTTTATTGCCATTTATGGAAACTAATGATTGACTTAGGCTTTGTTTGGTTGTGCATTGTGTGAGTGTTATATTTTTATGCCATAAGTTCCATTTCCCAAACACCCACAAATTACCCCCTAGGGGCCTATTCTTGACTCTTGGCTAATTGTGGAGGTTATATCGTCTGTGTATATGCTATATACATATGTATAATGCTAAATCATTTTGTGTAATATTAGAAAATTGAAAAACAAACCATTTTGTTGGGTGTATGTGAATATTCTTGGCCTCCAAGCAAGGAGTTTTATTTATAACCCACATCCTCTCATCTCACAACTCACATTCTGTTTATACAAGCTGAAAGGGAGTGATACACAGTGAGAGTTCTGAGAGCTTCATTACATAAAATTTTGTAGAGAGAGAAGCTTAACTCCATAGCCAAGCTCAAGAGGATTTCTTAATTGGTCTTTCTTTCTCAAACAATCTTGACACGCTTAATCTCAGTGAGTATTACTAACTCACTCAGAATGTATTTCACCATTGATTTACTGTTTTTGTACAGTTAATTTGTGATCACCATTTTTGAGTTCATGTTGGAAGTTCCATAGCTTGAAAATCATAACTTTTCAACCTCAACCAAATTTAGTTTTTAGAGATGATTTTGATAGAATATAGTATATAATGTCTATGGTTTATGTTATAGAGCTTAATTCGTTCATATCACAACGTATATTGAAAATGAAGTTTTGATGTCTTTTGAAATTTCATAAAATTTGAGAGCTATAGTTTGTTTCATGTTAAATTGATTACACATTCATAATCCTTGTGAAAAACTAAAGAGATCCATATATAATTTGATATATATACTAACAGATTTGGAAATGGGTCAAAAAGACCCTGAATTTCTGAAACAGGGGAAAACCAGCGAGGAAGACAAAGCCTCTGCTTCATCTCGCGCGAGCGACCCCTGGCACGAGCGGCCCGCGTGCATGAGGTGTGCGTTTTCAGGTAGACAGAAAAGTTTATATATTAAATATAAAAATAGGCAGGTCGTACGAGCGGCCCGCGTGAGCGACCCCTCGCGCGAGCGGCCTACGCGCGCGACTTCTGGCAGTTTCTAGTTTTGCTTGTTTTGTGATAAGGGATTGTTTGGGGTAAAATTTATATACTGTTTGAGTACTGTTTGGGACATTTATTAAATCAGAATCTTAATTGGTTATGTTTGAACGATTAAAACGTTGTATTGCGACTTATCAATCCCCGTACGCTCGTTGTTTATATAATTCTGTGATTTGCCTCATGTTTTAAAGTTTCATGACATACATGTGGAGTCAGTTGTACATGCATGGTGAGTGTGAATGTTGGTCAGTATGGAAAAGAGTAAAGGTCAGTGTGGCATAGTGAGTGTGGTTGAGATTATGTTGTGGACACTCCCTGGTAAGTGAGTACCAAAGTGTGTTGTGACTGAGATTGCGGCGAGGGTGTCTTTGAAATGCGACGGTGGCAAAACTGGACACTCCCTGACTACCATGGTAGCGTCAAATTGTGTGAAGCCGAACTTTGACAATCCCTGGCACCCATGGAAGTGCTAAAGTGTGGTCTACGGACACTCCCTGTTACCCGAGTCTGGATACTGCGTGAGGGTTCCTCCGGTATTTGCATGGTAGATTAGGTAGTCAAAGTGTGAGGCAATGGACACTTTCTGGTACCCCGGACCAAAGTGTGAGGCAAACTGGACATTCCCTGGCACCCCTGTGCTAAAGTGTGGCTATCGGAGTATTTCAAAGATACCAGTGTGTGATGGTGGGTTGTTGGGTTTTGTCGAGAGAAAAGAGTCGGTAAGATGAGATGGTGCATTGTTCTCATACACGGTCACATATATGTGAATTACACATTTCAAATAATATTGTGGTTGTTTCCTAAAATGAACTCCTTGCTTTAATACAAACTTGTTGAATTAAATGAGAAATGTAAAGAGGTAAATGAATATGTTTACATTCAAAGTTATGTTTTTAATACTCACCAGCTTCTTGAAGCTGACGACGTTGATGCGTCTTGGACATTCATGTTCAGGTTTTTCAGGTTATAATCAGGCTGAACATTATGATTATGCTAATTGAGAATGACTGCTTGGAAAGAAGACTGATATCTATACTCCATGTTTTAAGTTATAAACTGTTTTGTAATAAGGATGACTGTAATAGATATTAAGTTATTGTTTTGATTTAAGGCGATTTGTGCCTTTAGAAACCCCGTGCTGTAATATGTAATAAGTTAGAAAAATATTTGTAAGCCTTGATTGCTTTACTCTGATTATGGTTTTTTGTTGTTTGACATTTAGGACGGAATCGATCCCTCAACCTGTCACGACCTACGGGTCCATAAAGCAAATTAAACGCTTTCCATATTTATGCTACGTCGGGGCGTGACATATGCAGTCCAAATAAACGCAGATTTTATGGGTAAATGTGCAAGGTCGGTCCGGGTTTGCAACTACAGTCTAAGTTAATAAAATCAATACGTACACACATATGTACGAGTCTTTGGGATTAAGAAATTAAAATTCTAGAAACAATACGAACAAACTACGGGGATTCCTTTTATTAAGATCAGGAATTTTACGGGTATTACAAAAGTGTTATTGTGATTGTGGGCGATGGGTTGAAACTTAAAAGACTCATATGTTTTGGCTCCAAAATGAACTATTTCGTCCTTTTTTCTTGACGATGTTACATATGTTTTGGCTCCAAAATTTTAAGAATTTCAAAGAATGTCTGAAAAATCAGAGACCATTTTTTTTCAAAGAGATTATCTTAAATGTCTCTAAAAATCTAAAATCGTTCAGTGAAAATTCAAAAATTGTCTTTGGATTCTGACATAGAAGGAGAAGGGGTAGATCGGTCGGGAATCCTGACCAAATCATCATATTGCAGCCTGGCATGCTGAGCAGTCTTGATGATGGCAGCGGTGCCTTCAGTAGCTAGCCTTTTTCGGATTTGGGAAAAGCGTTAAAGTACCCTCGGGCCATTGAGGACTCGGGGGAGAGGAGCCTCATCCTCGGCTAGCCAGCCCTCAGAGATCATCACAGTGGGGAATTTCTCCCAGCCCTTGATTTGGTGACCGACCACTTCCAGCAGACCTCCTTCTCAGGATCTCAAAGCAAAGCTCACTATACCACCATGAATGGTGAAGTTGTGGGTAAGAACGACGCTGGAAAAGGACAACCTAATCTCGAGCATGGGTCGTTGACTGCTAGAATGCCCAAGATCAGACGAAGCACGTTGCGCTTGCAGCACTCCAGATGGATGCCCGACATCCTCAAAACCGCATAGGCCCTCAGAGAGAGGAAATCTAAGGCCAACTCACATCACTATATAAAGTGCTGAAAATGATGGAGCCTTCAACAAAAACTTCACCCTTCGTGGATGGCCACAGAAGCACCTTTTCGGGGATCTCACACTCCTACCAGAAAGCGGCGAGACCTTCGTCGCTCTCCACACAACAAATTTAATTAATTTTGATAAAATTTATACATTTGGATTTTGAAAATCGAGATCTTTCAAACAAGCTATTGGATATGAAATTTTGAAAAACATTAGAATTTTAAAGCTCGTAGAATGTCGCTAAATCTAGAGTTTCAGAGACATTTCAGGGAATGGTTTTGAAAATCCGAGATTGTCTCTAGAATTTTATGATTTTCAAAGAATTTCTCTGAAAAACCAGAGACCCTTTGTTATTTTCAATCACATTAATATTTTCTTAAATGTTTCTAAAAATCCAAAGACAATCAGAGAAAGCCTCAAAGATAGTCTTTGGATTCTGACATTGTGTGAGAAATATTTCTAGATACCAAAATTATAAAAGAGAAGAGAAGAAGATGGTTAAATAGCAACCAAACGATATCTACACACCTCCAAATGTGTCCAAACAACACCAACACACTCAATCTACAACTAATGAACAATAATTCAAGCAATTATTCGAAGCAATTAGTAGCAAAAATCGTGGAACTACCCCTTCATATAGATGTAGGATTTTCTATAAATTTAGAATTAACTAAATACAATTGAGAGATTGCTTCAGAATTTTCAAAATTAAAAATCGTCTTTTACAGGTATTCAATCATTTCATCTAACTTTTTTTTTTATGTTGCACTATTACAAATGAGTATTAATTAGCAAAGAAAATAATTTGTAAGATTTTTTTTTCTAATTGCTATTCTTTCTGGCGCCAAGCACAAAATTCAAAACTATTAATTAACTTTTCACCTTATTTTTTATTCAGATCCACTTTTCTCTATGTTTTCTTATATTAAACAAACAAAGAAAAATGTTGCTCTTAATTACTCTTTTCATTGCTTTCACCCACTAAATTTACGGACCAAACAGAGCCTTAGGCATTGACATTGACCTTTTCAAGACTTTTCCTACTCCTCTTTCTTGGTTTTTAAGCAAAATTATTCCTATCCTATGAGAACTGGTCTTGGTGTTTTGCTTGCTGGCAACCTTTATAATTTGTTTCAGCCCACAGGAATACTATTGCGACATCTACGATTTGCCAAAAAGTACCCTTATATTGCTTCTGATCAATCGTAATTTTTTACAATTCAAACAGAATTGCAATTTTGCAAAACGCATTGTGATTCAAAATTCAAAACCATGTTTGAGCTATCCCCATATGAGTCAATTTGAGACAGCTTCTGCTTTTGCGATTGTGCTAGCTTTGCTGTTTCTTTTTTCAAAATAGATTATGGTCAAAATTGATTTTCATAGTTGTGGTGTTTGGATCAGATATTGTAAGAATGATTTTGAATGTCCAAAATATATTTTTGCCCTTGTGCAATAAAGCTATTATATTAGTATTGAATACATTATTAGTTTATTTTGTTGCTACATATTAATAATCATTTATAAAAACGATAATGCTTGAGGCACTGTCGAGGTTCAAATGGTGCATCGAATGGTCGATGTCGTCCATCTCTGCGGGACCCACGCCTTAATCGCGTGGGGTCCACTGAGATGGTCGACGCTGATTGTTCGCTGCACCATTTCGGTGCACCCGATCGGTGCCTCTAGCATTATCCTTAAAAAATAATCACTTATATAAAATTAATGAGCTAATTATTTTTATTATCGTTTTAGATATATATATATATATATACAAAGATTCTCTAAAGAGGGCCACCTCTCTTTATTAAAGAGAGGACCTCTGTTTTGACCGTTGGATTGTGTTAAAAAACTGTGAAATGACAAAACTGCCATTAATGAAAACACGATCCGACGGCCAAAACAGAGGTCCTCTCTTTAATAAAGAAAAGGACGCCCTCTTTATAGCCTGACTGTATATATATATATATATAGACAACATTAGTTTAGTACATTTCTTTGGATACTTTTTGTTCTGTCCTGAAATGTATTTGTCCATGTGTACTATTCCTTTTAGGGGTAATTACACTGACCTCCCTCGAAATTAGGCTTAATTACACTGACCTCCTTTGAGGTTTTCAAAATTACAGTGACTTACCATGAATTTTGTATTTAGGTAACAATTTGCCCCCTCCGTTAGTAAACCGTTAGACATAATTACACGGACCTCCCGTGAGGTTTATAAAAGTACACAAACCTCTCCTGACTTTAGTATTTAGGTAACAATTTACCCCCTTTGCTAGTAAAAGACCAAAACAAGACAGCTTAGGCCAGCAAATATTTGTGTTAATTTTTCCAAAATACCCTTATAAGCCTTCCAAAATACCCTCATAGCATTGGGAACCAAATTTGACATTCAAACTTAGGAACCACTACATTATTCACAAGAAAATGAAAAAAGTTGGAAAATTACCTCAATGGATGGCATGGTAACAGAGAAATCATTCATCTATAACTTGGCCTTGCATTCTGAAAAATCATTCATTCTTTTCCAAAAATCATAAATTAATACACACATATTGTATACTTGTGCGTTATGACTCACAGAAGTTAAGACCATCTATAAGCACAAAAAATTTCAACTCACATATAAAATAAAAATTCGAGAAAATAAAATGGGGAATAAAAGAGAAAAGAAAAATTAAAATTTGATTCAACCAAATTTGATAAGCACACTGAACAATATATATACAGGTTCCTATATATACAAGTTCCCTCATATATATATATATATATATGCATGTTCTAAGGGAAATAAAATGCTCAGAATTAAAAAACCCAATTTCAGAGATCTTGTGCTTTCAGGTAGTTTTGAATCTTTTGAATTTGAGATACATACATCTATATACGCATACACACACAATGAATGTTGCTGGACAAAGTTCTTGCAATAACAAAATATTCATAATTGTCGAAAAGTGGAAATTAATGAATGTTGATTTTAACGAGTAGTGCTATGCTTCTCTATCTTTCAACAATGTTAGGCACACACCTTCAATCACACTCTAAATTACATTCTTGTTGTAAATGCATGTACTATGTGCTGTGTAAGTGGTGCAGCGAAAAGTGTGAAAAATTCATATAGCACAGGGTACATGCATTTAAAGCATAGGATGTGGTTTGAGGTGTGATTGAAGTTGTGCCTAGTATTGTTGAAAAAATTGAGAAGCATAGCACTACTCGTTAAAATCAACATTCATTAATTTCCCCTTTTTGACAATTATGGAAGTATTTGTTCTGTCTGATTTGTTATTTGTCCATGATAAAATGTACCTAAAGAATTTATTAAAAACTTTTTTAGGTTAAAAAACACTATACTACTGCGTAATTATACACAAGTTATGGCCTTATTGTATTATTAATCGCAATGCATGTGTGATACCCTTTATTTATAAAGTAGTGTTATTTAATGACAATCGTTAACATCATACAAAAAAATAGCGCTATGGTCCACGTTAAAGAAACATCCATAATTTATTTTTTACTAGAAAAAACACATTCTATTACCTTGTAGTTACACCAAAGTTCTATTTTCGGCCTTAAGTAATGCCTAAGTTTAATTTTTTTTAGCTGCCATTAACAATTAATCTTAAAGGACAAACATGTACAAACTTGGAGTTTTAACTGCCACAATCAATCATATACTGTCTCTATGAATCGAAACTTTGCTAGAATTACAATGTACTAAAATGTGTTTTAGCCCCTTTTTCAGCTGAAAGATTTACCTCGTGAATGTTATCCCTCTCCAAACCCCTCGACCAACATTCAATAATTGTGGGGCCACTTGACTCTAACCGAGAGTTGTTTTATGTGGTCCCATGACCACGTGTTGGGAAGCAATTTAGAATAGAAAATTGAGAATCAGAATATTACTTTATGTTTATGTCTGTGTGTGTGCATATTTTTGGAGAGTGGGGAAATGGATAAGAAGCAGAAGACTAAGGCTTAGTTTGGCCCTTCATGTTGTTTTTTAAAAGTGGCTTATGAAATTTATTATTGAGTTGTTTGATAATTTTGTACAAGTGACACATTACTCTTTAAAAAAATATCATGAAATAAAAAAGTAACAACGAACTTTTAAAAGGTTCCATTCTAGAGCTTTTAAAAGCACAAAAAAAAAAAGTCATAAAGTTCAAATTTTGCAAAGCTCATAAACTAATTACTAATTGTATTAACATGGATTTGTGCTTTAAAAAAAGAGAAACAAACAAAAAGAAGCCAAACAAAACCTTGATGAGTGGTGAGACTGTATACATGATGACGGAAGGTGTGGGAAAAATGAATTGGGAATTAGGTGTGTAGTTGTTGAAGAATGGTTCCTCCTTAAGATAAATAAATACTAAAAATCCTCAAAGACTTGGTTAAAGTCTTTATTTGCCTGGTACATGCAACTTAATAATAATGACCAAATCAACGACTATCCAACTATAAATAGAGGACTCTTTTCAGCCTAGTTATCTCACCTCTCACTATTCTATCCTATAGACAAGCAGTTAAAATTAATCCTATTTTGGCTTCAATTAGAATGATCACTACACCAAATTGGCCGAATTGTCACACTAATTTTCGCGTCCTTTGTCACTGTCCGGAACAGTGACTAATGTTGTCACTGTTTTAAACAGTGACAATTAAATATTGTCACTGTTTTAAACAATGACAACATTAGTCACTGTTAGGGACAGTGACATAAAATAATAAACAGTGACAAAAA
The DNA here is from genome assembly GCA_033977485.1 of Hydrangea macrophylla. Lineage (NCBI taxonomy): Eukaryota > Viridiplantae > Streptophyta > Magnoliopsida > Cornales > Hydrangeaceae > Hydrangea > Hydrangea macrophylla. Next base: position 3,229,817 of record CM066984.1, on the reverse strand, counting down.
AAATATTGTCACTGTCTAGAACAGTGACTATATTAGTCACAGTTCTGAACAGTGACAAAAAAAAATGTGACAGTAATATTGGTTGGTCAAATTTATATTAGTTTGGGGTCTACTTATACATAATTGACAATTTTTTTTAGGGTTTACTTATACATAATTGGTGATAGATTTTTGGGGTCTACTAGTTATAATGTGAGTCTATTTGTGAAACTTAAACATTGTATGGTATATTTTAAAATTTTAGAGGGGCCTATTTCTAAAACTCAAAAAATTCTTACACTAAAAGTGTAATTTTCAAAGTTTTAGAACCTTTGCTTTGAAGTTTTATATACATGTATATCAATATATATATGTAGTTGATGACACTAAATTGGGCCTAGGGGAGACCTAAATATAAAATACTAAAAATCTCAAGGTAAAAATGTAATTATAAAATAGGGACCCTCAAAATTTTGTGAACTTTGGTGACCCAGGGCTGTTGCCCCTTTTTTGGGCCGGCCATGACCACAAACAAGAATAAAATTTATTTGCAATTCTTGTTTGTGGAATTCTTATGTTTGGTTTGACACAAAACAATAAATGAATTCATTTTGAAATCCGCCCAATTCTTATTTTGGGGGCTTTACATATCCTACCCAAAATGGTACTCCCTCCGTCCCTTTTTTTGAGTCCTATATTCCATTTTGGGATGTCCCAAAATTAGTGTCTACTTTCCTAAATTAATATACAATTTTTACTTACTTTTCAAAACTACCCTTCCTAGAAATATACACCAAGACAAAACTAAAAAAGTTATTGCAATGATTAGGGGCAATTGTGGAAAGTAGGTGTAGATTCTTTTTGTCCCCTTAATAACTTGAGTTCCCAAAGGTGGACTCAAAAAAAGGGACGGAGGGAGTAAGAGGGATTTGGGATTCTTTACAAAAAAATTTCTTTTCCAAAAATTTTGGGGGTTCAAAACAAATAAGAAAAAAAATTGAAATTGAGTATACATTTATAGACTTATAGTTATAACTAGTATTTATAATAATTATAAAAATCTGGGGGGTTTCAAAACAAATAAGAAAAAATTGAATTTAAGTATACATTAAAAGAAACCCTAAACTATCAGTGGCTTAACTCTCACTCTCTCATTCTCTGCGCATCAACAGCGGCAGCGACTACAGGGACTTCCTATTCTCCATCTCGTCTGCTTGTGAATTTGCTAATGGGAAGCTGCCTTTGGATCTGAGAACTATAGATTAGTATTTTGAAGAGCTACAAGGTACTGTCTTCTCCATCTCATCTCCATCATGACTGTCTATTTATTTTTTATTTTTATATTTTCTTTGTGCGCATCAACTTGGGCAAGCCACTAGACTATGCTTGTTGATCATGACTTTATACATACAACCCATACATATATAATGGATGTATACACACACAATGCTATTAGTAAATGCTGGTGCAAAATCTCTAAAGGTAGACAAAAACATAGATTGGAATCAACTACCAATCATACAGGCTTCTAAGGAGGAATAGATGCAAGCAATGAGCTTATATAATTTTTTTTTTTATAAATTTCTTTCTGCGCATCATTGTATTCCCTTTTAATACCTTTTAGTAGTTGAGATTATTGAGGGTTTGATCTACCAGCACTACCTAATGTCAAGGCAAATCACCAAATTCATAAAGCAATTGCTTAATTAATTAATTGCACAATCTAAAGTAAACAGTCTTTGTAGTAATTAATGGCACATTAATCTTACATTACCAACCGACTATTTGTTCCCCATACAGACTGTTTCACCACAAATAACTCATTAATTGTTCGAAACTACAGCAAAAATTATCTCCTCAAACTTGAATTACGATGTTGAGATCCAAAATTGTGCATATTTGCTTGTTTTGATAGATTTTAAGAAGCACCTTAGAGTTCTACAAGTATATTTTGGCAGAAACAAGTCCAAATGTGCTTCAAACCAAACGTGATACATGAAGTAGATTAGAGTTATGATCAAATTTTCTTTATTTTCATTGTGCCCTTTCAATTAGGATTTTTTGCTTATGCTTTTACGTGTACACACAAAAGCTATAGTCAATGAAAATGAGCCCTAAGCAAACTAAGATGGTGTACAATATAATTAAGCCTATAATATATACTCCCTTCGTCCCATTTTATGTGTCCCTTTTTGGGAATCCAACTATTTAAGGGGACAAAAATAATCTACACCTACTTTCCACAATTGCCCATAATCATTGCACTTTCTTTTTGTTTTGTTTTGGTATTATTGGTTGTAAGGAAGGGTAATTTGGGAAACTAAATAAAATTTACATACTAATTTAAGAAAGTGGACAACAATTTTGGGACAAACCAAAATAGAAAGGGGGACACATAAAATGGGACGGAGGGAGTAGTAAAATTGATATATGTATATTATATATATATGCTGAATTAGATAGTTTTAATTTTTCTTTATCATTGATATATGTATATTATATATATATATATATGCTGAATTAGATAGATATAATGTACGTATGTATATATATGTTGGGAAAATCTTGCAAATCTTGCAAATTTTCAGACCCTAACAATATTTTTTTGGGAAAGAACACCCTGTAATGGTGTTACCAATGAATACAAAAAACATAGAAGACATGAGTTTGCTTGACCCTTTTCCACATTTTCCACATTCCGATCAACTAATTAAGCCATATATTCACCAACCAATTCATTCCATGTAAACTTGGTCAAACTCAGTTGTCCTCTCAAAGCCAATCCATTATTGGAAGTACTAGTTCACTTTGGATCTATCAGTTGAAGCATATTTACCCAAAATTCAGAGTTAATTGGGGATATCAACATCATGGAAGTGAGTTCACTTTAGCAAAATGGGAGGGTGGCCTTTGTTCCCAATTAATCTATCCTTCTTCAATTGGAGAGGTGTTTGAAAAAAATTAGTGTGTATAATTGTGTTGGTTCTCTCTAGGCTTATCACCAATAAACCTATTAATAGGATTTCACATTGACCATACACAGAAAAGACACTTTTGAGGCACATTCTCACATCTAGTTGAAATAAATTAGTAGGCCTTTGAAAATAATAATAATAATAATAATAATAATAATAAAGAGAACTTTTATGTTCTGATAAAAATGGAAATTTTAAAGGGTAAATTTCAAAAACTCCCCAGTACTTTAACCAATTTTTATTGATACCCCCTAAACTATTTTACTTGACAAATCCACCACTTCGGGTATGTGTAGTTGACACTAACGACCCTTCCGTTTGTTGGGCATCCAAAAAACTAATCGAAGTTGGTGTGTGCCAATCACATACATGATTTAGTGGTGTTGTGGACTATTTTGCCCTCTAGTCAATTGGCATGTTTGTTTATTAATATTTTCACTCTTTCTTAATTATATACTAGTATTTTCACACTCTTTCCATTCAAAGTCACTCTCTATTAGTTATTTGGCCATTTATCTTCCCCATTTGCTCTCTATATTCAAAGCCATTTGCATCTCTCTCTCTCTCTCTCTCTCTCTCTCTCTCTCTCTCTCTCTCTCTCTCTCTTCAAAGTCTCATCTTGATTATTTAGTACCATTTAAAGTGAATTTGTGTATCCATCTGAGTAATTAAACACATACAATTTTCTCTTTTATTTCTCATTTGTGTTAATTTTTATGAATGCAGGCAAAAGCAAATCAAGTATTTGATTCTCTCTCTCTCTCTCTCTCTCTCTCTCTCTCTCTCTCTCTCTCTCTCTCTCTCTCTCTCATTTGACTCTAGTCTCGGGAGATTTGTCTTCAACAATCTAAGGTACAACCAATCTATCTTCTCATTTATTTACCGTAGTTGTATGAACTGGGTCTTCACATGAATTTTTAGTCTCTTGTTGTTCACATTCACACACAAGCAAGGCCCAATTCTCTTGATTTTGTTATAGTTGGGTCTTCACATGAATTTTTAGTCTCTTGTTGTTCACATTCACACACAAGCAAGGCCAAATTCTCTTGATTTTGTTATAGTTGGGTCTTCACATGAATTTTTAGTCTCTTGATGAATTTTTAGTCTCTTGTTGATGCTTACAGGGAAAATATTGTAAAATTAATTAACTAACTTCTAAAAAAAAACTTTGTAATCTAATGAGTGCTATTATTATTATGATTTGTTGTTTGTAGAATCGATGGGGTTTCCACTTTACAAAGAGTGGATGGGTGAAGTTAATAAGGTGGGGGATGTGTACGTGAAAGGGGTTAAGGGTTTTGTAAAATTTGCAAAGAGGAATCTAAAAAGGGATGAGATCTCGTGTCCATGCACGCGTTGTAGAAATGGTAAATGTTTAAAATCGACAGAGGTTGAGTTACATTTGGTTAAGTGGGGTATGCAACAAGATTATGTGTTTTGGAAATTTCACGGGGAAAGAGAATTTCTTTATATTCCAGAACAACTATCGGTCAACGAAACGATACAAGTAGAGGATGATCATATGACACATTCTAGATTGGATGACCTCATTAATGATGCTTATGGAGTCCACACAATGCAAGCGAACCACACTCCAGAAGTTAACGTTCTTCGTGAAGAAGAAAATGCGCAAGATCATACGGAAGGTTCTACGGCTCATGTTGATACTGGAGTCGACCATGACAATGATTATATACGGTTAAGAGCAGCTGCAACAAGACCTCTGTACCCTGATTGTAACCCAGGTCACACAACATTGTACGCCATGGTTGGTTTGCACAACTTAAAGAGTCGTTTTGGTTTGTCGGGCAACAGTGTGACAGAAATCCTTCTTTGGGCAAGGGATTTGCACCCCAAAGAGAACACACTACCCGAAAACTATCCAAAAATGAAGAGTAGTTTGAAAGGTTTGGGGATGAAGTACAAATCCATTCATGCTTGTAAGTATGATTGCATTCTATACCGGAAAGAACACAAGGGTAAACTAAAATGTCCGGTTTGTAAGGAACCCAGACTTGTCCAGAAGACATGTTTAAATAATAGGAACAAAATAGATACGAGAGTACCCAAAAAGGTGTTGAAGTATTTTCCTCTAGCTCCTAGGTTGAGTAGACTTTACACTGTACCATGGATAGCAGAAGCAATGACTTGGCATGCTCGAGCGGAGGTGGGTGAGACTCTCATGCGTCATCCGATTGATTCAACCATGTGGAAATCTGCAAATATGCGACACCCACACTTTGCTCAGGAAAGCCGTAATGTCCGCCTTGGAATGTCAACTGATGGGTTTAACCCATTTGGTAATTTGAGTACAAATCAAAGTATTTGGCCCGTCTTCCTAGTGCCTTATAATTTGCCCCCTTCTTTGTGCATGAGAAAGGAGTTTTCAATACTATCGTTGTTAATACCAGGGCCAAAGGCACCGAGTAGTGATATTGATGTCTTCTTGGCACCATTGATAGATGAATTGAATGAGTTGTGGGCTGAAGGCGTGAAAGTGTACGATGCATACAAACGAGAGGAATTTACTTTGAAAGCTATGTTATTGTGGGCAATCCATGATTTTCCGGCCTATGGAACATTGTCCGGGTGCAATGTGCATGGTTACTTGGGTTGTCCGATTTGCGGAGAGGAAACTGAATCATCATGGCTTGACAGTAGTAAGAAAATATTTTTTCATACCCACAGGAGATTTCTGCCAGCTGGTCACAAGTTTAGGTCGATAGGAAGCAATTTTCTCCTAGATGGTGTCGAAAATAGGCCAGCTCCATCAAGAGTTTCGGGTCGGCAAATTGAAGAGAGAGCAGCGCAGGTCGATCAAAACTTTAGGGGTAAACACCCTAAGTTTTGGGCTGAGAAACGTAAAAGAAAGCAAGATGGTATAAAGAGCGCCTTGTCCAGGAGGTCAATTTTGTTTGATTTGCCATACTGGAAAGAACATTCAGTACGTCATGTGTTAGATGTCATGCACGCAGAGAAGAATATTATTGAGCATCTTGTAGGCACATGCCTAGATGGGACTCATTCGAAGGATGGAATCAAGGCACGTGAGGATCTTCGTAATTTAAAGATTAGAAGATCATTATGGTTGAAAGAAGATCCTAAAACTGGAAAAAAGAATATGCCGGTCGCAGCTTATACTTTGACCAACGACGAAAGAAAGGTGTTTCTAGATACGTTGTATGAGTTGAAGGTCCCTTCCTATTTCTCATCTAATTTGCGTAGGATTGTGAGTTATGCAACACATGATTTGAAACAGTGCAAGTCTCATGATTGGCATGTCATTATGCAATTGGTCCCTTTGTTGTTTGGACATTGTTTTTCCAAACATAAGGATCTTCGGAGGGCTATTATGCAGATAAGCCTATGCTTCACTCTATTGTGTGCAAAGGTTGTAAATAGGAAGCATATCATAGCGGCAAAAGCGACTCTAGCTGAGGCAACTTGTGTTTTGGAAAAGTACTTTCCTCCCTCATTCTTTGACATAAGCATACACCTATTGGTGCATCTGTGTGATGAAGCATTGTTATGTGGCCCGGTTAGGTATCGGTGGATGTATCCCTTTGAACGGTTGATGAAAACGTTTAAAGAATATGTTAAGAATCCACGGTACATTGAGGGGTCTATTGCAGAGGAGTACATTATAGAAGAAGCTTCCTTGTATGCAAAGGAATACATGCCGAACCCAGGCATTGGAGGTCGTGAATGCTTCGTTGATGAATCAAATGAGTTTGCCGATGAAGAGGCTTTGGGGAAGGGCAAGCCAGTGACGCTGACGAGTACACAATATGAACAGGTGTCAAGATATGTTTTTGAGACTCACGTTGATATAGATAATTGGAAAGCGTAAGTGCCTTTAATTATGATGTGTAATAGTATTATTTTTCGTGCATCAATATTTTCTATATAATTCTTTCCATTCATGTAATATAGGCAATATAATGCATCTGGACCCGGCAAAAAGAGAAAGGGAGTCACGAGTATAGACAACGAATTCAGGAATTGGGTAGCAAGCGAGGTAATAATAGTATTACCCCAATCCTCATTTATAGATATGTTTCATTAAAACATATCCGTAATGCAAGTCCTATTATGATTTCAGTTGTTGAAAATCGGTGATGTCACATCGAGGCTTGCACGTCTAGCCAACGGACCTACTTTTGTGGCCAAAGCATTCAACAAATACCGCCTCAACGGTTTTGTATTCTCTTCGAGCACATATGAGCAAAAACTCGTTGGAAAGCAAAACAGCGGTATTTCGTATAAAGCCCTTACGTATTTCAGGTCTAGTGCAAAAGACAAAAACTTGAAAGAAGCTGAGATGACATATTACGGTGTTATAAGGCAAATTTTGGTATTAGACTATGTAACTTTCAAAGAAACTGTATTTTATTGTGACTGGGTGAGAGTGGAAGATAAGACCGCTTGTATGGTCGACCCTGACACCAATATGGTCATGGTAGATTTGACGAAGTTGAAGAGTAAAGATCATATGAACGACGAGCCATTCGTTTGTGCATTCCAAAAGTTGAAGCAAGTGTACTATGCAAAGAGCCCAAGCAATGGTTCATGGTCTGTTGTTCTATATTCCCCCAAGCGTTTAACTACATCTGTAGATGACATAGCTGCACCTATTGAGTTTCAGTCTATTCTAGATGATAATCCGGAATTGAAGAAATTTTTAGACTTTTTGGAAGAGTAAATTTGACTATTTGGAATAGAATTTTTGAGGGGTTGTATTTTGTTGTAGATGGACATTTTTTGAGGGGTTATGTTAAACATCCAATTTATTGTACGTTAACTTTGGTTCTTATATTTCTTGTCTAATACATTAACATTAGATTGATTCTGCAAGTTTTTTGAGGAGATCATACAAAATTTAAACTTTGTTAGTCATTTTTGTTCTTTCTTTTGCTCTTTTTTTTTTTTTTTTTTTGTTTTGATGTACCGTTCTTTCTTTTGCTCTTTAGTGGAATATAAAATACTCATGTTGCTACTAGTATTTATATATATTTGAATGCAGCAAATGGCAACTTCAAGTCAACAACAGCAGGGTTCGAATTTGAATTTGTCATCTACTACTCCTCGAACCGAACAATCTACCACCGATTCTCGGCCAGAGGTGGCCTTCAATTTGAGTGGTGGGATTATTGGTGGTAAAACTGCTTTGAAGAGCCGGTGCTTGGCTCTAGTAAAATCCCAAATCAGTCTTGGTTATGATGATTGGAGGCTAGTTGAGCAAGCCAAAAAAGATGACATATGGGATACCCTCCTTAAAGAATTCAAGATGTCGGCCGACCGAAAAGATGAGGTATTAAAAGAGATGGGCATGCAGTTGAAGACGTGGAAGAAAAACCTGCGTTCTAGATATTTTGAAGGCCTAGACAGCGATGGAATAAAGGCATTGAAGGATAAGGTGCCAGAAAAAGAGAAAATCCCTCTTAGTCAATGGAATGAGTTCATCAAACGCGAAGCATCGGATGCCAAAATTAAGCAAAGAGAGAGAGGCAAAGCCACTAGGGCTAAAAAGCATGATGTCCATTGTCTTGGTACAATGTCATATGCCGAAAAAGCTGAGGAGATGGTATGTTTTCAAGACACTCTTATATATATAAAAAAATAAATATACCTCATTCGTTAATTATCAATATAATATTAATTTACAGATGCGCAAGGATCCACTTCGACGAGCACCTGAGCGCTTGGATGTTTTCGTCGAATCCCGCAAGCAGAAGAAAACTGGGGAATATCACCCAAAAACTGTGGAAGAGATAGTGAGTTTCGCTACTTTAAGTTATAATGTTTGACATCATTGAATAATAATTCTCTCCAAAATATTAATACTTCTCATCTAATATTATTACAGCAAAAACTGACCGAGTTGAAAAGCAGTCAAGATTCTTCAAGCCAAATTACTTTGGAGAGTGATCCATTGACCGTACTTTTCAGGAAAGACAATAGAGGGAGGACTCGTGGCGTCGGTCCAGTGTCCTTGAGTAAATTCAAGGCCATAACTCCTATACGCTCGGAGGTTGAGAAAGTAGTGAAACAGAGTAATATACAAGTGGAGCAAGATATGCATGAGATGAAACAGAGTAATATGGAGGTGAAGCAAGAAATGTGTGAGCTTAAACAATCCATCAATCTTATATTACGGGCTTATTGTGAAGGCCAGAATTTACCTCCCCAGCCAATGTCAACCCAACCATTTGCACCCCAACCTAGCTCCTTGTCAAATCGTTCAGCGACTTCAAGTTACCCGCCAACCACTTCATCATCGAATTGTGATATATTTAATTTGGCAAACAAAAAGAAGATTGCAAGTGGAAAGATTGTTTCTACGGCAACTCCTGGAACGGTGGTGCATGGTCATGTACTGTTAGAGTTTGAACGTAAAGTTGAAGTTATTGACGTTGTTCCGGGAGAGGAAGAACATGGTTTGTATCTAGAGAGCCAAGGGTGCGCCACAACTATTAAGGATACTGAAGGTGGGTGGGTGGTGTGGCCTATGTGGTTGCTTCACTGAATTATATATGTTATTAAGTGCTAGTTTTGAAGTCGAGTTTATGTTGGTTATAAGTGAACTTTGTATTAGATTGCAATTGTGTTTTGTAATGATCTTTTGCTTTGTGTTTATAGGATTGCAATTGTGTTAAGTAAGTGAACTTCGTGTTCGATTTGCATTTATGTATGTTATCGTATTGGATTGCACAATTGTGTTTTGTGGTGATCTTACGATTTGTTTTTATAATTGTTGGATTGCAATTTTTGTTATTTGTGTTTACATTGTGTTAGGTACCAAAATTAATAGGGTGGATTATTGCAAAAACAAGCAAATTTTTTTTCAAATTTTTTTCCAAATTGTCACTGTTAGTGACAGTGACAAAACAAATGTGACAATCATTTACCACTGTTAAAACAGTGACTCACATAAACTATTGTCACTGTCCACGACCGTGACAACTATGTGACAATTTCTTGTCACTGTTTGGAACAGTGACTGACATAAAATATTAGTCACTGTCCACAACAGTGACTAATATGTGACAAATGTGACAAACGTTAGTCACTGTTTCGAACAGTGACTAATTTAACTAATTGTCACTGTTAAGAACAGTGACACAAATGTGGCAATTTGAAGGGAAATCTCACTTTTAAGTGGTACCAAAACAAACCGTGACAAAGCGTTTTGTCACTGTTATTGACAGTGACAAAGAAAATTGTCACGCCGTGAATTGTCACGGATATAAACAGTGACAAAGGGGCTTTGTCACTGTTTAAACAGTGACAATTCGGCCATTTTGGTGTAGTGGATGAAGATGCACTTTGAGTTCATTGTAGCCACAGTTATTTTGGCTTTGGCTTTTTCATTTGCCTCTGCCTCTGATCCTAGCCCTCTTCAAGATTTTTGTGTTGCTGTTAGTGACTCGGAATCTGCTTGTACATACTATTCTCTCTATTTCTTTTCTTTTCTACTTAATTTGGCACTTGCATGCTCATATTTGGATTGTATATTCTTTTATATTCATATGTAAAGTGGGTTGCCAAGTAAGTAAACATCTACTTCTTGTGGTTTTTAAAGGAGTGCTTGACATTAAACAAATCTTCTTAAAGTATCGCTATTATGACTATTGATTTTCATAATGAATATCAGTGGTGGAGCCTCATCGTACTATTCATATTTTTCATTTGCACTTTATGAGTTCACATTTCGAGGGATATTTTTGGTATTTCACACTTCTAGCCTGAAAACTTAATGTTGTATTACTTAAGGGCACTTTAAGGCTTAGTTTGGCCCCCACGTGGCTTTTTAAAAGGAGCTTATGAAATTTATTACTAAGTTCTTTGATAATTTTATATAAGTGACACATTACTCTTCAAAAAGATATCATGAAACCAAAAAGCAACATTGAGCTTTTAAAAGCTCCATTCTAGAGCTTTTAAAAGCTCCCTCCAAAAAAGCCCTAAATTCAATTTTTGCAAAGTTCATAAACTAGTTACCAAATGAATTAACATGAAATTGGGCTTTAAAAAAGGAGAAGCACCACGTGGGGGCCAAACTAAGCCTAAGTATCCTCCTGTACCTAGACTTAGTTTTTTCAAATACAAAAGTTTTAGACTTAGTTTTTGTCCTTGTGTACCTTTTTTTTCCTTTTCATATTTCATTTTTCACAAACCCTGAATATGATTACGTATAATCATAAGATAGCGTGCGTGCACACACATGTATACACATATTTTCCTCCCTTGAAATGCTCTAATGACACTTTTTTTTTTCTTTTTCTTTTTCTTTTTTTTATTCGTACAGTGTTTGTGAATGGAAAGTTCTGCAAGGACCCAAAGCTTGCTGTAGCAGAAGATTTTTTCTACTCAGGACTCAATATTCCCAGAAATACATCCAATCCAGTTGGGTCAACCGTCACTCCCGTTAATGTGGTCCAAATACCAGGACTCAACACTCTTGGTATTTCTTTAGTTCGTATTGACTACGCACCTTATGGCCTTAACCCACCGCACACGCACCCACGTGCCACTGAAATCCTTGTTGTCCAAGAAGGTACCCTATATGTCGGCTTTGTCACCTCCAATCCTGAAAACCGTCTCTTCACCAAGGTCCTATACCCCGGAGATGTGTTTGTGTTCCCAGAGGGTCTCATTCACTTCCAATTTAATGTGGGAAAGACCAATGCAGTTGCATTCGCGGCTTTGAGTAGCCAAAATCCAGGCGTCATTACCATCGCAAACGCAGTCTTTGGGTCTAATCCGAAGATTTCTGCTGATGTTCTTACCAAGGCATTCCAAGTAGACAAGAATGTGGTTGACTATCTTCAAGCACAATTCTGGTGGGATAACAACTAAGGAAGTTATGAACATTTCTACACTAGTAGTAAATTACCTATGAGTGATTTGTTTTGTTAAGGAAAAGCCAGCAGATATCATATTCTGCTCCTAATAAGCTACGAAGCATGAATAATTGTCTTTTGTACGTTTGCCTTGTATCAATGACATTCATACTAAATACTAGTCCTGCTTGTTAAATACCATATCTCTCTCTCTCTACCTTACCCTCTCCCTCACTCACAGACAAGCAGTGGTGGGGCGAACCCACTAAAATTTGAAAAAAAAATGCATTTATATGCATAATTTAATGCTTTAAAAATTATTATTTACTATAATTTGGGTGTTTGTAATGTGTTACTACCTCCATCCCATTTTATGTGTCCCTTTTTGGGAATCCAACTATTTAAGGGGACAAAGGAATCTACACCTACTTTCCACAATTACCCATAATCATTGCACTTTCTTTTTTGTTTTGTTTTGGTATTGGTTGTAAGGAAGGGCAATTTGGGAAACTAAGTAAAATTTAAATACTAATTTAGGAAAGTGGACAATAATTTTGGGACATACCAAAATAGAAAGGGGGACACATAAAATGGGACGGAGGGAGTATTTGTTACCGATAAAAACTTCATGTGAAATGGGTTGCATGGCAAGAAAAATGCTATTGAGTTTTAGAGCATGAAAAAGATTAATTAGGGTCCTTTAGATTTCAGTCCTTTATTGCATCCGCATCTAGAAATTGATCAATTCTATAAGTCAGCTTAAAAATTAGTCCCTCACCTATTTTGAGCACCAAAATACACCCATATCACTATTTGTGTGTATATATATTTACATAATATTTACTCCCTTAAAATAAGGATTTTCAAATTCAAAACTCACATAGTTATATATATTTATAACAAATCAGAGTTTATTGTTCAAAACTCATCAAATAACTATACATATATATATATGTGTATATATATGTATATATATAGAGCGAGAGTGAGAAATTCACCATGATTTCATATTCTATGCAGAATTTCGAATCAAATTTCCTTTATGGTGTGATTTCTTTTTTGGCAATTTTTTTCAAAAGTATAACACCAAAATGGACATTGCATCATTATGGTTTGACTTTGAAAAGAAACTTTATGATGATTTGTTGGTTGTCAAACATACAAGGAAAGATTGCTCTTCTCACTTTAAAGAACATAAGTGGTGAGAAAAGATTGCTCTTCTCACTTTAAAGAACATAAGTGGTGAGAAATTCTCACTACTTTCACATTTCTGTAACAAAATCTTTCCAAATTGGTGAGAAATTCTCACTATATTTACATTTATGAAAATCCAATTACTTTAACTCAAAAATTCACAATCCACACCTCATGAGCAGCCTTGTAAACAGTGTCCCTCAACTTAGAAATTAGTCTCTCACCATTTTGGTAAGAAATTCTTAGATCTAGATGGAAGTTTAATAATACAAATTGCTGACCAAAAAAAAAACGAAATTTCTCACCTTGTAAACTCAAAACGTAAACCTCCACACAAATCAATATACAAACTACTCAAAATTTCTCACCAAAAAGAATAAAAACTACCTTCACTGCTCAAATTCAAACTACTAATTGTTAACTCGTTTTGCTTTTCGGACCCAAGTTACCTGAGTCAAATCGGTCTGACTCGTGCGAGTTGAAGTCCGGTTCATCTCGAGTTCACTTCTTGCTGTTGGTTACGCTGCTGATGATGTCATTTGCAAACGATGGCAGTCTGGGCCGAGAGAGGATTAATATATAAGGAACAAACATTGTTTGTCTAGAAAGAGAAAATGCGTAGAGAAATAGTGAGATGTTGGGTGAGGAACAGAGAGAGAAAGAGAGAGAGAGAAAGAGATACAGATTGTGATTTGTGAGATAATGATAGAGAGAGAAAAAGTAGGATGTGGATTTTTTCAAGATTTACAACATCCCAGCATAATCCGTTGTGTGAGTATATACATATATATATACACATACATATTATATCCAAATTAAATCATAAAGGCGTCGGTTACAATTTGTATATCCTAATTAAATGATAAACTCAATCAATGTAAATAAAATCACGAGGGTAAAAAAGACCAAAAAATATGTTTGAAATCTGCTGGAAGGACTAATTTCTATTTTATCTCATTGATTAAGGGTGAATTTCAAGGTTTATAAAGTCAAAGTGACTAATTATATATTGACTGAATTTTGAGGGATCAAAACGTATATTTCTATTTTTTATAAGCGTAAAGCAATCGTTTTAAATATTTATTCTGTTTGGTCGATTGATTGTTAATAACTGAAGGAAAGTAAGTAATACTTATCTCCAAAAATCAGGGAATTGGTTAATTTACAAGAAGTCGGCCGTTTCATTTATGAAGGAGAGATACTATGGTTCCCAACGTTTGGGATATCTTAAATATATACTGTAGTTTTTTGTTGTCTTACAAACACAATCATAACATGTGATGCGCTTATCAATACTTTTGGAAACTTAAAATTTCGGCTTAAATATATTTTACACTCTTATATAGTTTGGTCCGTGTGTCATTTTGGTCCCTAAATTTTCATTTACCTTACTTTGTGCTCCAAGTTTGATAAAAATACTAACAGAACTGGAGAGGACAATTTCATCCTTTCATTAGCTAAGCCTCCCTCCAAATTGCTATAGTAAAGATTAGTAACTTGCAGTCACATCCCGAACATGTATCCGTAAAGGATTGGTTGAGGGACAAAGTTCTTGACAAATATAAACCGTTCATAATTTTCAAAAAGTAAAATTGTCTGCTAATTTTAACTCATACATTAATATTGTAGTAAAGATTGGGTTTAGAAGTGTTTCTCTATGTTCCTCTACTTAGACTAATGTTCCATTTTGGGCCTTGAAGTTACACCAAAATTCTTTTAATTGAACTGCCATTAACAATTGTTCTTGCAAAGTGATTAGTATAGTTCATTTGAAGCCTTGCTGGGTCTTTCCCGTCCATTGCGTAGGTCGCGTATTCAACTCCTACTCTCTTCCCTTCGTAAGAAAAAAAAAATTTGTTCTTAAAAAACCGACATTTACAAATTGAGGGTCTTTAAGTGTTGTAATTAAAGCTCGAAATCAAACTTTGCTATGATCACAATACTAAAATGTTTTCAAATTAACATTTTCAGCTGAAAGACTTAACCCACACCAAAAAAAAAAATTAAATAAATAAAAAATAATAAACAAAGAAAAAATAAGCGAAAATAACTTTTGGTAAAAGGTAAATATTGTACTTACATGTATGAGTAATGATATGATGCAGTAGGACCAAATTGTAGTGCTGCTTTAAAAGTTGATGATGAAGATGGGATAATAAGAAACTAAGAGGGATTGGATAAAAAGAAAAAGAGTAGGAATTAAGACGATCGAAGAAAATGATGAGGGATCATAGACTTGTATACCCTCTAGTTACTCCAAGGTTCCATTTTGGGCCTTGTAGTTACACTAAAATTCTTTTAATTGTTCTTGCAAAGTGATCAATATAGCTCATTTAATGCCTTGCTGGTCTTTCACGTCCATTGCTAGGTCGGGTATTCAATTCCTACCCTCTTTCTTTCATACATAACAAAAAAAACAAAAATTATGTGGCACCAATTTTGTCATTCTCAATATCATGTGGCACCATTTTTGTCATTCCTATACCCGTTTGTTCATTATACATAACATAGGCTGTCGAGCTATTAGAATACCTTATAAAGATATGCTTTCTAACTCTTGAGCATAGTTTCTCGCACTTATGCGAGGTATGGTGAACATATAACCTCTTGAGCTCCACGGGCGCAAATGCTCCAAAATGAGCTTTTCGCCTTTCTATAGCTCATAAGGGGATTGAAGCAACTGACTGAGAAGAGGCATTCTAGTATGTAGGCAGCAAACGAGAGTACATCCCCCCCAAAACAACATTGGGAGGTTGACTTGCACCATCATAGTCCTAGCCATATCTAGGAGTCATATTCCTTATTTCTGCAACACCATATTGTTGCGTAGTTTCCGGAATAGGAAGTTGTCAACGTTTTTCCTTTTTCCTCACACAGTTCCATGAACTGTTTAGATAAGTACTCGCAATCCTCATATCGCGTGAAATCATCTATAGAAAGAGATAAAATAAGAGGCGCCATGACGTGCCTTTACAACCGTAGGTCCACAGATATCTGAGTGAACTAGTTCTGATGCTTGAGTAGCTCTAATAGCCTTTCTAGAAGGATTTTGGTATGCTTTGCTAACTAAGCAAGACTCACACATAGGTAGGTCAACCTTAGCGAGTGGGCCCAAAAGGGCCTCTCGAGCTAATCAAGTCATCCTATCACATCCTATGCGTTCAAGTCTAGCATGCCATGTCTCAGAATAAATGAATAACAGAGGAAACTAGAATTATTTAGAAACAACTCTTAAGTGGTTATTCTTAGATAACTATGTCCTAGAAACACTACCACCCAAAATGTATCCATCCTATTACCACTGAATTGAAAAACGCCCTCGAATGCGCTAGCTCTTCCAACTTGTTAGCCTTGGGCGCAAACTTGCTAGCCCCACCCTGCCTCTAGGCGGGTTTACCCTTACCATTGCGTTTAGGCCCATTGACCTTGCGCTTACTTTCACTTATGAAAGTTGTGGTAAAAAGTGCAGCAATACGGTTCGCCTTACCTTTTGGTGCTCCATATTCAGCTCAACATGTCGAAAAATGTCAAAAAACAAAGATTTAACATTTCCGTTGTGGATCATGATTTGTTTTCTATGGACCCGCGAATCAGGCAAAGAACTAATCATAACCTGAAACTGCATTCCGAGTAAACTGAAATCATGAATCGTACCTGTCATCGACCTTAGATGTCCAGTCATTGTGTACTTGGAACGTTTCCTTTTCTTTCCCGAACTTCATAACTAGATGCTTAATCTAGTAGTAAATGTGTTATCGAAAACAAATTTGAGCTGATCTTATAATACTTTGGCTATTGGGTAGTACATATACTTCCCAACAAGATCATGGTGCATGCTGCTTATCACAAAGCGCGTGCTATGATCCTTCTCGAGCCAAGTATTATAGGCTATTCAGGTCATAATGATATTGGGCCCATTATTCGGTTTAATGGGTTGGACCATAGAATAAGCTTAAAGCCCATAAGCTCTTACTCATTCTATCGGTGTGTTACTTTGCAGTGCCATATTACAAAAAATTATCCCTTTTAAACTTGTTACTTTTATAAATATCGACAAAGTGTGGTTTGGAAAACATTTGTTTTTCTGAATCCAAAAAATTTGAAGAATAATGTTTGAGAACATGCGCAAAGGATTGACATTATTGTTTACACATTTTACAAAGTTTGTTTTAAAATCCAAATACAAATGAGTTTTCCCATTTCTACAATTTAAGACCAAAAAATTCGCTATTGCTCATTAATCAAATTTTAATTTTGTAAATCAAGAAAAACCTTTTATAATTGATTTTTCTAAACAAACAACAATTAGATGGTACAATTACCTATCTAAGATCATCCACAATATAAAGTGCACCATACAACAAAAGTGCAGATGGACCCCACGTGGGTCCGAATTGACAACTTAGAGCTCATGTTAAGGTAATTCAAGTGTATGATTTATGAACAAAGAAAACCATCCCTTTACAAGTAGGCTTTTCCAATACAAGAAATAAAACCCTCGTCCTCACATTACATTTATAGCCCATAAAAAATAGGGATGCTTTGTTCATAAACATATACAAGAACAGCCTTAAACATACATCGTGAGGACACAAGCTCCATAAATTGTCAATTAATTGTCCATTCATTTGATCCAGATTAGTGCATTAATCACACACACCAAGCACTTATTGCTCTATTTAAAATGAATGGACCAATCCATCACTCCATTTAAGGAGGAGGACTAGAGGTCTCGGGTCATCCAATCACAAACAACAATAATTAAACGTGACCTATAATGCAACGAGCCTCTAAAATAATAAAATGTGCAATAAAATAATTATTGCACAGCCCGGATAGCTCCCATAAGCTAAAGTAAAATCAATGAAAAATCCTGGATTTTTCACTAATTTTAATACAATTTTCGGTCTTAAAACATATTTTAAAACCATTTCGTTAAGAGCTTTTAAATTAACAAATTAATTTAAAAGACTTCATGGGAAAAATTAAATAACTGAAAAATTGACTTTTCATTATAAAGAATTTTCCAAAATTTATCAGGGCCCAAAAATATTTTGAATCAATTTAACAAAATAAATTGATTTATATGTATGAGTAAATAACTTTTGGTAAAAAGGTAAATGTTGTACTTATATGTATGAGTAATGATATGATGCAGTAGGACCAAATTGTAGTGCTGCTTTAAAGTTGATGATGAAGATGGGATAAGAAGAAACTAAGAGGGATTGGATAAAAAGAAAAAGAGTAGGAATTAAGACGATGTAATTAATGATGAGGGATCATAGACATGTATACCCTCTAGTTACACCAAGGTTCCATTTTGGGCCTTGTAGTTACACTAAAATTCTTTTAATTTTAGTTGCCATTAACAATTGTTCTTGCAAAGTGATCAATGTAGCTCATGTAATGCCTTGCTGGGTCTTTCACGTCCATTGCATAAGTCGGGTATTCAATTCCTACCCTCTTTCTTTCATACATAACAAAAAAAACAAATATTATTCTTAAGAGACTGACATTTAAGAATTAAGGGTCTTTAAGTGTTGTAATAAATGGTCCAAATCAAACTTTGCTATGATTACAACACTAAAAGGGAAATATTTGGCATACACAATTTTTGACATATTTTTTGAAATAAAGTATCATCTGGCCATTGATTGGCGAAGGCCACACCATTGAACGCATCTCTGCTATCGAAAATCAATGACTGAAATATATTCAAAAAGTGTGTGAATAGCACTTCTCATACTAAAAAGTCTTCTAGCATTTTCATCAGCTGAAAGACTTGACCCACAAAAAAAAAATTTGTTTTAAAAATTAATAATAAGAAAGAAAAAGGAAAAAAAAAAAAAGAAAAAAGAAAAGAAGCGAAACGAACTTTTGGTAAAAGGTGAATATTGTACTTATATGTGTGAGTAATGATATGATGCAGTAGAACAAAATTGTAGTTTTACTTTAAAAGTTGATTAGGATGTTGATGATTAAGATGGGATAAGAAGAAATTAAGAGGGATTGGATAAGAAGAAAAATAGTAGGAATTAAGACTAAGAAAATGATGAGGGACCATTGATATATATAGTTATATATATACGATATACATGTACGATCAACAGAGAAAATAGAAAAATAGTGAGACCAAGACCTAGAAATAGGGCAAAGTCAAGTGATGGCAACATCTAACAACTCCACTCAATCGATTGCCACATGGAAGTGTTATTGTTATTGTGGGCGGTGGGTTGAAACTTAAAAGACTTACATGTTTTGGCTTCAAAGACATGTTTTTCTTGACGGTGTTACAAGTTGACCTTAATTGAAATAATACTGAACCAATAAGGCCCAAAGTGTTACAATGGGAAGTAGATAGAACAGAGTGAATTTTAGCTATAAGTAAAAAAAATTTAATTTTATAATTTATTCAGAATTTTATATTACATATGGATCTCATTTTGAATATCTCGATTTCACAGTATAAATTTCATTTTAGGCATGGATTTTTTTTCTTATTTTTCTTGGGCTAAGGACCGACATATCTATCATGGGTGGTGGCGTCTTTGACGGTCGGCAATGGTAGGCTACTTTAAAAGTTGATTGGGTTGTTGATGATGAAAATAGGATACGAAGAAATTATATATGATGATTGGGACCGGCCATTGACATGTATATATGTTGACGGAAGCTTCTGAAAAACATGTAGAGGGAATTATATCCGCTTGATAATTTTTTTTTTTTTTATCAAAATTGTATATATGATTTCTTAAGGTGTGTTATATTTAAGATCTTGGCAATTAAAGTTATTTCCGCTTGATAGTTTTTTTTTTTATCAATTAAAGTCTTACATATAGCTCATTTAATACCTTGCTGGGTCTTTCACATCCGGTGGATCAGTATAGCTCATTTAAATTTTATAATTTATTCAGAATTTTATACTGATTGGAACATAAGGCATAGTTTGATTTGATTTGATTTGATTTGGTTATTCAGAATTTTATATTACATATGGATCTCAATTTGAATATATCGATTTCACAGAATAAATTTCATTTTGAATATCTTGTTATGAGCATATGTATAATAACGGTCAAGGGTGGTACCTGAGCAGTGATGGCTTCGTTGAGCATCGCCAGTGCTATTTTAAAAGTTGATTGGGTAATTGATGATGAAGATGGGATACGAAGTAATTAAGACGAAGAAAATTGTAGTGCTACTTTTAAAGTACGTTGACATGTATATATGTTGACGGAAGCTTCTGAAAAACATGTAAGTGGGAATTATTTGTAAAGTTGTTTTAACTACTTGGTATTGTTTATTGTTTATAGAGCATTAAACAAACGGAAACCACTTGGTTAAAGTTATTATTTGGTTTGTACTATAGGAACCTACTAATAATTAACGACCAAAGCAAGGACTCGACCAAATTTGGTATTGTTTATTGTTTCTTCATTGTAGACATTAGAACAAGTCTGGTACAGTATTATTGCTTATTGTTTCTTCATTGTACGTAGACATTAAAACAAGTCTAGCATAATAGATGTCACGTGAATGTAAAATATTAATGACAACTTATTGGTCTTGTGTTAAGGGTTAATTGCACTATATACCCTTAAAGTTTGGGTTAAAGGTTGTTTCTTCATTCTCTCATTTTGTTTTAGTTTTAAGGGTTAATTGCACTATATACCCTTAAAGTTTGGGTGGTTTTGCACTTTGCACTCTAAAGTTTAAAATTTGGCACTTTGGTTCCTAAAGTTTGGGATGAGTTGCACTTAAGTCCCTCCAAGACTTTTTGCGACGAAATTTCACTTTTTGGTGATGAAATCGTTCGTCATGAAAGGACTATTTGGACTTATTTGTCTCAGTTGTGAAACTTTAAGAACTAAAATACCAACTTTGAAACTTTAAGGTGCAAAGTGCAAAATCACCAAAACTTCAAGGGTAAAAATCGCAATTAATCCTATTTTTAAACAAAAAAGACATCAACGGATTGCTGGTAGCATGTCAGCGAACAGACAACCTTTGTTTTTATATTAAACTTCAAATTGCAATATCTTCCACACAACAACTTCAATTTCGATAAATTTGTACATTTGATTTTCAAAATCGAGATCTTTCAAACAAGGTATTGGATATGAAATTTTGGACAAACATTTGAATTTTACAGCCTGCAGAATGTCACTAAATCTAGAATTTCAGAAAAAATTCAGGGAATGATTTTAAAAATTCATGAATATCTTTGAAAATCCGAGATTGTCTCCAAAATTTTAAGAATTTCAAAGAATGTCTGAAAAAACAGAGACCATTTTTTTTTTCAAAGGGATTCTCTTAAATGTCTCTAAAAATCTAAAGTCGTTCAGTGAAAATTTTAAAAATTGTCTTTGGATTATGACATAGAAGGAGAAGGGGTAGATCGGTCGGGAATCCTGACCAAATCATGATATTGCAGCATGGCATGCTGAGCAGTCTTGATGATGGCAGCGGTGCCTTCAGTAGCTAGCCTCTTTTGGATTTGGGAAAAGCGTTAAAGTACCCTCGAGCCATTGAGGACTCGGGGGAGAGGAACCTCATCCTCAGCTTGCCATCCCCCGGAGATCATCACATTGGGGAATTTTTCACAGCCCTTGATTTGGTGACCGACCACTTCCAGCATACCTCGTTCTCAGGATCTCACACCATGAATGGTGAAGTTGTGGGTAAGAACGACGCTGGAAAAGGACAACCTAATCCCGAGCATGGGTCGTTGACTGCTAGAATGCCCAAGATCAGACGAAGCACGTTGCAGTTGCAGCACTCCAGATGGATGCCTGACGTCCTCAAAACCGCATTGGCCCTTGGAGAGAGGATATCTAAGGCCAACTCGCATCAATATATAAAGTGTTGAAAATGATGGAGCCTTCAGCGAAAACTTCACCCTTCGTGGATGGCCTCAGAAGCACCCCTTCGGGGATCTCACATTCCTACCGGAAACTGGCGAGACCTTCGTCGCTCTCCACACAACAAATTCAATTAATTTTGATAAAATTTGTACATTTGGATTTCGAAAATCGAGATCTTTCAAACAAGGTATTGGATATGAAATTTTGAAAAACATTAGAATTTTAAAGCTCGTAGAATGTCGCTAAATCTAGAGTTTTAGAGACATTTCAGGGAATGGTTTTGAAAATCCGAGATTGTCTCTAGAATTTTATGATTTTCACAGAATTTCTCTGAAAAACCAGAGACCCTTTGTGTAACAACCCTAATTTTCTAAGTGCTTTTAATAATTTTTATAATATTATTTTCGAGTATTAGACATTAACTGTGTGTATGTATCTTAGTGACACCTAATAAAAATGTTGAAGTAGCGTGTACGGATAGTTAGTATGTTAAGTAGTGTGCTTAACATAGAAATTTAGTGCCTGGGGTCCTGGGTACCCATTGGGCTAATCATTTGTCATATTAGAATGCATTTTCGGGTCCATATAAAGCCTTTGTGTGAGGCCCTTATGTAAAAAACGGGATTCACATGTTTGTGTGTGTTTTATTTATAAGTGTTGTGTGTGAAATATATATACACATATATTAAACCCTAGCCCCCATTTAACAAAAAAAAAAAAAGGAAGAGGAGAGAAGAAACTAGAGAACAGACGTATGTGAGAGAGAAAGAGATAGAGAGAGGGAGAGAGAAGAAGAAGAAGAAGAAGAAGAAGAAGAAGAAGAAGATAGGAAGGAAGGGTAGGGCGCGGGGTATTCGGATCCGGAATCGCGTTCATAGTCCGTTCAACACCATATTTTTCAAGTGCTTAATCGCGACCTAGGTGAGTTAAATGGGTGTATCCGCGTATATATATATATATATACACGTATATATATGTATATGCGAGTAAACCAAATATTTATATGTTTAAGTTAATTGTTGGAATTCAATTTTGTATTGGATGCACAATATTGTTGTTTTTGAATTAACTTAGATATTTTTTTGGTGACCTTGTGATCATGACTTTGGTATATTAGTGATTGTTATACGTATAGATAGTTTGACGAACACATACGTGGAATACCCTTGATAAATATCGAAAAGCTATGTAAAAATTCGTTTTTATTATTTTAACAATTGCTGAAAACTTCCGAAAAATATTGTGCAATCGTGACATTGAATTTTAACATTCTGTTCTTGAGTCCTGTGTAAAACGCGATTCTGCAAAGTTTTTGTGTTTTGAGTTTTGCCTGATTCTGCACCGTTTGGGCTATAGATTTAAATTTCAGTAGCAGTTTTTAGAAGGTTAAAAACGTGTTGATTGTTTAAGATGATTTATGTGTCGGGATGAACTCGTGTTTCGTTATTATGATATAACGTGAAATTTTGTTGAGATGTAAGCATTCTCATCTAATGTTGGGTTTCATAAACTTGTGAATGTGAGACCATATGTGTAAAGATTTTTTTATAGAAATTAATAATAGGAAATCCTTGAATGTTCACCACTGCTCGATCCTTATGAGTTTAGGTGGCGACTTCGTGGATGACCCGTCTTATGTGATTAGACGGCGACTACGTGGATGACCCGTCTCTTCATTTTTAACCATTATGCCCGGCTTATTGGTCTATTTCATACATTGTTTTATTGACGTCAAAAACATAAGGACTAGCCTTTCGGTGTAGACTCAACTCCCAGTGATACCCCATGGGAGTTGGGACAGGAGTGAGAGTTAGTATTACGTTAGGAGGCACATGGGATATATGTGTAGGCTGAACCATGGATGGGTGGCCAAGGTGGTGAACATAGGGTGTAATAAATAAAATACTTGTGGTGTTTAAATTTGCGGCTATACGTTATATTGTAATTAGTTATAGCTTGTGGTAGTTAAATCCTAGAAATTCATAGATGATTAGTAATCGTCTTATTAAGAAACTTTTGTGTGTATCCGTTAGTTTAAAATATAACCTTGTATGTGTAACATAATACTTTTGGGAACGTCATGATTTATTAATAAACATGGCCAGATTAGTAAATTGGATAATTTGGTCACTTAACCTCACAATTGAAGGCAGTTTCGCGTAAACTGAAATAAAACGACAATTCGAGCAACTTTCGTGATTTACACTTTTCCTAAAAACGTCGTCTTGACACTGTTTTAACCTACTTTCCAAATCTGCTAAATAGTACATGTTTAATAGCAGATGTTTAATAATTGGTTTCTGACTTACGGGATTAGAATTAATGAACGGGAACGCGTGTCTTTCCTTGGAAATTTTATTCTGGATATTTTTCGTGTTTTATGTTTTGTCAAATTCCAGCTCTTTGTTGGAGATAAATTCATTTTAATTAATAGTACCTTGTTATTGGTTTATATTATTATGTTAAGTTCTATTTGTACAGGATGGTAGGCTTACTAATGGTTTGCAGGTATCGGCCTACCATAGTTAAGAAAGGTAAGTATTTAATTGTTTTTATTCGGACAAGAAACTACTTGCCACCACATAAATGGAAACTACTCTATTGTCCAGATATGTGTGTGGAACTACCTGTCTTGGCCCAAGAATGTTGTAGTATGGTTTATAGTCTACAGGTTCAAGTTGGATCCGTAAGACTTGCATGTGTTTTGTTTTAACTCATACCAGTCATGTGACTGACCCGAGTGTTATGCATTCGGGTGTGTTTCTGTTTGAAACGTAGTCGGATGACATGTGCAGGATAGTATAGTTGGAATTCATTGTGGAGCCGCCGATCAGTTCGTGAAGTTGAAGATACCTTCTTTTTATTCTTTAATTACTATGTGATACTCTTTTTTTTAGTTGGCGTTGTGAGCCATGGTTGAGAACTTGTATTAGATGTAGTTATATTTCAGTTTTATTATTGGACTTTTGGGGACGTTTATAGCAGATATGACCTGAGATAGTATAGTGTTAAAATTATTCCGTTTATTATTATAACCAGATAATTTTATTGTGATTCGATGGAGAAAATCATATTATTTCTATGTAACGGGAAACGTTTGGTTTTCATTTTGTAATAAATGAGAATGGAAAAAATTTGAAACGTGGATTTTTCTTGTAATGTTTTTGGGAATAAGTTTGATAATAAATGAGTTTTGTTTAAATAGAAATCATGTGGTTTATGAAAGCAATTAAATTCAGTTTATCTTAAAATGGTCTTTTAAAATTGGGTATAGGTTGTCACCCTTGGATTTTTGGGCGGTTGAATATTGATTAGAGTATGCACTTGATTGAATATTTGTCTTTTAAAAAATCAGGGTGTGACAGTTTGCTATTTTCAATCGCATTTTCTTAAATGTTTCTAAAAATCCAAAGACATTCAGAGAAAACCTCAAAGATAGTCTTTGGATTCTGACATTGTCTGAGAAATATTTCCAGATACCAAAATCAGAAAAGAGAAGAGAAGAAGATGGCAAAATAGCAACCAAACAATATCTACACACCTCCAAATGCGTCCAAACAACACCAACACACTCAATCTACAACTAATGAACAATAATTCAAGCAATTATTCGAAGCAATTACTAGCAAAAATCGTAGAACTACCACTTCATATAGATGTAGGATTTTCAATAAATTTAGAATTAACTAAATCGAATTGAGAAATTGCTTCGGAATTTTCAAAATTAAAAATCGTCTTTTACAGGTATTCAATCATTTCATCTAACTTTTTTTTGTCGTACTATTACAAATGAGTATTAATTAGCAAAGAAAATAATTTGTAAGATTTTTTTTTTCTAATTGCTATTCTTTCTCGCGCCAAGCACAAAATTCAAAACTATTAATTAACTTTTCACCTTATTTTTTATTCAGATCCACTTTTCTCTATGTTTTTTCATATTAAACAAACAAAGAAAAATGTTGCTCTTTGGCATTGACATTGACCTTTTCATTACTTTTCCTACTCTTCTTTCTATGTTTTTAAGCAAAATTATTCCTATCCGATGAGAACTGGTCTTGGTGTTTTGCTTGCTGGCAGCCTTCATAATTTGTTTCAGCCCACAGGAATTCTTATTTAGGCTTTGATGTTGAAAAATGTTACCTATGTTCTAATTAGAAATTGAATTTTCTTCAAGCTACCTTTCTATCCTCATGCATGATAATTTATTTAGGAAATTAGAATTGAAATCTAGAGTTATGGATCATAGCTAGGACAGCATGTGAACCCATTGACCACAGGACAACCACACTAATTTGATCGAGATCAAATAATACTATCCCTTTGTGTGTTTCTTTCAGTCACTTTCTTGTTTATCATTAGATGTACAATTAAAATTATAGGGTCAAATACATTTCAATACTCTTTGTTTTTCCCAAAATTCAGCTTAGTCCCTGCATTATAAATTGCATAACTTAGATCCTTTGATTTTACATCGATTTTGATTGACGATTGTTAAGGCTAGTTAGTTTCAATCGAGAACAATTATTTAAGGCTTCCTGTAGTCAAATTTTGTTAACAGTTGTCCTCAATTTTGATTGAATTAAAAATTGGATGTATTAAATGATGCAATTGTTAATATAGATTTTAGAAATTTTGATAAAAATATACGATACTGAAATCCATTTGAGCCAAAATTATATTGTGTAACATCATGATATGTCCACAAGTTCAAGGGTATTTTTGAGAAAAATACTATTGCGACGTCTACGATTTGCCAAAAAGTACCCTTAAATTGCTTCTAATCAATCATAATTTTTTACAATTCAAACAGAATTGCGATTTTGCAAAATGCATTGTGATTCAAAATTCAAAACCATGTTTGAGCTAGCCCCATATGAGTCTATTTGGGGCAGCTTCTGCTTTTGCGATTGTGTTAGCTTTGCTGTGGCTTTTTTCAGAATAGATTATGGCCAAAATTGATTTTCCTAGTTGTGGTGTTTGGATCATATATTGTAAGAATGATTTTGAATGTCCAAAATATATTTTTGCCCTTGTGCGATAAAGCTATTATACCTTAGTTTTTTCAAATACAAAAGTTTTAGACTTAGTTTTTGTCCTTGTGTACCTTTTTTTCCTTTTTATATAATCATAAGATAGCGTGCGTGCACACACATGTATACACATTTTCCACCCTTAAAATGCTCTAATAATACTCTTTTTTTTTCTTTTCTTTTTTATGTGTACAGTGTTTGTGAATGGGAAGTTCTGCAAGGACCCAAAGCTTGCTGTAGCAGAAGATTTCTTCTATTCAGGGCTTAATATTCCCAGAAATACATCGAATCCAGTTGGGTCAACCGTCACTCCCGTTAATGTGGTCCAAATACCAGGACTCAACACTCTTGGTATTTCTTTAGTTCGTATTGACTACGCACCTTATGGACTTAACCCACCGCCCACGCACCCACGTGCCACTGAAATCCTTGTTGTCCAAGAAGGTACCCTATATGTCGGCTTTGTCACCTCCAATCCTGAAAACCGTCTCTTCACCAAGGTCCTATACCCCGGAGATGTGTTTGTGTTCCCAGAGGGTCTCATTCACTTCCAATTTAATGTGGAAAAGACCAATGCAGTTGCATTCGCGGCTTTGAGCATCCAAAATCCAGGCGTCATTACCATCGCAAACGCAGTCTTTGGGTCTAATCCGAAGATTTCTGCTTATGTTCTTACCAAGGCATTCCAAGTTGACAAGAATGTGGTTGACTACCTTCAAGCACAATTCTGGTGGGATAAAAACTAAGGAAGTTATGAACACTTCTACACTAGTAGTAAATTACCTATGAGTGATTTGCTTTATTAAGGAAAAGCCAGCAGATATCATGTTCTGCTCCTAATAAGCTACGAAGCATGAATAATTGTCTTTTGTACGTTTGCCTTGTATCAATGACATTCGTACTAAATACTAGTCCTGCTTGTTAAATACCATATCTCTCTCTCTACCTTTCCCTCTCCCTCACTCATAGACAAGCAGTGGTGGGGCGAACCCACTAAAATTTGGGAAAAAATGCATTTATATGCATAATTTAATGCTTTAAAAATTATTATTTACTAATTTGGGTGTGTGTGATGTGTTATATGTTACCGATAAAAACTTCATGTGAAATGGGTTGCATCGCAAGAAAAAATGCTATTGAGTTTTAGAGCATGAAAAGGATTAATTAAAAATAAGTATGCGTTGTTTTCAGAGACGGGAAAATAAAATCTCTTTTGGGGTTTTTTGGATAGGTTTTTTTATTTTTTATTTTTTATAACTATAAAGCATTCGTTTTAAATTTTTATTCTGTTTGGTCAATTGATTGTTAATAGCTAAAGGAAAGTAATTAATACTTATCTCCAAAAATCAGAGAATTGGTTAATTTACAAGAAATCGGCCGTTTCATTTAGGAAGGAGAGATACTATGGTTCCCACATTTGGGATTTCTTAAATGTTATGGGAGAGATAATACATACCGTAAGTAGTCTTCTATTGTCCTACAACCA
This sequence comes from Hydrangea macrophylla, assembly GCA_033977485.1. NCBI lineage: Eukaryota > Viridiplantae > Streptophyta > Magnoliopsida > Cornales > Hydrangeaceae > Hydrangea > Hydrangea macrophylla. Next base: position 3,201,446 of record CM066984.1, on the reverse strand, counting down.
CAATCATAACATGTGATACGCTTACCAACACTTTTGGAAATTTAAAATTTCGGCTTAAATATATTTTACAGTCTTATAGTTTGGTTTCTGAGTCATTTTTGTCCGTAAACTTTCATTTGTGTTAATTTGTGCTCCAAGTTTGTTAAGCGGGTCGAAAGTGTCGATCCATCCAAATATATTAAAAAACTAACAGAACTTAGCAAGCCTCCCTCCAAATTAATATACTAAAGATTTGTAATTTGCAGTCACATCTCGAACATATATTTGTAAGGAAATGTGACACCCCGCCCCGACACAGGTTCCGATGATGGGGTGTCATCCGGGCGGAAGTACAACAATAACGATAACAGTAGGCTTTGACACCATTCTGTAACTCTCCAAGTCCTAGACTCTGAGGGTTACTTGAAATATATGTTTATCATTTGGAAAGCATTTACAAAATAGAAAACTGGTTTTCATTTAAAATATTATTTTCTTGAAACAAAACGTTTTGAATATAAGTAGGGGAAAATCAGAGTTAAGCTATCTCTATATTTAAAAGCGGGTGGACTAACATTTGTCGAATAAAACATAATAGGTTCTTTGAAACCAAATTTTATTACACTAATTAAATGATAATTCCCCACACATGGGGTCTTCAAACTATAGCGGAAGCATTGTCACATCTCGGGGTCTTGCCCTTATCTATATCACCTGAAAGAAAGGTTTAATAGTCCATAAGCCAAAAGGCTGGTATAGTCATATAACCACACAATAACATCTATTATATAACATGTGTGAGTGCAATGAATGCCAATGTCAATGCATGAAAACCATTTTCATGTCATTTCAAACACTCACCCTTGATCGTCAATATCATTACCCGGACCATGGGCTTCCCGTCCACGTAGGCCTAGCCTCAAACGTTCGGGACTTTGGGCCTTACAAATTACACGGAGGCCTAGCCTTCAACGTTACGGGGGTTTCTTGCAACACATCCCGCAATTCGAGCTCCTAGTTGTACCCATCTCATACGCCTACCCACAAATTCGGGATTTCTATATTTTCAAAACAAAATCCCTCTTAGAGGGTTTTTATGCACGAAAGCCTCTAAGGTCTTCCCTTTTTCGAAACCTGGAAGTCTATAAGATCTTCCTTTTTCAAAAATCGAAAGCCTCTAAGGTTTTTCATCCCAAAACCATTTTCGTGATTTTCGTGTTCATACTCATGCTTATGAAATGTTATGACATATGCGAGCTCTAAGCATCAAGACATATTCAATATTTCATAAGACAAATTATCAAGGCATGCTATCATTTAAAGCAACACAATAGACATGCTGAAATCACCCAGGTAAACACATAAGACAGAGCAACTCAAGTAAGAACTTAAGGCATAGCGGCTCAAGTAAACATGTAAGTACACTATTAACATGTTATACAACTTTATTGAGGATTATACAGAACTACCGTTCACCAAGGATAGACTGAATAATTAATCAGAATAGAAACCGGAACTGCTCAATCTGTTACAAATCTCAATATACAATAATGCGCGTATATCAGTGAGGTACAACTACTATTAAAGTAAAGTACAACTCTTAAAGCTTAGGGTACAAGGTCCCTTAGCTCATAACAGACTTAAATATAACAAAATAGAATATTTTATTAAACTGCCTGAGGTCGAGCGCGCAGGCCGCTCGCGCGGGACCACGCTTGCGCGGGCCGCTCACGCCAGATTGTACAGAAAGGCCACAGATTTAATTTAAAAATAGTTTTCAAAAATATGCCTGGTCGCATGCGCGAGATGTCATTGAATCGTCTTCTTCCTTCTTCTTTCCCTATTTTGAACCTAAAGATTAATTTTTACCCATTTTAAAAACTTAAACAAAATATACTTTCCAATATATGAAATTCTTCCTTTTTCTGCGTAGATTCCAAATATGGAATCAGATTTTTATGAATTAAATCATAGCTCTAGCATTAAATGAAAAACTGAGAGACGACAAAATTTAAAATCGACCGTTCATCGCGATCGTTGCGAATTAGCTTTTGAAATTCGAATGGAGTCTCGTGGGATTGAGACCTTTCATTTGATATAAAGAAATCAAGTTTCGATCACAGTTTTTCTGCTTGCTATTTTCGGACCCTTTAACGATATATGTATATATATATATATGAAATCTACAATCACAGTTTGTATAAATTGAATACAAACTAAAATTAACAAAAAAGTTTACCCAATTCTAAAATCTAAAGCTTATATTACAACCTCCTTGAATGTAACTGCTTGTACGAGTATATATGAAATTCTATGTGTGTGCATATAAATCAATAGGTATATGTGAATAAACAATATATATGTGGGTGTATGCACCCGAGAGAGAGAGACAGTTGAGAGATCAGAGAGTGTTATGAGAGTTATGAGAGATTGAGAGATTAAGGCCCAATATATAACAACTCCCATACTTGGTCACCAAGTACTGTGAAGTATAAGCTTCACACACACATGAATTGTATACACATGCACACATAGTGCACAAACTGAATTGCTTTGGGTCCAAGTTCTTCATGAGATAATCTTGTGTGTGTTGAGATCACAAGCTTAACCACACAAAGATAAAAATTATACTGCCAACAAATCCAAAACTGGTATTATTAGATTAAAAAGCAAAAATTTAAATACGGGGTATTATATCCTACCCACCTTAAAAGAAATTTCGACCACGAAATTCACACATAGCTATCAATCAAAATAGAAAAAAAATAACTCAAGAAGAGAACAAATGCGGATATCGATCGTGCATCTCTTTCTCATCCTCCCAAGTAGTCTCCTCAGTACCATCGTGTCGCCACAATACTCGAACCAAATGAATAGTTCTACCACGAAGCACATGCTCCTTAGCTTCTAGAATCTGTACTAGTTGTTCCTCGTAGGACGCATCTTGCTCCGATGGTAAATTAGTCCAATCTAAAACATGAGACGGATCAGGTTCATACTTTTGAAGCATTGAGATATGAAATACATTATGAACTTTTGCCAACTGCGCAGGCAAAGCCAACCGATAGGCCACTTCACCCACACGTTCTAAAATCTGGAAAGGTCTAATGAAACCAGGTGAAAGCTTCTTATCTTGCCCAAAACGAAGCACACCATGACGAGGTGAAACTTTGAGAAACACATGATCTCCAACTTCAAAGGACAACGGTCTCCTCTTCTTATCAGCATAACTTTTTTGTCAGCTCTGAGCCGTAAGTATCCTCGCACGAATCAATTTTATCTTTTCAGTAGTTTTCCTTACTAAATCTGGTCCCAACAGAGACGCTTCTCTAACTTCTGTCCAACATACGGGAGAATGACACGGTCGTCCATATAGGGCCTCAAACGGTGCCATCTGAATACTTGCTTGATAACTATTGTTATACGCAAACTCGATCAATGGTAGGTGGTCTTCCCAACTACCTTTGAAGTCCATGACACAAGCTCGTAACATATCTTCCAATGTTTGTATAGTACATTCTGGCTGACCATCCTTTTGAGGATGAAAAGCCATACTTAATCTCAATTCTGTCCTCAAAGCTTTCTGGAGACCTTCCCAAAACAAGGAAGTAAACCACGGGTCTTGATCCGACACAATCGAAACAGGGACTCCATGTAGCCGAATGATCTCTCGAATATACAAGCGACTAAGGACATCAACTGAATCAGTCAAACGCATTCCCAAAAAATGTGTAGACTTTGTCAAACGATCCACAATGACCCAAATGGCATCATGATCGTGTGGTGACCTAGGAAGTGCTATCACAAAATCCATTGTCACGTGCTCCCATTTCTACTCTGAAATCGGTAACGCTTGCAATAACCCTGCAGGTCTTTGATGTTCGGCTTTCACTTGCTGACAGGTCAAACACCGAGATACAAATTTAGCGACATCGCGCTTCATACCCTTCCACCAAAACTGATGTCGTAGATTATGGTACATCTTGTTGCCTCCCGGATGTACCGCTAATCGTGATTGATGAAATCCCTTCATCAACTGTTCACGAACGCCCAAAGGCACAAAGAAACGCTCCTTAAACTTTAACCCACGCTCGAAGTCAAAAGTCCAACCTTCTATAACATCACCACGAAGAATTTGCATGTGAAAAATAGATGCTACAGGATCAGATTGTTGCTCATCTTTCACTTGTTGAATGATCGACGGTTGAGCCATAACAAAATATAATGAAGCACGATCCTCAGAGTCGTCAAGCTCTACCTCAAACTCCCCAATCTGATCGAGCATGTTCCATTCCTGAATGGCCAGACAAGCCAATGAACCTCATGACTTACGACTCAGTGCATCTGTCACTACATTCGCCTTCCCTGGATGATACGGTAGTTCAAAGTCATAATCTTCTAAGTATTCCATCCATCGATGTTGTCAAAGATTCAGATCACGTTGAGTAAAGATATACTTCAAGCTCTTGTGGTCTGAAAAGACATCAAATCGTTCCCCATACAAGTAATGACGCCATGACTTTAAAGCAAAGACAATAGGGCAAGCTCTAAATCATGAGTCGAATAATTCTGCTCATAAGGCTTCAATTGGCGAGAACCGTAGGCAACAACTTTGCCTTCTTGCATAAGCACACACCCCAAACCAAGAAGTAAAGCATCACAATAAATTGCGTAGTCAACACCACGCTCCGGAATAATCAAAATCGGTGGTGAAGTCAATCGAGTCTTTAAAAGCTAAAAAGCTTTCTCACACTCCTCATTCCAAATGAATTTCACCCCTTTATGCGTAAGCTTAGTCAAAGGTGAAGCAATACAAGAAAAGTCCTTCACAAAGTGACGGTAATAACCTGCTAAACCCAAGAAACTATGTATCTCCAATGCGTTCTTCGGTGGCTGCCAATCCATAACAGTTTCAATCTTTGACAAATCAACCGACACTCCATTTCTCGAGACAACGTGTCCGAAAAATTTCACTTCTGTCAACCAGAAATCACATTTAGATAATTTACCGAACAATCGGTAAGTACGCAATACTTATAAGACAATTCTCAAGTGTTCCTCATGAAGTTCCTTAGAGGAAGAGTAGATAAGAATGCCATCAATAAATACAATCACAAACTTGTCCAAATAATCGTGAAATACTCGCTGCATAAGATCCATAAATGATGTTGGGGCGTTGGTCAAACCAAATGGCATAACCACAAACTCAAAATGTCCATATCGAGACCTAAAAGCTGTCTTCGACATGTCTGACTCTCAAATATGGAGTTGATGATAACCCGATCTAAGATCAATCTTGGAGAAACAAGTGGAACCTTTAAGTTGATCAAATAAATCATCGATTCTTGGAAGTGGATACTTATTCTTGATCGTCACATGATTGAGTTTTTGATAATTGATACACAATCTCAACGTTCCATCCTTCTTCTTAACAAAGAGAACAAGAGCTCCCCATGGGGATACACTCGGGCGAATAAAACCATTACTCTGGAGATCTTCCAATTGAAGTTTTAACTCTTTCAATTCTCCTGGTGCTATATGATATGGCAGAATAGAAATAGGCGAAGTGCCTGGCACAAGATCGATTGCAAAATTGATAGCACGGACAGGTAGCAATTCTGATAAGTCTTCTAGAAAGACGTCAGGAAATTCACAAACAATGGGTGGCAATTCCACAAGAGAACTGCCCCTCTCCATGGCCAATAAACTAGCCAGATTTCCAAGAGAAGAGTATAAACTACTCTGTGAAAACAACGAGGGTGTTGGTAAATCTAATTGATCGCCCTTGAATCTACAACTGTCTCCTTCAAGAGTGAAAAGAGTAACCCGACACTTAAAATAATCTATGAAAGCCCGGTACTCGACCAACCAGTCCATCCCAAGGATGACATCGAATCCTAGATTCGGCATAACAATCAAATCAACACTTAACTGTCGGTCTACTATCAAAAGCATACAACCAAGGCAAACCTGATTCAAATGAATAACACCTCCAACCGGAGTATCAATAGATAAGATATGCTCTAAGCATTCTATCTCTAACCCCAATACTGATGCGAATGATGATGAGATGAATGAGTGTGACGCACCATTGTCAAACAATATAGATGCCCAAGAGTTAAACAATGGGACGATACCTCGGATCACAGACGGTTCGACATTTCTAGAAACATGATAAGCAGATGACATAGGCAAAGCAAAATTCCTTCCTTTGGGTTCTTGGTGTTGTTGTGGCCAAAAACCACCATGATTTTCTGTCTTCTGATCATTACCTTGATTACCTCTGTTCTGGTAGGGTTTCACACTCTGAGTGGAAACTGCCTGAGATGGTGGATAATACGGTGTCGAACCAATCGACTGAGTTTTCTTAGGTGGTGGTTGAGGACAAAACTTGATGAAATGGTTTGGATCACCACATCAGAGATAAACTTTCTCCCCAGCGGCATTCACACCTCGCAGTAATCCCGATTGTTGAGAACTTCGATAAAAAGATCTCTATTGTGAATAAGATCGTTGTTGTTACTGTTGAGGAGGTTGGGACTGAAATTGAGACCTAGTCTCTGTCTTGGTTTTCTTAGACTGACCTGTACTCTTAGCTGGAGTAATCATCTCCCTGGCCCTTTTCAGATCCAAATCCACACTTTCAATACCCAATGCTCTCACCAAAATATCATCATAAGTGGTGATAGGAGTGCTAGCCAAATTTTTTCGAATAAAGGGTCGCAGACCAAAGGCAAAGCGTGTAGCCTTGAAATTATCACTGACCAACTGTTCTTGTGCAAAATGAGCCAAGGTGGAAAACATAGTAGCATAATATATCACTGACATATCCCCTTGTTGAAGGGTAAAGAATTCAACCCTTTTTGGGTCCCTCTGTACTTCTGGAAAGTAGTTATCGAGGAAAAGACTCTTAAATGACTTCCAAGTCATGCCAGCAAGTGGATGAACACTCGCAGTGCAATCTCACCAATGGGTAGCTTCTCCAGAAAGCAAGTATGTAGCCAACTTGATGCGGAGAGCATCCTCATGAAGATCAATGAATTCGAATAGCTTCGTGATATGCTGGAGCCAATCCTCTGAAGCCATTGCGTCAGAGCTACCAGAGAATTGTGGCGGCTTCCTAGCATCAAAATCTTTGGTAATCACCTGCTTCGGAGCTCTAGTGGGATTTGTCTCACCTCTCGGAGCACGAGGGGGAGGAGGCGGCATAGCATCTCTGACTGCCCTTGCAATTACCTCGGCAACATTTTGTAACCCTTGCGGTCCATCAGGAATATCAACGGGTCCTGTGGAGGCTTAAGATTCAAATGCAACATCAAGGGCACGACCTCGACCACGACCACGACCACGACCACGACCATGACCACGACCTTGACCACGGCCTCGACCTAGACCATGTCCTCGAGCACGACCTCGACCTCGGCCTCACCCTCTAACTGGGACCGAAGCAGCCGATATCTGTTCATCAGTCTCAAGCTCAAAACTGCAATTCTCACTGCGCGGCGGCATAGCTATAACAAGATCAAATCGAGTAAACGAATCACATAACATGATCTAATCATGAAGTACAATCGATAATACATGTATATGTCAAAACATAATACGTAAACAGTTAACATCTTAAGTAACCAAGTAACATGTTAACATATATCAAAACATATATCGTTTACTAACTAACATGTCTAACATGTCAACAAAACTATACAAGCGAGCACATAACCCGGCATCCAAAGTATTCGACCCGGTTATGCTCTGATATCATTCTGTGATGCCCCGCCCCGCCCCCCACGGGTTCCGGCGAAGGGTGTCATCCGGGCGGAAGTACAACAATAATGATAACAGTAGGCTTTGACACCATTCTGTAACTCCCCGAGTCCTAGACTCCGAGGGTTACTTGAAATATATGTTTATCATTTGGAATGCATTTATAAAACAGAAAAGTGGTTTTCATTTAAAATATTCTTTTCTTGAAACAAAACGTTTTCAAAATAAGCAGCGGAAAATCAGATTTAAGCTATCTCTTTATTTAAAAGCAGGTGGACTAACATTTGTCCAATAAAACATAATAGGTTCTTTGAAACCAAATTTTAATACACTAATTAAATGATAATTCCCCACACATGGGGTCTTCAAACTATAGCGGAAGCATTGTCATATCTCGGGGTCTTGCCCTTATCTATATCACCTGAAAGAAAGGTTTAATAGTCCATAAGTCAAAAGGCTCGTATAGTCATTTAACCACACAATAACATCTGTTATATAACATGCATGAGTGCAATGAATGCCAATGTCAATGCATGAAAACTATTTTCATGTCATTTCAAACACTCACCCTTGATCGTCAATATCATTACCCGGACCATGGGCTTCCCGTCCACGTAGGCCTAGCCTCAAAAGTGTAGAACTTTGGGCCTTACGAATTACACGTAGGCCTAGCCTTCAACATTACGGGGGTTTCTTGCAACATATCCTGCAATTCGAGTTCCTAGTAGTACCCATCTCACACGCCTACCCACAAATCCGGGATTTCTATATTTTCAAAACAAAATCCCTCTTAGAGGGTTTTTATTCATGGAAGCCTCTAAGGTCTTCCCTTTTACAAAACCTGGAAGTCTATAAGATCTTCCTTTTTCATAAATCAAAAGCCTCTAAGGTCTTTCATCCCAAAACCATTTTCGTGATTTTCGTGTTCATGCTCATGCTTATGAAATATTATGACATATGCGAGCTCTAAGCATTCAGACATATTCAATATTTCATAAGACAAATTATCAAGGCATGCTATCATTTAAAGCAACACAATAGACATTCTAAAATCACCCAGGCAAACACATAAGACAGAGCAACTCAAGTAAGAACTTAAGGCATAGCGGCTCAAGTAAACATGTAAGTACACTATTAACATGTTATACAACTTTATTGAGGGTTATGCAGAACTACCATTCACCGAGGATAGACTGAATAATTAATCAGAATAGAAACCGGAACTTCAATCTGTTACAAATCTCAATATACAATAATGCGCGTACCTTAGTGAGGTACAACACCTTTAAGCATAAGTACAACTACTATTAAAGAAAAGTACAACTCTTAAAGCTTAGGGTACAAGGTCCCTTAGCTCATAATAGACTTAAATATAGCAAAATAGAAGATTTTATTAAACTGCCTGAGGTAGCGCGCGGGCCGCTCGCGCGGGACCTCGCTTGCGAGGGTCACTCATGCGAGATTGTATAGAAAGGCCACGGATTTAATTTAAAACAGATTTCAAAAATATGCCTGGTCGCGCGCGCGGGCCGCTTGTGCGACTGCGCGAGATGTCACAGAATCGTCTTCTTCCTTCTTCTTCCCTTGTTTTGAAACCAAAGATTAATTTTTACCCATTTTAAAAATTTAATCAAAATATGCTTTCCAATATATGAAATTCATCCTTTTTCCGCGTAGAATCCAAATATGGAATCAGATTTTTATGAATTAAATCATAGCTCTCGCATTATATGAAAAATCGAGAGACGACAAAATTTATAATCGACCGTTTACGGTCGTCGCGATCGTTGCGAATTAGCTTTTGAAATTTGAAATGGAGTCTCATGGGATTGAGACCTTTCATTTGATATAAAGAAATCAAGTTTCGATCACAGTTTTTCTGCTCGTTATTTTCGAACCCTTTAACGATATATGTATATATATATGAAATCTACAATCACAGTTTGTATAAATTGAATACAAACTAAAATTAACAAAAAAGTTTACCCAATTCTAAAATCTAAAGCTTGTATTACAACCTCCTTGAATGTAACTGCTTGTACGAGTATATATGAAATTCTATGTGTGTGCATATAAATCAATAGGTATATGTGAATAAACAATATATATGTGGGTGTATGCACCCGAGAGAGAGAGACAGTTGAGAGATCAGAGAGTGTTATGAGAGTTATGAGAGATTGAGAGGTTAAGGCCCAATATATAACAACTCCCATACTTGGTCACCAAGTACTGTGAAGTATAAGCTTCACACACACATGAATTGTATACACATGCACACATAGTGCACAAACTGAATTGCTTTGGGTCCAAGTTCTTCATGAGATAATCTTGTGTGTGTTGAGATCACAAGCTTAACCACACAAAGATAAAAATTATACTGCCAACAAATCCAAAACTGGTATTATTAGATTAAAAAGCAAAAATTTAAATACGGGGTATTATAGGAAAGGGTTCTTTAGATTTCAGTCCTTTATAGTAGTATTTTTTAAAAATTGATCCATTCTATAAGTTAACTTAGAAATTAGTCCCTCACCTGTTTTATGACTAAAATACCCTCACTCCCACAAATCATGGTTTTTAAATACCCACTCCCACAAATCAGGGGTTTTAAATGCAAAACCCATATAACTATATATAATCAGGATTTTGAAATTCAAAATCCACAAAATACATACATATATATATATTTATCTTATAAAAATATAGAAATTGACCAAACCAGTGAGAGAGATAAATAAATAATTAAATTTCTCACTAACCATAAATGAGAAATTATATATATTATGGTGAGAAATTCTCACCAAATCACGAAGAGAAAAATATGGGTTTGAAGGAAAAATTTGTCACAAAAAAAAAAAAAATCATTTCTCACTGATCATAAATGAGAAATTACAGTATATGTTATGGTGAGAAATTCTCACCAAATCAAGGAGAGAGAAATATGATTTTGATGAGAAAATTTCTCACGAAAAAAAAAAAAGAAAAGAAAATCTCACTGACCATCGCTGGGTTTGAAGGGAATATTTCTCACCAAAAAAAAAAAAATCATTACTCACTAATCATAAATGAGAAATTACACCATATGTTATGGTGAGAAATTCTCACCAAATCAAGAAGAGAGAAATATGGATTTGATGAGAAAATTTCTCACAAAAAAAAAAAAAAAATCTCACTAACCATCGCTGGAAGAGGTGACCCACATATCCTAATCTCTATCTCTAAAACTGGGGTTGGTTTTTCTCTATCTCTAAAACTGTTGAAGGTGGGATGAGAGGAGATATATATATATATATATATAGATACATATAAACAAATAAAGGAGAGGAGAGAGAGAGAGATCATGAGATGAGAGAGAGAGATTCAAAACAGTCACTACATCTCCTAATCTCTTTTACATGGAGGAAACCCATGTGGACACAGATTTGAAAAGGAGAGGAGATATATATATATATATAGATACATATAAACAGATAAAGGAGAGGAGAGAGAAATAGAAACCTACCATTCTGGAGAGAGATTAATATAGAGAGAGATGACCCATTTAATGGGTAGTAAATGAGAGAGAGAGAGAGAGATCGTGAGATGAGAGAGAGAAAGAGATAAAATTGCATTTAATTATTACTCTCATAAATTTAAAATTCCTAAATTAAAATTGATGATATATATAATGATGAGGATAATTTTGTCCATAAAAAATACACAGATTTGGGGCAAAGGACTAATTTCTAAATTAAGTATTAAATGAGGTATCTATTTATATACATCCAATATCAAGGGTACCAAATCTACAATAAATACATATTGAAGGTCCAAAACTAATATTTCTATATAGGAAATGGTTGAGGGACAAAGTTCTTGACAATATAAACTGTTCATAATTTTCAAAAAGTGTAAATGTCTGCTAATTTTAACTCATACATTAATGTTGTAGTAAAGATTGGTTTTAGAAGTGTTTCGCTATATCCCTCTAGTTACACTAATGTTCCATTTTGGGCTTTGAAGTTATACCAAAATTCTTTTAGTTTTACCTGCCATTAACAATTGTTCTTGCAAAGTGATCAGTATAGCTCATTTGACGCATTGCTGGGTCTTTCCTGTTCATTGCATAGGTCTAGTATTCAACTCCTACCCTCTTCCCGTTCATCTTTAAGTGTTGTAATTAAAGCTCAAAATCAAACTTTGCTATGATCACAATACTAAGATGTTTTCAAATTAACATTTTCTTCAGCTGAAAGATTTAACCCACACCAAAAAAAAAAATAAAAGAAAAGAAAAAAAAAAGCGAAAATAACTTGATAAAAGGTAAATATTGTACTCATATGTATGAGTAATGGTATGATGCAGTAGGACCAAATTGTAGTGCTGCTTTAAAAGTTGATTGGGATGTTGATGATGAAAATGGGATAAGAAGAAACTAAGAGGGGTTGGATAAGAAGAAAAAGAGTAGGAATTAAGACCGAAGAAAATGATGAGGGATCATTGACATGTATAACCTCTAGTTACACCAATGTTCCATTTTGGGCCTTGTAGTTACACTAAAATTTTTAATATAGCTGCCTTAGACAATTATTCTTGCAAAGTGATCAGTATAGCTCATTTAATACCTTGCTGGGTCTTTCACATCCGGTGGATCAGTATAGCTCATTTAAATTTTATAATTTATTCAAAATTTTATACTGATTGGGACACAAGGCATAGTTTGATTTGGTTTGGTTTAATTTAATTTGGTTTGATTTGGTTATTCAAAATTTTATGTTACATATGGATCTCATTTTGAATATCTCGATTTCACAGAATACATATTATTTTGAATATCTCGTTATCATCATATGTATAATAATGGTCAAGGGTGGTACGTGGCGTCTTGACGGTCGGCAGTGATGGCTTCGTTGAACATTGCCAGATCTATTTTAAAGGTTGATTGGGTTATTAATGATGAAGATGGGATACAAAGAAATTAAGACGAAGAAAATTGTAGTGCTGCTTTTAAAGTACGTTGATTGGGACCATTGACATGTATATATGTTGACGGAAGCTTTTGAAAAACATGGAGTGGAAATTATTTGTAAAGTTGTTTTAACTACTTGGCATTGTTTATTGTTTATGGAGCATTAAACAAACGGAAACCTCTTCGGTACAACCAAGTGGTTTGGTTGTATATACAACCAAACCACTTGCCACGTGTCATGTTTCTATTGGTTGTTCAGACCACTTTTTTGACTTTTCAGGGATCATTAATTGAAGTGTAAGGGAGTATTAATTGAAGAGTAACCGGTTATACCAGTACTCTAATCTTCTAGCTTATGTTTGTTCATTTCTAATATTTGATTATTCCTTCCTCACTAACTTTAGTTCCTGTAGTTTATATTTGCTCCTTCTTAATAACTTATTATTCCGTCATCACTAAACTTTCTGGTCTTTGAAACAATTATTTATCAAGAAACAGAACTAAGTGATTATGGAACAAGTTGTTGTGTTCAAGGAATTAATAATTATGATTAAGGAACAAAACTTGTGAATTATGAGACTAAGACTCAATGATCATGGAACAAATATTTATGATCAATGATCAATAGTTATGATTAAGGTACAAAATTTGTGAAATCTAGAACTAAACTCACTGGTCATGGGAACAAATATTTATGATAAAGAAAGCAGTATTCATTTTTAAGGAATAAAATTCGTTGAAATCTGGAACTAAAACTTAGTTTATGAAGAAAAAAAAAGGGCACCAAACATTATGGTATTTGGAACAATAATTTATGAACAAGAAACAGAACTAAGTGATCCTGGAAAAAATTTTATGATCAACAATCAATAATTATGATAAAGGAACAAAATTTGTAAAATCTAGAGCTAAACTCAGTTGTCTTGGGAACAAATATTTATGATAAAGGAACCAATATTTATTAAAAAGGAACAAAATTCGTTGAAATCTGGAACGAAAACTTAGTTAATGAAAAAAAGTCCCAAACATTCTGGTCTTTGGAACAATTACTTATGAACAAGAAACAAATTTAAGTGATCCTGGAACAAGTTGTTGTGTTCAAAGAATAAAGAGTTATGATTAAGGAACAAAACTTGTGAACTATGAGCCTAAGACTCAGTTATCATGAAACAAGCATTTATGATCAACAATCAATAAATATGACAAAGGAACAAAAGTTATGAAATGTGGAACTAAAACTAAAAGAGAAAGGAACAAAAAATTCTGAGCATAGAACAAAAATATATAAGAGTGGAACTAATAAATAGGACAAAGGAAGAAAAATTGTGAAATGTGGAATTAAAACTAAAAGGGAAACAAGAAATCATGAGCATGGAACAAAAATATATGAGAGTGGGAAACAAATAAATGTAACAAAGAAACAAAAGTTGTGAAATGTGGAACTAAAATTAAATGACAAAGGAACAAAAAATTATGAGCATGAAACAAAAATATATGAGAGTGGAATTAATAAATATGACAAATGAACAAAAGTTGTCAAAAGTGGAACTAAACTAAATGACAAAACAACAAAATATTATGAGTATGGAACAAAAATAAATGAGAGCGGAACTAATAAATATGACAAATGAACAAAAGTTGTGAAATGTGAAACTAAAACTAACTGAGAAATGAACAAAAAATTATGAGCGTGTAACAAAAATCTATGAGAGTGAAACAAATAAATGTTATAACGGAACAAAAGTTTTGAAATGTAGAACTAAAACTAAATGACAAAGAAACAAAAATTAATAAGCATGGGCCAAAAAGTGCCGGAAGTAAGGGTCGGTGCCCAGTTCTTCCAAAGACGTGAAGTAAGGAATGATTTTAGTTAAAAGCTTTAGTAACGTAGACAGTAAAATAACGAGTTTAATAACGTAAATAGTAAAGTAAAGAGTTAGTAAGTCAGGAGTTAGAAAAAGTATACGAGACTGGAACAAATAAATATGACAAAGGAAAAAAAGGAATGAAAAGTGGAATTAAAACCAAATGAGAAAGGAACAAAAAATTATAAGTGTGGAACAAAAATTTATGAGACTGAAACTAATAAATATGACAAAGGAACAAAAGTAGTGAAAAGTGGACTTAAAACCAAATGATAAAGGAACAAAAAATTGTGAGTTTAGAGCAAAAATATATGAGACAGGAATTAATAAATATGACATAGGAACAAAATTTAAAAAATGTGGAACTAAAGCTAAATGAGAAAGGACCAAAATATTATGAGTGTGGAACAAAAATATATGAGAGTGGAATTAATAAATATGACAAATGAACAAAAGTTGTGAAAAGTGGAACTAAACTAAATGACAAAACAACAAAATATTATGAGTATGGAACAAAAATAAATGAGAGCGGAACTAATAAATATGACAAATGAACAAAAGTTGTGAAATGTGAAACTAAAACTAATTAAGAAATGAACAAAAAATTATGAGCGTGTAACAAAAATCTATGAGAGTGAAACAAATAAATGTTATAAAGGAACAAAAGTTTTGAAATGTAGAACTAAAACTAAATGACAAAGAAACAAAAAATGATAAGCATGGGCCAAAAAGTGCCGGAAGTAAGGGTCGGTGCCCAGTTCTTCCTAAGACGTGAAGTAAGGGATGATTTTAGTTAAAAGCTTTAGTAATGTAGACAGTAAAATAACGAGTTTAATAACGTAAATAGTAAAGTAAAGAGTTAGTAAGTCAGGAGTTAGAAAAAGTATACGAGACTGGAACAAATAAATATGACAAAGGAACAAAAGTAATGAAAAGTGGAATTAAAACCAAATGAGAAAGGAACAAAAAATTATGGGTGTGGAACAAAAATTTATGAGACTGAAACTAATAAATATGACAAAGGAACAAAAGTAGTGAAAAGTCGACTTAAAACCAAATGAGAAAGGAACAAAAAATTGTGAGTGTAGAGCAAAAATATATGAGACAGGAATTAATAAATACGACATAGGAACAAAATTTAAAAAATGTGGAACTAAAACTAAATGAGAAAGGACCAAAATATTATGAGTGTGGAACAAAAATATATGAGAGTGGAACTAAAAAAAATGACAAAAGAGCAAAAGTTGGGAAATGTGGAACAAAGACTAAATGACAAAGAATCAAAAAATAATGAACATGGTGTAGTGCCCGTCCCAAAAGTGGGAGGTGATCCCTTCGAGAATCGCAACGTGTTACATCCAGAAGCGTAAAAGTATGTGAAAGTAGGAGTAGGGACAAGTAAAAGCTAATAGTCACCACCTAACATTATTTAGGGGTTAGGATCGCTGTAAAGACAATTGACACAATATCTAATTTTGAAATTTATATTTATGATTTCTTTTGTCTTTTTGTTTTACGTGCCGAAAGTAAGAGTCGGTGCCCAGTGACGTGAAAGTAACCGGAAGTAAGTGTCGGCGCGCAAATGAGTAAAAAAGTGCCGGAAGTAACGGTCGGTGTCCAGTACTTCCAAATACGTGAAGTAAGGGATGATTTTAGTTAAAAGCTTTACCAACGTATAGAGTAAAGTAACGAGTTTAGTAACGTAAATAGTAAAGTAAAGAGTTAGTAAGTCGGGAGTTAATAAAGTTAGGGAAAACAGTAAAGGCGAATAAACCGATCAGTGGATTTATTCGTAGGCCACACCACTAAAAGAACATAAGTAAATAAAATAAAAACGACAGAGTAACTAACCTGTGGATTTATAGGGAGACCACACCACTAAAATAACATAAATAAATAAAGAAAAGAAAAAAACGGCGGAGTGACCGACCAATGTAACTAAAACTAAATGAGAAAGAAACAAAAACAATTATGAGCGTGGAACAAAAATACATGAGACTGGAACTAATAAATATGACAAATGAACAATAGTAGTGAAAATTGAAACTAAAACCAAATGAGAAAGAAACAAAAAATTATGAACGTGGAACAAAAATTTATGAGACTGAAACTTATAGTATGACAAAAGAACAAAAGTAGTAGAAAGTGGGCCTAAAACCAAATGAGAAAGGAACACAAAATTGTGAGCGTAGAACAAAAAAATATGAGACAGGAATTAATAAATATGACATAGGAACAAAATTTGAGAAATGTGAAACTAAAACTAAATGAGAAAGGAACAAATATTATGAGTGTGGAACAAAATATATGAGAGTGGAGCCAATAAATATGACAAAAGAACAAAAATTGTGAAATGTGAAACAAAAACTAAATGACAAAGAAACAAAAAATAATGAGCGTGGTGTCGCACCCGCCCAAAAGTGGGAGGCGATCCCTTCGAGGATCGCAGCGTCGAGAAGTTACGTCGAGAAGCGTGAAAATACGTGAATGTAGGAGTAGGGACAAGTAAAAGTTAATAGTCGCCACCTAACATTATTCGGGAGTTAGGATCCCTGCAAAGACAATTGACACAATCGTCTTTTGAAGTTTATATTTTATGATTTTTTGTCTTTTTGTTTTACGTGCCGAAAGTAAGAGTCAGTGCCCAATGACGAGAAAGTAACCGGAAGTAAGTGTTGCCGCCCAAGTGAGTAAAAAAGTGCCAGAAGTAAGGGAGATGTGAAGTAAGGGATTATTTTAGTTAAAACTTTAGTAACGTAGAGAGTAAAGTAACGAGTTTAGTAACGTAAATAGTAAAGTAAAGAGTTAGCAAGTCAGGAGTTAGTAAAGTTAGGGAAAGCAATAAAGGCGAATAAACTGACCAGTGGATTTATTCGTAGGCCACACCACTAAAAGAACATAAGTAAATAAAAGAAAACAACAAAGTAACTGACATGTGGATTTATAGGGAGACCACACCACTAAAATGAAATAAATAAATAAATAAAAGAAAAGAAAACGGCGGAGTAACCGACCAAGGTAACTAAAACTAAATGAAAAAGAGACAAAAAAATTATGAGCGTGGAACAAAAATATATGAGACTGGAACTAATAATTATGACAAAGGAACAATAGCAGTGAAAATTGGAATTAAAACCAAATGAGAAAGAAACAAAAAGTTATGAACGTGGTACAAATATTTATTAGACTGGAACTAATAATATGACAAAAGAACAAAAGTAGTGGAAAGTGGACAAAAAACCAAATGAGAAAGGAACAAAAAATTATGAGGGTGGAACAAAAATATATGAGACAGGAATTAATAAATATAACATAGGAACAAAATTTGGGAAATGTGGAACTAAAACTAAATAAGAAAAAAACAAAATATTATGAGTGTGGAGCAAAAATATAAGAGAGTGAAACTAATAAATATGACAAAAGAGCAAAAGTTGTGAAATGTGGAACAAAAACAAAATGACAAAGAAACCAAAAATAATGAGCGTGGTGTTGCGCCCGCCCCAAAAGTGGGAGGCGATCCCTTTGAGGATCGCAACGTCGAGAAGTTACATCGATAAGCGTGAAAATACGTTAAAGTAGGAGTAGGGACAGGTAAAAGTTAATAGTTGCCACCTAACATTATTCGGAAGTTAGGATCCCTGCAAAGACAATTGACACAAATGCCTTTTGAAGCTTATATTTTATGATTTTTTTTGTCTTTTTGTTTTACGTGCCGGAAGTAAGCGTCGGTGTCCAGTGACGAGAAAGTAACCGGAAGTAAGTGTCGGTGCCCAAGTGAGTAAAAAAGTGCCAGAAGTAAGGGTCGATGCTTGGTGCTTCCAAAGACGTGAAGTATGGGATTATTTTAGTTAAAAGCTTTAGTAATGTAGAGAGTAAAGTAACATGTTTAGTGACGTAAATAGTAAAGTAAAGAGTTAGTAAGTCAGGAGTTAGTAACGTTAGGAAAATCAGTAAAGGCGAATAAACCGACCTGTGGATTTATTCGGAGGCCATACCAGTAAAATAACATAAGCAAATAAAAGAAAAAGGCAGAGTAACTGATATGTAGATTTATAGGGAGACCACACCACTAAAATAACATAAGTAAATAAAGAAAACAAAATAAACGGCAAAGTAATCGACCAGTGTAACTAAAACTAAATGTGAAAGAAACAAAAAAATTATGAGTGTGGAGCAAAAATATATGAGACTGGAGCTAGTTAATATGACAAAGTAACAATAATAGTGAAAATCGGAACTAAAACCAAATGAGAAAGAAACAAAAAATTATGAACGTGGAACAAACATTTATGAAACTAGAACTAATAAATATGGCTAAGGAACAAAAGTAGTGAAAAGTTGACCTAAAACCAAATGAGAAAGGAACAAAAAATTTTGAGCGTGGAACAAAAATAAATTAGACAGGAATTAATAAATATGACATAGGAAAAAAATTTGGAAAATGTTGAACTAAAACTAAATGAGAAAGGAACAAAATATCATGAGTGTGGAACAAAAATATATGAGTGTGGAACTAATAAATATGACAAAAGAACAAAAGTTGTGAAATGTGGAACAAAAACTAAATGACAAAGAAACAAAAAATAATGAGCATGGTGTTGTGCCCGCCCCAAACGTGGGAGGCGATCCCTTCGAGGATTGCAACGTGTTATGTCGAGAAGTGTGAAAGTACGTGAAAGTAGAAGTAGGGACAAGTACAAGTTAATAGTCGCCACCTAACATTATTCGAGAGTTAGGATCCCTGCAAAGATAATTGACACAATCGTCTTTTGAAGTTTCTATTTTATGATTTTTTCTGTCTATTTATTTTACGTGCCGGAAGTAAGAGTCGGTGCCCAGTGACGAGAAAGTAACCGGAAGTAAGTGTCAGCGCCCAAGTGAGTAAAAAAGTGCTGGAAAAGGATCGGTGCCCAGTGCTGCCAAAGACGTGAAGTAAGAGATTATTTTAGTTAAAAGCTTTAGTAATGTATAGAGTAAAGTGACAAGTTTAGTGATGTAAATAATAAAGTAAAGAGTTAGTAAGTCAGGAGTTAGTGCAGTTAGGGAAAGTAACAAAGGCGAATAAAGCGACATGTGGATTTATTCAGAGGCCATACCACTAAAAGAACATAAGTAAATAAAAGAAAAAGACAGAGTAACTGACCTGTGGATTTTTAAAGAGACCACACCACTAAAATAACATAAGTAAATAGAGAAAAGAAAAAAAATGGCAGAGTAACCGAGCAGTGTGACTAAAACTAAATGAGAAAGAAACAAAAAAATTATGAGTGTGGAACAAAAATATATGAGACTGGAACTAATAAATATGACAAAGGAACACTAGTAGTGAAAATTGGAACTAAAACCAAATGAGAAAGAAACAAAAAACTATGAATGTGGAATATAAATCTATAAGACTGAAACTAATAAGAATGGCAAAGGAACAAAAGTAGTGAAAAGTGGACCTAAAACCAAATGAGAAAGGAACAAAAAAATTATGAGCACAGAACAAAATAAATGAGACAGGAATTAATAAATATGACATGGGAACAAAATTTGGGAAATGTGGAATTAAAACTAAATGAGAAATGAACAAAATATTATGCATGTACGTGGAACAAAAATATATGAGAGTAGAACTAATAAATATGACAAAAGAACAAAAGTTGTGAAATGTGGAACAAAAACTAAATGACAAAGAAATAAAAAATAATGAGCATAGTGTAGCGCCCGCCCCAAAAGTGGGAGGCGATCCCTTCGAGGATCGTAACGTGTTACGTCGAGAAGCGTGAAAGTACGTGAAAGTAGGAGTAGAGACAAGTAAAAGTTAATAGTCGCCACCTAACATTATTCGGGAGTTAGGATCCCTGCAAAGACAATTGACAGAATCGTCTTTTGAAGTTTACATTTTATGATTTCTTTTGTTTTTTTGTTTTACGTGCCGAAAGTAAGAGTCGGTGTCTAGTGACGTGAAAGTAACCGGAAGTAAGTGTCGGCGCCCAAGTGAGTAAAAAAATGCCGGAAGTAAGGGTCGGTGCCCAGTGCTTTCAAAGACGTGAAGTAAGGGTTGATTTTAGTTAAAAGCTTTAGCAACGTAAAGAGTAAAGTAATGAGTTTAGTAACGTAAAGAGTAAAGTAAAGAGTTGGCAAAGGCGAATAAATCAACTAGTGGATTTATTCGTAGGCCACACCACTAAAAGAACATAAGTAAATAAAAGAAAACGGCAGAGTAACAGACCTGTGGATTTATAGGGAGACCACACCACTAAAATAACATAGATAAATAATGAAAAGAAAAAAAACGGCGGAGTAACCGACCAGTTAAACTAAAACTAAATGAGAACGAAAAAAAAATTATGAGCGTGGAACAAAAATATATGAGACTGGAACTAACGAATATGACAAAGCAACAATTGTAGTGAAAATTGGAACTAAAACCAAATAAGAAAGGAACAAAAAATTATGAACGTGGAACAAAAATTTATAAGACTGGAACTAATAAATATGACAAAGGAACAAAAGTAGTAGAAATTTGACCTAAAACCAAATGAGAAAGAAGCAAAAAATTATGAGAGTGGAACAAAAATAAATGAGTCGGGAATTAATAAATATGACATAGGAACAAAATTTGGGAAATGTGGAACTCAAACTAAATGAGAATGAAACAAAATATTATGAGTGTGGAACAAAAATATATGAGAGCGGACCTAATAAACATGACAAAAAACCAAAAAGTTATGAAATGTGGAACAAAAACTAAATGACAAAGAAACAAAAAATAATGAGCGTGGTGTCGCGCCCGCTCCAAAAGTGAGAGGCGATCCCTTCGAGTGTCGCAACGTGTTACGTCGAGAAGCGTGAAAGTACGTAAAAGTTAATAGCCTCCACCTAACATTATTCGGGAGTTAGGATCCCTGCAAAGACAATTAACACAATCGTCTTTTGAAGTCTATATTTTATGATTTTTTTGTCTTTTTGTTTTATGTGCCGGAAGTAAGAGTCGATGCCCAATGAAGAGAAAGTAATCGGAAGTAAGTGTCGGCGCCCAAATGAGCAAAAAAGTGCCGGATGTAAGGGTCGGTGCCCAATGCTTACAAAGACGTGATTGTAGACACCCCATTTTGTCGGCTATCAGATTTAGGAGACCCATAGCTTGGTGGTTCACAATGATTAAAAAAGTCTTAAAAGGACTCCTGGAAGTTGGTTCAATTTCTCAAAATGCTCAGAATGACCAAAATGCCCCTGAAAGCCCAAAACTCCCAGATTTGGGCCAAAAGTTCTGGAAACATGCTATGTCGTAATAAAATGAGTTTTTAAGTAAAATCGGATGAAATCGTCAGCTCCCGGAGACCCCGGAACCCGGAAGAACCGGAAGTTCCCGGAAAGTCCCCGTTGACCAGTTTGACCAGGTTTGACCAAGATTTGACCAAGTTTGATCGAAATCGTCCAAATTCGCCGGAATCATTCTAGATCATGTGGAAAGTATTAAAATGAGTTTTAAAATAAAATCAAGCGAAAACGTCAGCTCTTGGGAGCTCCCAGAAGTTCCCAAAACTTCCCGGGAATCCCAAGTTTGACCAGTTTGACCAAAATTTGACTTTAGAGCCAGGGCACCGTAACAATTTTCAAATATTTTTCATGGATACTAGAGGTCAATAGCTTTCCAATGGTATATCGCACATAATTTTTGGATTTAAAACGAGTTTATTGCAAATTTTAGAAGGCGAAAAAGGCGATCAAATCGGCATTTATCGCAAATACCGCAAAACATTTCAAATTGACCTATCCCCGAATTATTTTTTTTATGTAAAATAGACTCCATTTCCTTTCCGACGGTATATCACAACCTCAATTTGGAGTTCGTATGCATTTTCTGTGAATTTCAGACGAAATATGGCCTTTTCGCGAATACTGAAACTTCTGGGGGCCTAAACAGGATTATCCAGATGATTGAGGAGCAGTGCCGCCATGGCACTGGCCCACTCCTACCGCGGCACAGGCCCAGTGCCGCCGCGGCACTCTCCTCCAGAACAGTATGTTTTTGCAATTATTTTTGGGGTTCCATTTTGATTAATTAAAAACCAAAACGACGTAGTTCTATGTTTTCAGATGTTTGGAGCCAATGGGAACACTTCTAAAACCCCAAAACCACCCCCAAATTGGCCTATATAAACCCCCATTGACTTCTCATTTAGGGGGTGTCAAATGTAAGCTTTGAAAAGTTTTGGGAGAGAAAGTTGTAGAGATAAGGTTAGGATATAGAGAAAAGAAGCTTTCTTCTTTGATTTCAAAACAAAAGTGAGTTCTAAACTTTGTTTTTACTTCATTACTCCTATTTACTTCAATATTCAATACACCCAACCACCATTTTAGTGAGCATTTAAGAGAGAGGAAGCTTCTTCTATGTCCAATGTCATCACTTATGAGTGAAACACCAAACTACAAGTCTAACTTCACATTGATCATTATCTATTGATTATTATTTACTTGCTTATTTATGCAATGTTCATCTCTTCTTACCTCATTTCTTTTTTATTTTCTTTATTTACTTACTAGTTCATCATCTAGATGATGACATGAAGTTTGAGGTGAGTGAATCCTTATGGATAGTAGCTCTTGACCTCAAAAACATGTTTGATGGATGATGATTATAACTTCAATACCTCCAAGGTATCCTTGAAGTTATGTTCAAAAATTAAAATAAATCTCTCCAACAATCTTGGAAGTTCTTGATGATGAGTTTGATGTTGACATTTTAAGTGGCTATAACTTTCATTGAATATTAAAAATATGCTTTCAAAACTTCTATTTCAAAACCCCCTTCTTAAAACCCTCACTTTGATTTCAAGAGATAAACCTGGTTTTCCCAAAATCTTCAAAACTGTGAGTCAAAACAGTGAGTGATCCTAGTTCAAAGATTTCTCTAGAACTCAATACTCAATGTATGGATGCAAGGCCACTTGGAAAGTCTTCTTAACTCTTTAGAGAACACCCAAGATTTTTGGTTTGACTTGGAAACACTTGAAAATGGTCCATTTGGACCCAAACATTCCTCCCAGACATTCTGCCTCTGCTGTCACAGCAGCTTGGTTGACTTCCAACTTGTTTTTCAGAAACCTTTTCCAAAAGGGGTGGTCCTAACTTATTTTTCCCTTACACTTCAATGTCTTAGGGAACTTTCTGTATAAAATGGGTCTCTAGATCATTTATTTTCATTTTCTAAGATATTTCAACATTTCAGTCGACAGTACGGACTCTATTTCTGAGTGACCTCCATTGTTTATATGATTTCTCTCAATGTGTGATAGTTATTAAAGATTGGAATTTTGGGTTGTGTTCTAGACACAATAAGGAAGATCTCCGTAAAAAAAAATCATGCATTGAAAACATTCCTAACCCCTCTTTTCAATTTTCAAAAGATCATGTTACGGTTCTGTCCATTATTCATAGCAAGCACATTTTTATTTTCCCCCCCTTTGATTTGATGCTTATATGCACTCCAAATTAATTCCTATCTTAGGAAGTAGTTCATACTACATTTGTACATATCTTATGATGATTTCATTCATCCATTCATACACATTCTAGACTTCTAAGTCATTCTAGGAATCCATGAACACAAGGCACACTACAACCTTAGCACATTCTAGATACATACATTGCATCCATGCAAAGATTTGGGACTTTTGTGACTCCTAATCTAAGAAGATTATAAGGAATGATCATGATCACATGTTCATGCTTCCCCTCGATCTAATCCTCATTTCTCATCCATCCCGGGGATTGAGAGATCTTCTTTTCTCAAAGAATAACATGCATCATACTAGCTTGCTAAGCATATTTTGATTTCATTGATTATTTGTTTCAAGAACAATTCATGTCCCCTTTAGATTAGGAAAACTTAATTACTTGATACATGATTAGACGATTTTTCCTAGGTTTATTTGTGTGATCGTTCACTTTACATTGTATGATATTTGATTTAGATCATATGAATGATATCTTATCTTTAGATCTTCCATTTTAAATTTTCTTATGTGATGTAATATACTATCATAGTATTAATTGTCAAACCATACATAGTATAAGATGATTATTTGGATGCTAATTAAGGCCCGTTGAAAGACGGGGCGAGTTGAGGGTGTTTTAGTCACGACAAAGGCTCCTTCCTCTCTCGTACCAAAACCCCGAGCCAAGTTTTTTGGTTATGAAGGGTCGGTGCCCTTTATCCGTTTGAGTGAGTCAAAATTAGATTTCTTTGTTCCTTAAAGACCAAGTGGCGACTCTGTATCTGTTTTCAACAGACCTTCCTATTTTCTTTTCCTTTTAAAAATAAATCTCAAACCAACAAAAGAGGTGGAATTTCGCGTGTCCACAGTGATGTAAGGGATTATTTTAGTTAAAGCTCTAGTATGGTAGAGAGTAAAGTAACGAGTGTAGTGACGTAAATAGTAAAGTAAAGAGTTAGTAAGTCAGGAGTTAGTAAAGTTAGGAAAATCAGTAAAGGCGAATAAACCGACCTGTGGATTTATTCGGAGGCTATACCACTAAAAGAACATAAGTAAATAAAAAAAATGACAGAGTAACTGACCTGTGGATTTATAGGGATACTACACCACTAAAATAACATAAGTAAATAAAGAAGAGAAAATAACAGCGATGTAACCAACCAGTGTAACTAAAACTAAATGAGAAAGAAACAAAGAAATAATGAGTGTGGAACAAAAATATATGAGACTAGAACTAATAAATATGACATAGGAACAATAGTAGTGAAAATTGGAACTAAAACCAAATGAGAAAGGAACAAAAATTATGAATGTGGAACAAAAATTTATGATACTGGAACTAATAAATATGTCAATGAAACAAAAGTAGTGAAAAGTGGACCCAAAACCAAATAAGAAAAGAACAAAAAATTAAGAGCGTGGAACAAAAATAAATATAGGAATTAATAAATATGACATAGGAACAAAATTTGGGAAATGTGAAACTAAAGCTAAATGAGAAAGGAATAAAATATTATGAGTGTGGAACAAAAATATATGGGAGTGGAACTAAAAAATATTACAAAGGAGCAAAAGTTGTGAAATGTGGAACAAAAAGTAAATGACAAAGAAACAAAAAATAATGAGCATGGTGTCGTGCCCGCCCCAAAATGACAAAGAAACAAAAAATAATGAGCGTGGTGTTGTGCCGGCACCAAAAGTGGGAGGCGATCTCATCGAGGATCGTAATGTGTTACATCGAGAAGCGTGAAAGTACATGAAAGTAGGAGCAGGGACAAGTAAAAGTAAATAGTCGCTACCTAGCATTATTCGAGAGTTAGGATCCCTGCAAAGAGAATTGACACAATCGTCATTTGAAATTTATATTTTATGATTTCTTTTCTTTTTTTGAAGTTTATATTTTATGATTTCTTTTGTCTGTTTGTTTTACGTGCTAAAAATAAGAGTCGGTGCCCAGAGACGTGAACGTAACCGAAAGTAAGTGCCGGCGCCCAAGTGCGTAAAAAAGTGCCGGAAGTAAGAGTCGGTGCCCAGTGCTTATAAAGACGTGAAGTAAGGGGATGATTTTAGTTAAACGATTTAGCAACATAGAGAGTAAAGTGACGAGTTAGTAATGTAAATAGTAAAGTAAAGAGTTAGTAAGTCAGGAGTTAGTAAAGCTGGGGACAGCACTAAAGGCGAATAAACCGACCAGTGGATATATTCGGTGGCCACACCACTAAAAGAACGTAAGTAAATAAAAGAAAACGGCAGAGTAACTGACCTGTGGATTTATAGAGAGACAGTAAATAATGAAAAGAAAAAAACGACTGAGTAACTGACCAGTGTAATTAAAACTAAATGAGAAAGAAACGACAAAATTATGAGCATGGAACAAAAATATGTGAGACTGAAACTAAACAATATGAAAAAAGGAACAATAGTAGTGAATATTGGAACTAAAACTAAATGACAAAGGAACAAAAAAATTTGACCATGGAACAAAAATAAATGAGAGTGGAACTAGTAAATATGACAAATGAGCAAAATTTGTGAAATGTGGAACTAAAACTAAATGAGAAAGGAACAAAAATTTACGAGCGTGGAAACAAAAATATGAGAGTGGTACTAATAAATATGATATAAGCAAAAAAAGTTGTGAAATGAGGAATTCAACTAAATGAGAAAGGAACAAAAAAATATGAGCGTGGAACAAAAATATATAATATTGGAACTAATAAATACGATAAAAGAACAAAAGCTTCAAAAAGTTGAACTAAAACTAAATGACAAAGAAACAAAAAATTATGACCATGGAACAAAAATAAATTAGAGTGGAAATAATTAATATGACAAAGGAGCAAAAGTTGTGAAATGTGAAACTAAAACTAAATGTGAAAGGAACCAAAAATTATGATTTAGTTTCACTTTCACAACTTTTGTTCCTTTATCATATTTATTAGTTCAATCTCATATATATTTTTGTTACACGCTCATAATTTTTTATTTCTTTCTCATTTAGTTTTAGTTACACTGGTCAATTACTCCGCCGTTTTTTCTTTTCTTTTCTTTATTTACTTATGTTCTTTTAGTGGTGTGGTCTCCCTATAAATCCACTGGTTGGTTACTCCGTCATTTTTTTTTATTTACTTATGTTTTTTTAGTGGTACGGCCTCCGTTGCCACATTATTTGGGATATAAATTTGGGAAGCATAGCATTACTTGTTTCCTTATATTACCATAATTCCATTTACCCATCAAAGTACGAGTGTTTTTTAGGAAACCACTTACTCTTATTTGACCAATGAAATAAAAGTTTTAAAAGTAATGCTATGCTTCTCAAAAAATTTTGCAAAAAGTGTTTTCCAACACATGTAGTAATGAGAACCCCCTTCAATAACGGTGAGACAACTTCAATATCAACCAATGGCCCATCGCCACATGAGGTGGGAAACACTATGGGAAAAAGAAATTAGAAAACATAGCATTACTCATACTTAAAAAAAATTGTATTATTTATATATATACATATATTTTTTTTTGTGAGACATAGAGATAAAAATAAATATTATTACAAAGAGGAGAGAGGGTGGGTGCTTGGTAACCGACTGAAAAGGTAAGGAAAACTTTGGTTGTGATTTTGTTACAAAACCACATTTGGTTTTGCACTCAAAATGAAGGATACACGTGGAGAGATGTGATGATGGAGTATCATATTCCAATGGCTAAAATGATTTGGTTGTATATACAACCAAACCAGCAATACGTACCGCAGAGGGCTCGTAAACAATAAGGAACCTACTAACAACGACCAACACAACAAGGACTCGACAAAATCTGGTATTGCTTATTGTTTTTTCATTGTAGACATTAGAACAAGTCTGGTATAGTATTATTGCTTATTGTTTCTTCATTCTAGACATTAGAACAAGTCTAGCATAATAGATGTCACGTGGATGTAAAACATTAATCACAACTTTATTGCCTTAATTATACGGACCTCCCCTTTTGTTTCAAAAATTGCACAGACCTCCCTCGAAGTTTGTAATTAGGTAACAAAACGCCCCCTCCCCTAATGGTCCGTTAGTTTTTTTACATTAGCCTCCCCTGAAAATTACAATTAGCCCCCCTAATATTATAAAATTGTCATACTAAAGTCTCATTTCTCTTATATTTTTGTGCTAATTATAAAATCCCTCATCCCTCCTATGTTTTTGGGTTAATTTTTTTAGCATTAATTTATATCATCTAGACAAAATATACACAAAACATATATAAATAGGTCCAAAATTTTTTTTTCCCCCGAACAAACCTCTATCAACCCCCCCCCCCCCCCCCGTGTATTAATTTTGTAGATCTGCCCCTGTCCCTATGCTTCAAAAGTGGACACTTAACACCCTGTGATTGTGGACTAAAATAGAACTGTTATGATTTCACTCAAAGAGCGTTAACCCCAAAATTAACATCACAAAATGGGTTAAGTGTTTATATTTTTAACCAATTTTAGAATTTTTGTCAGTTTTGAGTGAAATCATAACAATTCCATTTTAGTCCACAATCACAGGGGGTTAAGTGTCCACTTTTGAAGCATAGGGACAGGGGCGGATCTAGAAAATTAATACATGGGGGGCTTGATAGAGGTTTGTTTGGGGAAAAAAAAATTTTTTGGACCTATTTATATGTATTTTGTGTAGATGATATAAATTAATGCTAAAAAAATTAACCCAAAAACATAGGAGGGATGAGGGATTTTATAATTAGAACAAAAGTATAAGAGAAAGGGGGCTTAGTATGACAATTTTATAATATTAGGGGGGCTAATTGTAATTTTCAGTGGAGGCTAATGTAAAAAAAAACTAACGGACCGTTAGGGGAGGGGGCGTTTTGTTACCTAATTACAAACCTCGAGGGAGGTCTGTGTAATTTTTGAAACAATAGGGGAGGTCCGTGTAATTAAGGCAAATCTCAGGGGAGGTTTGTGTAATTTACCAAAAAAACATCAGCAATTTTTTTTAAATGATTAGTTATTTTGTATTTTTGTCTGCTCTATATTTTTTAAATTATGAACTTGCTCCCAACATTGTGAATGAGCTGCTCCAATGAAACTTAATTAGTACACGCCTTGCACGGTCATTGCCCTAGTATCTGTATATATATATATATATATAAGACTCCACTAATCATGTTTTTTTAAAAAAAAAATTAAAGTAGACAAAAATGCAATATAAGTATTCATTTGATTAAAATTTTGCTGATGTTTTTTTTTTTCTCCATTATTGTCATTATTCTTTTCATTTTAAAGTGGTAGTAGATAATTTTGCTGATGATTTTTTTTTTTATGCTTTTAAATTATTATTGATATTTATAAATAAAAGAGTAATGATACGCTTCCCAAATTTCTTTCCCAAAAGTGTTTCCCAACATATGTGACAGTAGACCAGTTGATTTTGATTGGTTGTGATGCTAAAGTTGTTCAACTATGGTCTCACTTTAACATCAGTTGGGATAAAAATTTGGGAAGAATGTTATTACTCAAAATATATGTTCTAACATCTTTCACCTACTACTTTGACAAAAAAGTTAATGGCTTAATATTAAAAAACTAAATCTATAAACTATTATAAGTTAGGCTAAAGATTATAAAACCTAAATTTGAAATTTAAAAAAAAAAAAATTCGAGCTACAAATTTTTATAAAGTTAAGGCTAAATACTATAAATCTAAATCTGTAAAATTTGCTAATGTATATATCATTTTATCTAATACATGCGCGCACACACACTCACACAAATACACACACATGCACATATATATATATATTAAATGAGATAAAGGGTAAATTGGTAATCTTACACTCAAAAAGTAGGTAAAGGGGAGGTGAGTGTTATTTTTGAAACTAGAGGAGAAGTCTCCGTAATTGTCATATACCTCAGAGGAGGTCGGTATAATTTGCCCATTAACTTTTCATGCGTTCTCTTTTGTGTGTGTGTATGTATGTGCGTGTGGGGTGGGGGTTTTGGTGTAAGAGCTCAGACAATATAGGTTCATAAAGTTTTTCAATCACTCCTAAGTTGCCTCAGTTAATTTTATTTTTAAGGGATAATTGCACTTTATACCCTTAAAGTTTGAGTGGTATTGCACTTTGCACTCTAAAGTTTTAAATTTGGCATTTTGGTCCCTAAAGTTTGGGATGAGTTGCACTTTAGTCCCTCTAAGACTTTTTGCGATGAAATTTTCACTTTTAGTGATAAAATCGTTTGTCATGAAAGAACTATTTGGACTTATTTGTCACATTTGTGAAACTGTAGGAACCAAAGTACCAACTTTGAAACTTTAAGTGCAAAGTGCAAAACCACCAAAACTTCAAGGGGCAAAGTGCAATCAATCCTATTTTTAAACTAAAGAGACATCAACGGATTCCTGGCAACATGTCAGCAAACAAACAACTTCAATTTCGATAAATTTGTACATTTGGATTTCAAAAATCGAGATCTTTCGAACAAGGTATTGGATATAAAAATTTTGAAAAACATTCGAATTTTATGGCTTGTGGAATGTCGCTGAATCCAGAATTTTAGAGACAATTCAAGGAATGATTTTAAAAATTCGTGAATTTCTTTGAAAATCCGAGATTGTCTCTAAAATTTTAAGAATTTCAAAGAATGTCTCTGAAAAATCAGAGACCATTTTTTATTTTCAAAGAGATTCTTTTAAATGTCTCTAAAATCAAAAGAGGGGTAGATCGGTCGGGAGTCCTGACCAAATCATCATATTGCAGTATGGCATGCTGAGTAGTCTTGATGATGGCGGCGGTGCCTTCAGTAGCTAGCCACTTTGGATTTGGGAGAATTGTTCGAGTACCCTTTGGCCATTGAGGACTCGGGGAAGAGGAGCCTCATCCTCAGCCAGCCAGCCCCTAGAGATCATCACATTGGGGAATTTCACCCAGCCCTTGATGTGGTGACCGACCCCTTCCAGCAGACCTCGCTCTCAGGATCTCAAAGCAAAGCTCACTATGCCACCATGAACGGTGAAGTTATGGGTAAGAACGATGCTGGAAAAGGACAACCTAATCCCGAGCATGGGTCGTTGACCGCTAGAATGCCTAAGATCAGACAAAGCACGTTATGCTTGCAGCACTCCAGACAGATGCCCGACGTCCTCAAAACCGCATAGGCCCTCAGAGAGAGGAAATCTAAGGCTAACTTGCGACAGCATATAAAGTGCTAAAAACGATGGATCCTTCAGTGACAATTTCACCCTTCGTGTAGGACCTCAGAACCACCCCTTCAGGGATCTCGCATTCCTGCCAGAAAGCGAAGAGACCTTCGTTACTCTCTAGACAACAAATTCAATTTCGATAAAATTTGCACATTTGGATTTCAAAAATCGAGATCTTTCAAACAAGGTATTGGATATGAAATTTTGAAAAACATTCGAATTTTACAGCTCGTAGAATGTCGCTAAATCTAGAGTTTCGGAGACATTTCAGGGAATGGTTTTGAAAATACGAGATTGTCTTGGAAAATCTGATGTTGTCTCTAATGTCTCTGAAAAACCAGAGACCCTTAATTATTTTCAAACACATTTTCTTAAATGTTTCTAAAAATCCAAAGAAGTTCAAAGAAAACCTCAAAGATAGTCTTTGGAGTCTGACACTGTTTGAGAAATATTTCTAGATACCAAAATCGGAAGAGAGAAGAGACGAAGATGGCTAAATAGCAACCAAACGATATCTACACACCTCCAAAAGCGTCCAAACAACACCAACACACTCAATCTACAACTAATGAACAATAATTCAAGCAATTATTCGAAGCAATAACTAGCAAAAATTGTGGTACCTCTTCATATAGATGTAGGAATTTCTATGAATTTAGAATTAACTAAATTGAATTGACTGATTGCTTCAGAATTTTCAAAATTAAAAATCGTCTTTTACAGATATTCAATCATTTCAACTAACTTTTTTTTTTGTACTAGTACAAATGAGTCTTAATTCGCAAAGATAATTTGTAAGATTTTCTTTTCTAATTGCTATTCTTTCTCGCGCCAAGCACAAAATTCAAAACTATTAATTAACTTTTCACCTTATTTTTTATTCAGTTCCACTTTTCTCTATGTTTTTTAATAATAAATAAACAAAGAAAAATGTTGTTCTTAATCTTTTCATTGCTTTCACCCAGTAAATCTACAGACCAAAGAGCCTTAGGCATTGACATTGACCTTTTCACCCACTAAATCATTTCAATTTTATTTCTATCATATGAGAATTTGTCTTGGTGTTTTGGTTGCTGGAAACCTTTATAATTTGTTTCGGCCCACAGGAATTCTTTCTTAGGCTTTGTGTTTGCACCCAAAAACTGCCAAAGGTTTTTTAGCCCAAGTGGTGTGGTGAAATGGGCTTGATGATGATCGGCAAGACATGTCCAAGAGTGGCCGGCCCAGGGCCTGCAAAGGCTCATTGGGCTCAAAAGGTGAACATCACATGGTTCAAAAAGACAAGGCTGTTATCTTAAGTTTTGCGGAGTTCGATGGGTGAATTAGGTCATGTACTGACCAATCGGGCACTATAGTAAGTATGGAAGCCCGATTTGGGAGGCTAAGCATGGATAAAGCTCATCGGGCATGTAAAGAGTGTGAGATAGCATCAGGATAAGCCCGATGGATGATAGTAGCAGTGCACAAGGTGATCGGACACCATATTGGAAGGAGATGGTGCAAGCTGGTTGCAAGAGCCTGATTGGTTATAAGCATGCTAAGATGGATATCGGGCATGGAATCATGAGGTGTGACAATTAGAAGATGCGAGCCCGATCTGGCTGAAGATGTGATAATGCGAGCTCGATGAGCCGAACAGGGAAGGTGGTTCCGCTCTTAGTTGTCATGGTGACGCCATCCTAGTTTTAAGGAAGCAGAGTCCGTTTGGGAAAGGAATCAAATCACGTCCAGCTAGATATGGAAGGCTAATCCCTAGAAAATTGGGATTGAATCAATCAAGACTCCGGATAAGGCAGGAGTTTGAGAATGGGAGGATTCTACAATCAATCAATTGGCCTGGAGCGCAAGTAAAGGAATCCTTACCTTATTAGAATTTGTTCAGGGCCGCTATAAATACAGAAGCAGGCCAACCGTGTAAAGGACTTCGCATCATCTCGAAAATAGCACTCAAAACAGCATTCAACACAATATTCAAAGCATTCAAACCTTTATGTTCTCGTCATTCTGCATCCATAGCAAATAGGTCTGTCCTTTTTGTCATTGTTTACTGTTTTCAATCTTTTGATCAATCAGAACATGCTCTGATTCTGTTCTTTGGTCGTATGTTTCATTTTCCAAACATTCAATAAAATATTTTTATATTTTATTAAACCGTTTGTGATTGTTTACTTAGTAAACTCTACGCTAATTGGCTTGTGCGCTTCAGTACTACTACCATAGGATTTTTGATGAGGGTACTTTCCTACTCATCATACACAATCACTCTGTTTAGAAGTTAGATTTTAAAGCCTTGAGTATCACTCACTCAAACGTACAGGAAATTAGTTTGCACACACACTGAGTCCGTTTGGCTTTGGCACGCCCGCACAAACCACTAGCAAACACTTTGATGTTGAATTTTGTTACCTATGTCCTCATTAGAAATTGAATTTTCTTCAAGCTACCTTTCTATCCTGATGCCTGTTAATTTATTTAGGTAATTAGAATTGAATTCTTAATCATAGCTAGGACAGCATGTGAACCCATTGACCACAGAACAACCACACTAACTTGAACGAGATCAAATAATACGATCCCTTTGTGTTTTTCTTTCAGTCTCTTGCTAATTTGAAAATAATTTTTGTCCTTTTTTTATCATTAGATGTACAATTAAAATTATAGAGTCAAATACGTTTCAGTCCTCTTTGTTTTTCCCAAAATTTCAGTTTAGCCGGCCCCTCCATTATAAATTGCAGAACTTAGATCCTTGGATTTTACATCAATCTTGATTGAAGATTGTTAAGGCCAGTTAGTTCAAATCAAGAACAATTATTTAAGGCTTCCTGTAGTCAAATTTTGTTAACAGTTGTCCTCAATTTAGATTGATTTAAAAATTGAATGTCTTAAATGATGCAATTGTTAATACAGATTTTAGAAATTTTGATAAAAATATACGATACTGAAATCCATTTGAGCCAAAATTATACTCCCTCCATCCCAAATTGCTGGGCATTCTTTCTATTTTGGGTTGTCCCAAAATGTTAGTCCATGTTTAAAAGTCAACACAGCAAATTTTGAATTTTTATCGTTTTGCCCTTTCTTTTTTCACACCCCCAATTAATCTATAGAAATATTAGAAATAGTCCTTGAATAGGCAGTTATAGTAAGGTTGGTCCTATTGGTATCGTGCGTATGAAAATGCATCCCTGAATCGAAGGATAATTTTGAAATTGGTCCTTTCCCCAATATTATTGTACTATTTATGACATGAATACCCTTGCATTTATAATCATTATCAATTAGGGGTTTCAAAATTAAAACCCAAATTAGTGCACGATTTTGTCTCTTACATTATTTCACTATTTATGATTCTGAATTAATCACTCTCTATATCTCACGTTCTCTCTCTCTATCTACCTCACTCTCTCTCTCTTGCCATGTAGAATTGAAATTTAAGCAATTCGTTTTTGAGCAGTTCTGAATCAATCCTTTCTCTATATGTCACGTTCTCTCTCTGTTTGCAAGATATTCACATACATAAGATAGGACATGAGAAGGCTTGTCCGTATCAACTACTCACGTTCTCTCTCTCTCTCTCTCTCTCTCTCTCTCTCTCTCTCTCTCTCTCTCTCTCTCTCTCCCCTCAGTATGAATTTGAGCAGTGAAGGTAGTTTTGAATTTTCAAGGTGAGAAATTTTGAGTATTTTGTATATTTGATTTGTGTGGAGGTGTGAGAAATTTTTATTTTTTTTGGGTGAGAAATTGTATTATTGTACTTCCATCAAAATTCTAGATCTGAGAATTTTTCACCAAAATAGACAAAAATTTTCACTTATAGTCAGTGATTCAATTAAAGTGAGAAATTTCACATTATTGTTGGAAGTGAGAATTTCTGAAATTTCTCATAATATTATATAGAATTTCGTATTATGTTATATTGAGAAATTTCTCACTCTGTGATGTATTTTAAAGTGAGAAATTTCTCACTTTTCTTTCTCTCTCTCGCATAATATTGCTATGTTAATTCTCACTCTTCTCTCTCTTATATATATATATTATGTGTTTTGAATTTCAAAATTCAGATTTATTATATATATATAGAGAGAGAGAGAGATAGAGAGTTATATAAGTTTTAAATTTAAAATCCCTTAATTGTAGGAGTGGGGGTAATTTGGTCCTCAAAATAGGTGAGGGACTGATTTCTAAGTTGACTTATAGAATGGATCGATTTCTAGAAAATGACACATTAAAGGACTGAAATCTAACGGACCCATTAATCTAAATGCATTTATGAGAGACAAATTTAGAAAGTTGGAGCATAAGAGTTTGACAAAAGTGCAATTATTGTGTTCCCTTAAAAAGTTGAATTCCCCAAAAGTGCGAAGCAATTTGGGACAGAGGGAGTATTGGGTAACATCATGATATGTCCACAAGTTCAAGGGTATGTTTGGGAAAATACTATTGCGACCTCTACAATTTGCCAAAAAGTACCCTTAAATTGCTTCTGGTCAATCGTAATTTTTTACAATTCAAACACAATTGCGATTTTGTAAAACGCATTGTGATTCGGAATTCAAAACCATGTTTGAGCTAGCCCCATATGAGTCTGTTTGGGGCAGCTTCTACTTTTGCGATTGTGCTAGCTTTGCTATAGCTTTTTTCATAATAGATTATGATCTGAATTGATTTTGATATATAGTTGTGGTGTTTGGATCATATATTGTAAGAATAATTTTGAATGTCCAAAATATATTTTTGCCCTTGTGCGATAAACCTATTATATTAGTATTGAATACATTATTAGTTTATTTTGTTGTTACATATTAATAATCGTTTATAAAAAAAAATAATTACTTATATAAAATTAATTTGCTAAATGTTTTTTTTTATTATTATTTTTTTATCATTTTAGAAATATGTAGACAACACTAGTTTAGTACATTTCCTTCGATACTTTTTGCTATGTACTGAAATGCATTTGTCCTTGTGTACTATTCCGTTTATGTGGCACTAGGGGTGGCAATTTTCTACCCGATACGACTCGACACGAAAATAAACGGATTAAACAAGTCGACCCGTTTGACAAGATTAAGATTAAATGGGTTGGGTCACACTTTAAGCGGGTTAACCCGTCTAACCCATTAGACCCGATTAGGTGCAGTTGAGACTTTTTTTTTAGTTGTAAAAATAATTTTAAATAATCTTGAAGTCTAAAATACAAATAATATAAATAAGAACAAAAAAATTATTTATTTCAAAAACATACATATATATATATATATATAAACTAAAGCTGTTTTTGTGCTCCCAAAAAAAAAAGAGTAGTTAGTAGTTACCAACTTACCAAACAAATAAAATTAGTAAATAGACATTAAATGATACAATATACAATTTAAAAATCTATACTATCTATCTTATATTGGGCAAAGGTGTGAGACCCAAAAGGAAGTGATCCAAGGGCTAAGAGTTAACCATTTGCTCAACTTTGGATCTTGGCCCTTATCCACACCACATCCATTTTCCACCCTTAGATCAACTTCATCCAACGGTCCATAAAATACTCACCTACACACCTCTCATATCATATAACTCTCCTCCCTCTCATACTCACTATTAGCCGAAATTCTCTCTCTCTCACATAACTTCCATTTTAGCTATCCATTATTAATATGGAGGAAAACGTGGTGATATAGTTTTGAATTTTAAAATTGGGGAGACATTATTGGGTGGAAAATTTTAAGTATTTGGAGAGAGTATCTCATAATTCAAATAACTAAACCAATTTTTTCAAACTAATTTATGTATCCAGATTATCTCCATGGTTGAGAGAAATATATATATATATATATATATAAGTAATTCTTAATCCACAAGGAAAGAATAAATTCATATATTGCAATTTCTTATCAATACCTAAATATCCCATGCATTTGCTGGGTACATAGCTAGAACTTTTGTAAATGTAGTTAAACCAAGAGAAAAGAGAAGACAAAAGTGTCTTTGTTGAAGAAATGAAGATGCATCTTAGTTGAAGGTATTTTGCACTTTTCATGTATCTTTGTGTCTCTCAGTTCAATTTTTTTTTTCTTCCTTCTTGATATGTTGGATCTTCTAAACCCAATTGTTCTGTACTATTTATACCATGCGCATGTGTGTAGATGTGTATAAGCACACACGTATAAATACTTTAGCAAGGGAACAAGGGGATATGGAAAAAGGTTGAGACATGGCAATAGTTTTTTGTGGATCTCACTTTTGGTATGTATTTCTATATAACAGGTTCTTTAGTATATCAAGAAATCAATTCTCATATTAACAAAAAAAAAACTTTTGATGTAATTAATGACACTGGGTTAGTACCCCTTTTTTTATATACTTATTTAGATGTATTTAAAAACCACAAAAAAAAAAAAAGAGAAAAAAAAGATTGAAATTGAATTTTTAAGATGTCACTTGCAAAATGATTTATTGTGTTCTTAAAAATAATTAAGTCCTAATTTTCAATTTTGAATGTAAGTGTACCTAAATTATACTTTTAGTTAACAATATTTATAACCAATAAGATTTTTCTTCTAAAATTAAATAACTGTGTTCTAAAATGTCCTAAACTATCACGATTTGAATTTCAAATACCAAAATTGAAAATAAATTTTCAACAAAAATGGTTTTGTCAAAAAAAAAAAATAAATCAAAAGCAACCGTCTCTCTTCTTCCATTGTTGAATGACGTGAAGCAACCGTCTTTCTCCTGCATAACACTCCTATGAATGAGAAGTGCCTGTGAGACACTTGGTTATCTAAAGGCCAAGTCCCCTCCACTCTTTATATGAATACCTCCTAATCCAATTGACTGCCCTGCAAGGAAGAGAAGGAGAGGACTTTTTGGTCTTCGTAATTGTGAGTGTTGTTGGTGTATTTATTTATTCTGTATCTATAGCCTTATATATATTTATGATTTGAATTTACATGCTTCTCATGCGGGTTCCATTAGATTTGTGGCATGAGTTTCACGGTAAAAATTGGTGTTGTCCTCAAAATATTTTGCTAATTCCAACCTACAGAAAAAAGATGGTATGCAACATTGTTCTCTTTCATGTCTATCTCAATGTTGAGTTTCTTCATGTGTGTTCTAAATTTATGTGTTTGTTTTTTCTTTAATTAGTATTTATAAATAAATAAATAAAATTTATTATTATTGTAGATTATATTGAATAATGCGATATTTGACTACTTTAAATTCCAAAATTTGGTTTTCAAATTGCTTAACAAATGTGCCACATGTTAACTGCATTTGGTACAACTAAAAAATCATTTGCAATCTAAATTTGGGAAGTATAGTATTACCCAGGTCACATTCCACCCAATAATCTTAATGTCTTATATTGGTTTAGATTTCCAATTATAACTCATTACCAGTTTAGAATAAAACAGATATATACGATTTTTGGTTACTTCTAATATTGGTTTCTTCTTTTTCAAACCTTATTTTTAATTTATGTTCACATTGTCTCTTTCTTTTTCTTTTTTTTTTTTTTTAGTTTATGTTCATATTAGTAGAATAGAACAATTTTGATTTTGAAAATACCTTGGGTCCCATAACACTCCAGCCTGATTTTATTTAGTTTTATTTATATAAAAAAAAAAAAAACAATCAAACAAACAAACAAACAAGAGAGGCTAATTAATTTCAACTTTGGCGTTCATATTGATTTCCAGTTATATCTCATTACCAATTTTTTTTTTGTAATGCTCCTGTCTCTCTGTGCATGTGCGTGATGTATAAGGTAAATTATAGAGAGAAAAAGAGAGGGAGAGAACTTGGTGGTTACATTGTGATTTTTGCTCTAAAAAGTAATAAATAAATTACAATCTTATTATGGGCCGTTTGCAAATGAGTTTTTCTATTGAAATTTTGTAGTTACCAAAACAAAAACTTAATGCATGAGATTGGTAACGGTAGCATAAGTGTCAGAACATGAATAGTTCATTGGTTGATATTGAATGGAGCAAAATAATTGTCATTTTGATAAATTTGTCTAAAATATCTTGCAACTTGACGGCCATAATTTTCATGTGTTTTTCGTAAATAAATATCATATAGATGTGATTTTTTTTTTTGAAGTAACTATTGACTTAACAAAAAATAAAATTGAAAAAAAAAAAAAAAAAACTTCCACTAGC
The DNA here is from genome assembly GCA_033977485.1 of Hydrangea macrophylla. NCBI lineage: Eukaryota > Viridiplantae > Streptophyta > Magnoliopsida > Cornales > Hydrangeaceae > Hydrangea > Hydrangea macrophylla. The sequence goes on along the minus strand of CM066984.1, from coordinate 3,162,044 downwards.
GGTTTAATTGTTTCCGTAATTTAAAGTTTTTGTTTAATTGTTTTCCATAGAAATTGGAAAACATACACATCTACATACAATTCGCAATGTTTCCATTCGTCATATGAATTCATCTCTTTACTACTATCATTTTTTTTTGGAAACAATTTATGAAAGAAATACAAAATTTCCAGAATTTTGTCATTGTAAGTTTATTGTACGATTTTATTTTGTCGATTGTGAATTTTGTATTAGTAGTCAAGTTTATTCGCCACCATTGTTATGTGATTGTTATCACCTCATTAAAATTTTCCTAATACCTTAGTAATTAAGTTATTTTTTCTTAATTTTGTGGTGGTTAGACCCCACCTTTGTTATGTGATTGTTGCCACTTCCTTACAATATTTCCGTTCGTCATATGAAAACCATCTTTGATTGGATAATCAGTCATTGGATATACTTAAACAGCTAATAGTACATTTCCTCTATTTGACAGATAAATGTGTTCTATCATGGGTTCGGAATAGTGACTAAGGACCCTTTTTTTTTGTCTAAACTAAAAGTATTATTTTCAGCTCCTAATTTGAGTTGTTCTTAAATAACTTGGTATATAAGTGCAATTTTTTTTTTGTCTCAACTAAGGGATTATTTTCAGCTCCTAATTTGGGTTGTTCTTAAATGACATGGTAAATAAGTGTAGGTTTTTTTTTTGGGATTTGGGGGGGGGTGGGGGGGAGAGTGGCTTTGAATGACAGGGATTACTTTATGCGAAGGATTATATAGCTTCATTATTTTATTTCTATTTTTTTGCGCAGTGCCCGCGGGCACGGGTTTGTACTAGTATATACATATAAGGTTATAGGAGTGACTTATCAAAAAAATATATATATATATATATATATATAAATGAGTCAAATTTTAGAGTATAACAAAAATTAAGTGAAATAATTTTTTTGGCATTTCCTACTTAATTTGGGCCTAATTTAGTAATTTCTCACTTTCTTAACTTTTGACTTAATTTTACACGTTAGGTCTCTCTTCTCATTTCATACTTTCCCTATTCTTCATTTCCCATTTTACATTTTTCCTCCTCTCTCTCTCTCTCTCTCTCTCTCTCTCTCTCTCTCTTCTCCAACCTCTCTCACGGCCTCGCCTCACTCAATCTATCTCCGTCTCGGCCACCCAACCACCAGGCGTCGCCACCAAGGCTTAGTTTGACCCCCATTTTGGTGCTTCTCATTTTTAAAGCATAATTTCATGTTAATTCATTTGGTAACTAGTTTATGAGGTTTGCAAAAATTGGACTTAGGGCTTTTTTGGGGGAAGCTTTTAAAAGCTCTAGAATGTAGCTTTTAAAAGCTCAAGGTTGCTTTTTGGTTTCATGATGTCTTTTTGAAGAGTGCTGTCACTTGTATAAAATTATCAAATAACTTATAAGTAATAAATTTCATAAGCTCTTTTTAAAAAGCCACATGGGGGGCCAAACTAAGCACAAGTGGTCACCATCAGGCACCAGTTCGAGCACCATCCCACTATCGCTACCAAGCTAGTAGGGCTGTAAGCTTCTTTTTAATAACTGAACCGAGCTAACCGGTCAGTTTTCTTAAAATTACCTACAACTAAAAAACCGATCCGATAACTCAAATTGGCAAAATCGACCAAAAGCCAAAAAAATCGAAGCAACTATTTCGGTTGGTTTTCAAAACATGAAAAATCGAAGGTAAAAAAAAAATAAAAAATTGAACCGAACCGATGACAACCCACACAGGTTAGGCATGTTAAATGGGTGACCTATGTATGACCTGACACGATTATGACCCGTTTAAGAATGACACGATTACGATCCGATCCGACTACGACCCGACCTGACCCGATCCGATCCGATTGCCACCCCTAGACTGGCACATATATGACACTTAACTGGACTAATCACACTTCAAACATGACGAAAAGAACTAAAAAAAAGTACCCAAATCTTTTCTTTTCCTTTAAAGTATTTAAAAAAAAAATACTTTACAGAAACAGTAAACATTTAATTTGTTAAATAATCAATATATATGTATAGAATAATTTTTTTTTAAGAAATATCCATCGTTTATTTAATACTCCCTCCGTCCCATAATTAGTGTCCACATTTCCTTTTTTGGATGTCCCACAATAAGTGTGTATTTTTCTAAATTGGCATATATCTTTTGCTTACTTTCCTAAACTACCCTTATAATAAAGACAAAGAAGCATTTATTTGTGGTCCCAAAACAAGCAAAAAATCAAACACCCATCACATCTAAGGGTAAAATTGGAAAGAGGCTCTTTAATGAACCAAATAAATTAATATAATGCAACTTTCTTAAACATTGTGCAAAAAGGAAGTGGACACTTATTATGGGACGGAGGGAGTAATACAATGTGAATTGTTCAACTTCTTAGTTGAGGGCATAAAAGAATAACCACCCAAACAATCTTTCGTTGAGCTTTTGGAGATGAGTAATGCTAGGTGTACACAAATTTGCACACACTTTTGCACACAAATCCTTTAAATGCATATACCCTGTGCTGTATAAGTGGTGCACAGAAAAGTGTGAAAAATTCAAACAGTACAAGATACATATATTTAAAACATTTATGTGTAAAAGTGTGTACAAAAATTATATACACCTAACATTACTCTTTGGAGATTGAAAAGCTTATTACTGGCGCCGCAAACGCAGTCCCCAAACTTCCCTGTAAGTGGAGTCAAAATGCTCTCAATTTTGTTTGGGGAATACAACATAGTACCATTTCACATAAGATGTTCGCTAGTGTGTGTATAGATATATATATGGGTTTTGTTAAAATATTTTAAAAGTAGAAATAAATAAATGGTACAATGTGAGTTTTAGTATTCGGTGTGGGGTTTAGTGTTTGTTTTCTTTATTTATTTTCACTTTTGAAACCTTAACATATGCCCTGAGGGCACATATTAATAAAACCTTATATGTATGTATGTATATATATATATATATGGAGCATTATTCTTGTTAGAGTTGTAGTTTTGTTCATCCCAAAATTGCTCATCTATTTGCTCACTCAACTCTCCTATTGGCTATTAAAATAGGTCCATAACTTTTTAGCATTAATTAATTTTTATTTAATCTTGAGTCTCACAGTATTAACTAATAAGAGAGTTGGATGAGCAATTTTGTGTGAGCAAAAATGCAATCTTCTTTATATTCTCTTCTATAAGGCTGAAAAGTGGGATCCTACGGAAAATATTCGGACATTCCTTTGGTAGAACTCTCATTTTCTCATTTTTTTAAGTCATTTTCTCTATTTGTATATTTACAATTGCAGTCTCTTTATATTTTCACAAATGACATGAAATAGGATAATTTATAGTGACTTCCACTAAACGACATTATAAGTATAGGAACCTCCCTCTTATATATATATATATATGTATATATATACGGGTTGCTAATTTACAATATGGTAGTTATAGGTTAGCAGTGCAAACATTAGTCTTTAGCGACAAAAAAACTCTTTTAGTCACGAAATTTTTTGTCACTAAAAAACCTTGATTTTTACGGACGAAATGCTTCATTACTAAAAGCATTTTTTTCATCGCTAAAAGGACGCGTGTTGTAAGTTAGCATTCCCCTATATATATATACAATTTGTAGAGAATATATAGGGGGCTACTATCCTACAACAAGAAAGTTGTAGGATAGCATTCTACACCAATTTTTAGCGACGAACAAAAGCATTTTTAGTGACCAAAAAAACTTTTAGCAACAAATCTTTTAAAATGTCTCTTCGCTTAAGGAGAAAAAAAATTTGTCGCTAAAAGTGAAAAATTTCATCGCTAAAAAAGTTTTTTTTTGTCACTAAAAGGACTTTCTATTGTTAGTTCACATTCTCATATATATATATATATATATACTAGTTTAAATGCACGTGCGTTGCACGTGAACGGTATCTGTCTAAAAACTAATTAGGAATAATAAGCCAAAATAAAATAAAAAATAAAAAAATAATTAAAAAAAAGATATAAAAAAACACTTAAATTAGGTATAAAAATAATAAAAATAAAAAGAAGAAGAAGAAGAAGAAGAAGAATTCATGCAACTTCCACAATAATAAAGATACACAAAGCACATACAACAATCAATTCATAGGGTAAAAATAATAAAAACTGTTGAATTATTCTTCTTAGACCATTTGTTTATTTGTTCAATAATAATTTTTTTGTTGCTATTTAATTGTTACCACATGTCCTAGCTATAATTCTTTCTTACATCTTTAATATTATTTTGAATTTACTATTTTCTTTGCTCATTACTTAATAAGGACTATATATTTATTAATTGTATGACCACATATGTTAGTATTTCATTAATTTACCGTGTTTGTATAGTAATTTTGTGACGCCCCGCCCCGCCACGAGTCCCGGCGATGGGGTGTCAACCGGCGGAAGTACAACAATAACCCATAACAGTAACAGTAGTAGGCTTTGACACCAATCGGTAACTCCCCAAGTCCAAGACTCCGAGGGTTACCTATATTAAACGTTCATCATTTGGAAACATTTATAAAACAGAAGTCTGGTTTTCATTTGAAACATTCTTTCTTGAAACAAAATGTTTTCAATATAAGCAGCGAAAAATCAGGGTTAAGCTATCCTTTTATTTAAAAGCGGATGGACTAACATTTGTCCAGTTGAAGCATAATATGTTCTTTGAAACCAAATTTCATTACATTAATAAATGATAATCCCCACACACGGGGTCTTCAAACTATAGCGGAAGCATTGTCAAGTCTCGGGGCCTTGCCCTTATCTATATCACCTGAAAGAGAGGTTTAATAGTCCATAAGCCAAAAGGCTCGTATAGTCATATAACCGCACAATAACATCTGTTATATAACATGCATGAGTGCAATGAATGCCAATGTCAATGCATGAAAACCATTTTCATGTCTTTCCAAACACTCACCCTCAATCGTCATTATCATTACCCGGATCATGGGCTTCCCGTCCACGTAGGCCTAGCCTCAAACGTGCGGGACTGTGGGCCTTACGAATTACACGGAGGCCTAGCCTTTACCGTTACGAGGGTTTCTTCCAGCACATCTCGCAATTCGAGTTCCTAGTGGTACCCATCTCACATGCCTACCCACAAATCCGGGATTTCTAAGTTTTCAAAACAAAATCCCTCCTAGAGGGTTTTATGCATGGAAGCCTCTAAGGTCTTCCCTTTTTAAAACCTGGAAGCCTCTAAGGTCTTCCCTTTTCAAAAATTGAAAGCCTCTAAGGTCTTTCATCCCAAAATCATTTTCGTGATTTTCGTGTTCATGCTTATGCTTATGAAATGATATGACATATGCGAGCTCTAAGCATCCAGACATATTCAATATTTCATAAGACAGATAATCAAGGCATGCTATCAATTCAAATCAACACAATAGACATGCTGAAATTATCCAGGTAAACACATAAGGCATAGCAACTCAAGTAATCACTTAAGGCATAGCAGCTCAAGTAAACATGTAAGTACACTATTAACATGTTATACAACTTTATTGAGGGTCATACGGAACTACCGTTCACCGAGTATAGACTGAATAATTAATCAGAATAGAAACCGGAACTGCTCAATCTGTTACAAATCCCAATATACAATAATGCGCGTATATTAGTGAGGTACAACACCTCAAAGCATGAGTACAACTACTATTAATGTAAAGTACAACTCTTAACGCTTAGGGTACAAAGTCCCTTAGCTCATAACAGACTTAAATACAATAAAATAGAAGTTTTCACCAAACTGCCTGAGGTCGCGCGCGCGGGTCGCTTGCGCGGGACCTCGCTTGCGCGGGACCTCGCTCGCGCGAGGCCTCGCTTGCGCGGAGTGTGTTCAGAAGGATCACGTGTTTATAAAAAAATAGTTTTCAAACATAGCGCTCGCGCGACCCCTCGCTCGCGCGGGTCGCGCGCGCGAGTTGTCACAGTGTCGTCTTCTTCTTCCTTTTTCCCCTGTTTTGAAATCAAAGGTTGGTTTTTACCCATTTTGAAAATTTAATCCAAACAGGACTTTCAATATATGAAACTCTTCATTTTTCCGCATAGATTTCAAATATGAAATCAGATTTTCATGAATTAAAACATAGCTCTCGATTTTATCAAAAATCCGAAAGGTGACAAAACTTTAATTCACTCGTTCGTCGCAACCGTTGCGAATTAGCTTTTGAAATTTGAAATGGAGCCTCGTGGGATCGAGACCTTTCATTTGATATAAAGAAATCAAGATTTTGTGACTATTTTTCTGTTCGCTATTTTTAGACCCTTAACAATATACATATGAAATGTATATATATACATAGTTTATAGTGAACTGAAATCAAGACAAAAGCTTAACAAAATCAAAAGTTTGAATTAAAAATCTGAATTTCAATCTTCATGAAATTGTATACATGAATCTGATTATCTATATATATGTACATACACATAACAGTTTAAATAAACTGAAATTACAATTTATGATTGTAAACTTACCCAATTCCAAAATCCAAAGCTTGGATTGAAACTCCTTGAATATGTGTATATGAATCTGTCTATATATCTATGTGTGTGTATGTGTATGAGATCATGTATGTGTAATAATATGTGTGTTGTGTATGTAATAACATATGAGTGTGTGTGTGTGATGTTGTACCCGAGAAAGAGAAGTGCTGAGAGATGGAGAGTTTGGTTGATTGAGAGGTTAGTAGGAATATATATAACCAAAATTGCTTGGGCTCCAAGCTCAATAATTCTAGTGTGTGTTGAGCTCACGCGATGATACACACACACAGGTATAATTAATACAGAACAAATCTCTAAACTGGTATAATTTTAATTATCAAAACGCGAAATTAAAATGCGGGGTATTACATCCTACCCACCTTAAAAGGAATTTCGTCCGCGAAATTCGCACACAGATAATTATTAGCACATAAAACAATTAACTCAAGAAGCAAATAATGGCGGATATCGATCGCACATCTCCTTCTCATTCTCCCAAGTAGTCTCCTCAGTACCATGGTGACGCCACAGTACTCGAACCAAACGAATAGTTCTACCACGAAGCACATGCTCCTTAGCTTCCAGAATCTGTACGGATTGTTCCTCGTAAGATGCATCTTGCTCCAACGGTAAATTAGTCCAATCTAAAACATGAGACGGATCAGGTTCATACTTCCGAAGCATTGAGATATGAAATACATTATGAAATTTTGCCAACTGCGGAGGCAAAGCCAACCGATAGGCAACTTCACCCACACGTTCTAAAATCTGGAAAGGTCCAATGTAATGAGGTGAAAGCTTCTTATCCCGTCCAAAACGAAGCACACCACGACGAGGTGAAACTTTGAGAAACACATGATCTCCAACTTCAAAGGACAATGGTCTCCTCTTCTTATCAGCATAACTTTTCTGTCGGCTCTGAGCCGTAAGTATCCTCGCACGAATCAGTTTTATCTGTTCAGTAGTTTCCCTTACTAGATCTGGTCCCAATAGAGACGCTTCTCCAACTTCTGTCCAACATACTGGAGAACGACACGGTCGTCCATACAGGGCCTCAAACGGTGCCATCTGAATACTCGCTTGATAACTATTGTTATACACAAACTCGATCAATGGTAGGTGGTCTTCCCAACTACCTTTGAAGTCCATAACACAAGCTCGTAACATATCTTCCAATGTTTGTATAGTACGTTCTGACTGACCATCCGTCTGAGGATGAAAAGCCGTACTCAATCTCAATTCTGTCCCCAAAGCTTTCTGGAGACCTTCCCAAAACAAGGAAGTAAACCGCGGATCTCGATCCGACACAATCGAAACAGGGACTCCATGTAACCGAATGATCTCTCGAATATACAAGCGACTAAGGACTTCAACCGAATCGGTCAAACGCATTCCCAGAAAATGTGCAGACTTTGTCAAATGATCCACAATGACCCAAACGGTGTCATGACCACGCGGTGACCTAGGAAGTGCTGTCACAAAATCCATTGTCACGTGCTCCCACTTCCACTCTGAAACTGGTAATGGTTGTAATAACCCTGCAGGTCTCTGATGTTCGGCTTTTACTTGTTGACAAGTCAAACAACGAGATACAAACTTAGCGACATCACGCTTCATGCCCTTCCACCAAAACTGACGTCGCAAATTATGGTACATCTTGTTACCTCCCGGATGCACTGCTAACCGTGAATGATGGAATTCCTTCATCACTTGTTCACGAACTGCCAATGGCACAAACAAACGGTCTTTGAACTTCAACCCACGCTCGGAGTCAAAAGTCCAACCTTCTATAACATCACCTCGAAGAATTCGCATACGAAAAGTAGATGCTACAGGATCAAATTGTTGCTCATCTTTCACTTGTTGAATGATCGATGGTTGAGCCATAACAGCATATAATGAAGCACGATTCTCAGAATCGTTGAGCTCAACCTCAAACTCCCCAATCTGATCGAGCATGCTCCATTCCTGAATGGCCAGACAAGCCAATGAACCTCGTGACTTGCGACTCAGCGCATCGGCCACTACATTCGCCTTCCCTGGATGATATTGTAGTTCGAAGTCATAATCTTCTAAGTACTCCATCCATCGACGTTGTCGAAGATTCAAATCGCGTTGAGTAAAGATATACTTCAAGCTCTTGTGGTCTGAAAAGACATCAAATCATTCTCCATATAAGTAATGACGCCATGACTTTAAGGCGAACACAACGGCGGCGAGTTCTAAATCATGAGTTGGATAATTCTGCTCATGAGGTTTCAACTGGCAAGAACCATAGGCAACAACTTTGCCTTCTTGCATAAGCACACACCCCAAACCAAGAAGTGAAGCATCACAATAAACTGCGTAGTCAACACCACGCTCTGGAATAATCAAAACCGGTGCAGAAGTCAATCGAGTCTTTAAAAGCTGAAAAGCTTTCTCACACTCCTCAGTCCAAATGAATTTCACCCCTTTACGCGTAAGCTTAGTCAAAGGTGAAGCAATACGAGAAAAGTCCTTTACAAAGCGACGGTAATAGCCTGCTAAACCCAAGAAACTACGTACCTCAAATACGTTCTTAGGTGGCTGCCAATCCATAACAGATTCAATCTTTGATGAATCAACTGACACTCCATCTCTCGAGACAACGTGTCCCAAAAATTTCACTTCTGTCAACCAAAAATCAGATTTAGATAATTTACCGAACAGTCGGTGAGTACGCAATACTTGTAGGACAATCCTCAAGTGTTCCTCATGAAGTTCCTTAGAGGAAGAATAGATGAGAATATCATCAATAAATAATCGTGAAATACTCGTTGCATAAGATCCATAAATGATGCTGGGGCATTGGTCAATCCGAATGGCATAACCATAAACTCGAAATGTCCATATCGAGACCTAAAAGCTGTCTTCGAGATGTCTGACTCTCGAATACGGAGTTGATGATAACCCCATCTCAGATCAATCTTGGAGAAACAAGTGGAGCCTTTGAGTTGGTCAAACAAATCATCTATTCTAGGAAATGGATACTTATTCTTGATCGTCACATGATTGACTTTCCGATAATCAATACACAATCTCAGCGTTCCATCCTTCTTCTTAACAAAGAGAACAGGAGCTCCCCACGGGGATACACTCGGGCGAATAAAATCCTTACTCTGGAGATCTTCCAACTGAATTTTCAACTCCTTCAATTCTGCTGGTGCCATACGATATGGCGGAATAGAAATAGGCGAAGTGCCTGGCACCAGATCGATTGCAAAATCGATAGCACGGACAGGTGGTAATTCTGATAAGTCTTCTGGAAAGACGTTAGAAAATTCACAAACAATGGGTGGCAATTCCACAAGAGGAGTGCCCCTCTCCATGGCCAATAAACTAGCCAGAGTTCCAAGAGAAGAATATAAACTACTCCGTGAAAACAACGAGGGTAGCGGCAAATCCAACTGATCGCCCTCGAATCTACAACTGTCTTCCTCAGGAGTGAAAAGAGTAACCCGGCGCTTAAAACAATCTATTATAGCCCGATACTCGACCAACCAGTCCATTCCAAAGATGACATCGAATCCTAGATTCGGCATAACAATCAAATCGACACTCAATTGCTGGTCCGCTATCAAAAGCATACAGCTACGGCAAACATGATTCAAATGAATAACACCTCCAACTGGAGTATCAACAGATAAGATATGCTCCAAGCATTCTATCTCTAAACCTAATACTGATGCAAGTGCTGATGAGATGAATGAGTGTGATGCACCAGTGTCAAACAATATAGATGCCCAAGAGTTAAACAATGGGACGATACCTCGGATCACAGACGGTCCGGCATTTCCAGAAACATGATAAGCAGATGACATAGGCAAAGCAAAAATCCTTCCTTTGGGTTCTTGTTGTTGTTGTGGCTGAAAACTACCACGGTTTTCTGTCCTCTGATAATTACCCTGATTACCTCTGTTCTGGTAGGGTTTCACGCTCTGAGCAGATACTGCCTGAGATGGTGGATAATACGGTGTTGAACCAATCGACTGAGATTTCTTCGGTGGTGGTTGAGGACAAAACTTGATGAAATGGTTCGGATCACCACATCGGAGACAAACTTTCTCCCCAGCGGCATTCACACCTCGCTGTAACCCTAATTGTTGAGAACTTCGATAAGAAGATCTCTATTGTGAATATGATAGTTGTTGTTGCTGTTGAGGAGGTTGGGACTGAAACTGAGACCTAGTCTCTGTCTTAGCTTTCTTAGACAGACCAGTGCTCTTGGCTGGAGTAATGATCTCCCTGGCCCTTTTCAGATCCAAATCTACACTTTCAACACCCAACGCCCTTGTCAAAGTATCATCATAAGTAATGATAGGCGTGTTAGCCAGACTTTTCCGAATGTAGGGTCGAAGACCAGAGGCAAAACGTGTAGCCTTGAAATGATCACTGACCAACTGCTCTTGTGCAAAACGAGCCAAGGTGGAAAACATAGTAGCATATTCTGTCACTGACATATCCCCCTGCTGAAGGGTAAAGAACTCAGGCCTCTTTGCGTCCCTCTGTACTTCTGGGAAGTAGTTATCGAGGAAAAGACTCTTAAATGACTTCCAAGTCATGCCGGCAAGTGGATGAACACTCACAGTGCAATCCCACCAATGGGTAGCTTCTCCAGAAAATAAGTATGTAGCCAACTTGATGCGGAGAGCATCCTCATGAAGATCAATAAATTCGAATATCTTTGTGATGTGCTGAAGCCAATCCTCTGCAGCCATCAGGTCAGAGCTACCAGAGAACTGTGGCGGCTTCCTAGCATCGAAATCTTTAGTAATCAGCCGCTCCCGAGCTCTAGTGGGATTTGTCTCACCTCTCGGAGCATGAGGGGGAGGAGGTGGCATAGCATCTCTAACTGCCCTTGCAATTACATCAGCAACATTCTGTAATCCTTGCGGTCCATCAGGAATATCAACCGGTCCTGTGGAGGCTTCAGACTCAAATGCAACATCATGCGCGTGATCTCGACCACGACCACGACCTCGACCACGGCCTTGACCTTGACCACGGCCTCTACCTGGACCACGTCCTCGAGCACGACCTCGACCTCGGCCTCTAACTGGTACCGACGCAGCCGATATCTGCTCGTCAGCCTCTAGTTCAATACTGGGATTCTCACGACGCGGCGGCATAACTATAATAAGTTCAAATCGAATAAACGAATCACACAACATGATCTAATCACGAAGTGCAATCGACAATACACGTAAATGTCAAGTAAGTAGTTAACATCTCAAGTTACCAAGTAACAAGTTAACACATATCAATTCATACGTCTTTTACTAACTAACATGTCTAACATGTCAACAAAATAAATATGCAAGCACATAACCCGGTGTCCAAAGTATTCGACCCGGTTACGCTCTGATACCATTCTGTGACGCCCCGTCCCGCCACGAGTCCCGGCGATGGGGTGTCAACCGGCGGAAGTACAACAATAACCCATAACAGTAACAGTAGTAGGCTTTGACACCAATCGGTAACTCCCCAAGTCCAAGACTCCGAGGGTTACCTATATTAAACGTTCATCATTTGGAAACATTTATAAAACAGAAGTCTGGTTTTCATTTGAAACATTCTTTCTTGAAACAAAATGTTTTCAATATAAGCAGCGAAAAATCAGGGTTAAGCTATCCTTTAATTTAAAAGCGGATGGACTAACATTTGTCCAGTTGAAGCATAATATGTTCTTTGAAACCAAATTTCATTACATTAATAAATGATAATCCCCACACATGGGGTCTTCAAACTATAGCGGAAGCGTTGTCAAGTCTCGGGGCCTTGCCCTTATCTATATCACCTGAAAGAGAGGTTTAATAGTCCATAAGCCAAAAGGCTCGTATAGTCATATAACCGCACAATAACATCTGTTATATAACATGCATGAGTGCAATGAATGCCAATGTCAATGCATGAAAACCATTTTCATGCCTTTTCAAACACTCACCCTCAATCGTCATTATCATTACCCGGATCATGGGCTTCCCGTCCACGTAGGCCTAGCCTCAAACGTGCGGGACTTTGGGCCTTACGAATTACATGAAGGCCTAGCCTTTACCGTTACAAGGGTTTCTTGCAGCACATCTCGCAATTCGAGTTCCTAGTGGTACCCATCTCACATGCCTACCCACAAATCCGGGATTTCTAAGTTTTCAAAACAAAATCCCTCCTAGAGGGTTTTATGCATGGAAGCCTCTAAGGTCTTCCCTTTTTAAAACCTGGAAGCCTCTAAGGTCTTCCCTTTTCAAAAATTGAAAGCCTCTAAGGTCTTTCATCCCAAAATCATTTTCGTGATTTTCGTGTTCATGCTTATGCTTATGAAATGATATGACATATGCGAACTCTAAGCATCCAGACATATTCAATATTTCATAAGACAGATTATCAAGGCATGCTATCAATTCAAATCAACACAATAGACATGCTGAAATTATCCAGGTAAACACATAAGGCATAGCAACTCAAGTAATCACTTAAGGCATAGCAGCTCAAGTAAACATTTAAGTACACTATTAACATGTTATACAACTTTATTGAGGGTCATACGGAACTACCATTCACCGAGGATAGACTGAATAATTAATCAGAATAGAAACCGGAACTGCTCAATCTGTTACAAATCCCAATATACAATAATGCGCGTATATTAGTGAGGTACAACACCTCAAAGCATGAGTACAACTACTATTAAAGTAAAGTACAACTCTTAAAGCTTAGGGTACAAAGTCCCTTAGCTCATAACAGACTTAAATACAATAAAACAGAAGTTTTCATCAAACTGCCTGAGGTCGCGCGCGCGGGTCGCTCGCGCGAGGCCTCGCTCGCGCGGAGTGTGTTCAGAAGGATCACGTGTTTATAAAAAAATAGTTTTCAAAAATAGCTTGGTCGCGCGCGCGGGCCGCTCGCGCGACCCCTCGCTCGCGCGAGTTGTCAGAGTGTCGTCTTCTTCTTCCTTTTTCCCCTGTTTTGAAATCAAAGGTTTGTTTTTACCCATTTTGAAAATTTAATCCAAACAGGACATTCAATATATGAAACTCTTCGTTTTTCCGCGTAGATTTCAAATATGAAATCAGATTTTCATGAATTAAAACATAGCTCTCGATTTTATCAAAAATCCGAAAGGCGACAAAACTTTAATTCACTCGTTCGTCGCAACCGTTGCGAATTAGCTTTTGAAATTCGAAATGGAGCCTCGTGGGATCGAGACCTTTCATTTGATATAAAGAAATCAAGATTTTGTGATTGTTTTTCTGTTCGCTATTTTTAGACCCTTAACAATATAAATATGAAATGTATATATATACACAGTATATAGTGAACTGAAATCAAGACAAAAGCTTAACAAAATCAAAAGTTTGAATTAAAAATCTGAATTTCAATCATCATGAAATTGTATACATGAATCTGATTATCTATATATATGTACATACACATAACAGTTTAAATAAACTGAAATTACAATTTATGATTGTAAACTTACCCAATTCCAAAATCCAAAGCTTGGATTGAAACTCCTTGAATATGTGTATATGAATCTGTCTATATATCTATGTGTGTGTATGTGTATGAGATCATGTATGTGTAATAATATGTGTGTTGTGTATGTAATAACATATGAGTGTATGTGTGTGATGTTGTACCCGAAAGAGAGAATTGCTGAGAGATGGAGAGTTTGGTTGATTGAGAGGTTAGTAGGAATATATGTAACCAAAATTGCTTGGGCTCCAAGCTCAATAATTCTAGTGTGTTGAGCTCACGCGATGATACACACACACAAGTATAATTAATACAGAACAAATCTCTAAACTGGTATAATTTTAATTATCAAAACGCGAAATTAAAATGCGGGGTATTACTAATTTATTAAACTATAAAATTATTTCATATGTTCTAATTAGAATAAGTTACAAATCAATCATCATCTAACTCTCTTAAATATTTTTTTATATACATTAAAATTTGATTCCTACAAAAAGGATTTAGGGAGCCCTCTACATTCAAGATGGTCAAACTTTTTGTGCTGTATGGCTTGAAAATTCTTAAAATCTTCAACCGAGATTTGTCATAAAGTCTCTATTGCCAAATTGCGAATATAATTGAAAGAATCACATAAGAAAAAATTTTATAACGGGAATTGATATTAGAAAGTAATTGCTTATCCATGGAGTTCACCTAAAGAAAGAGAAAAGATATTGAAACATGACAGAAGAAGGAAAAAAAAATGGAATCCACTAAGACCAAAATAGAAAAAACCAATAGGATGGTAGTTTTAATTTAATTTAAAGTCCTAAAATTTTGAAAATGTATTGATAATCTATATTGAAAGAGACTTTTAGGCTCTATTTGGTGCACATATTGAGATATAGGAAAGAAACGAAAACACTAAGGAAAATATTTTCCTTTGATGATAAGCTAAAAAGGGCCTAAGGGGGTCCATTAATTTGATAAAATTGAAAATTAAGTGTTGAATTTTAAGTACTGGAAATTTTAAGTACTTGAATTTGATGTACATAACACATGAGTATTTCAAGTATTGAAATAGACTGCAATTAGTGATTATTTCTAGTCAAATTTTTTCAATTAAGATATTCAATGGATTTTAGGCTGCATTTTCAATTAGAGTAATGCTAGAGTCACAAAGAGATGCTTACAAAAGGATATGTATCCCATGTGGCAGAATTAAGTGTGGTGACTCTTTCAATTTAGTGGTACATTATCAAATGTATTGTACAAAAAATGTGCTTAAAATTTTATTTTTACCACTTAATTGGTTATAATCACAAGCTAAATTTGTTTAGCTAACTCCCTATATTTTTTGCGGAACTTAAACAATGATAACAATTCTACGAATTATTGCTAATAAAGATAACAATAGTAACTTTTCATAAAGAAAAATACTCAATTAAGTTTTACATTCAATAATTGTGTTGCTAAACGCATGGGTAAAATGGGAATGGAATAAACCACTTCCCTTGTGGCCGAATGGTAAGGCCTCTACGTGTTATACCCAGAGGTCTCAAGTTCGAATCTCAAGGGGGTGGCCACAGATGATTCACCCGGATGCCCTGGCCTCGTGGGATTAGTCGAGGTGCGCGCAAGCTGGCCCGGACACCCACGGTTACAAAAAAAAATGGGAATGGAATAGGACACATGTCAGCATGGTTGTGGTGGATAAGCAAGAGTGAGAAAAATGCACTCTATGTTAAATGGGTAACCAAATATTAAAGTGGTTGAAATTGAATCCTAAAATTTTTTGAATGCATATCTTACCTAGAATAGGTTCGATAGAAGTTACCTTTATTATTGTTGGTATGGAATAAACAAAATCGTGAGTGACTCATCATAGAGCTCCAAAAAAGAAAAAAAGAAAAGAAGAAAACAAATCAAGATTCTTTAAAAAGAGTTATGTAATACTAAGAATTGATATCAGGAGTTGATGGGTATAGTTTTCTGTTTGTGAAATTACTTCAGTACCCTTAATGAAAACTTGATTCAATAACTGTAAATAGAAGTCCCGTCATGAGAAGGGGACTGATGTTACTATAACTAATAGTTTTTTTGTTTTCATTTTGACCATTAAGTTATTGAAAATATTACATTAATAGTAATGAAAATGAAATTTATAAGTAAGTTGAATGAATGAATAGAAGAGTAAGGAATAATAATTACCTTCAATGCAAAGCTTGAAAGTGCACACTTGTGTAAAGATCAATCGTGTTTAGTTCATCATAGCACATTATTAAGAAAACACGAAGAGTAGACTGTTTTGGGAATCTTAATTAAAGTGTAAAAAAATATGTCCAAGGCTATGGAGAACTTGGGAAGTAGAGACGTATAATAGAAATTAGATAATACCAGTAGGTTTTTTAATACTATCATTAGTCTTCTAGTCCAAAGAGAGAGAGAGAGAGAGAGAGAGAGAGAGAGAGAGAGAGAGAGAGAACTAAAATAATGTCTAACAAATAGGGCCAAAAGTAAACCTAGGACTGGGAGGCTTGTGAATTCATGTTATTCTTCTACACGATTAATTTCTAGTACAAAATCCCTTTATTTATTCCTAATACTTGATTTCCTTATTTATCCTAATTTAGATTGGAATTTATTTTATCCAATGATCCAATAATCAATTAATCCATTATGGTCCACTTTAATCAAAGAAGCAAAAAATTGTTACACAATTACTCAAGGAACATACTTGGGTAAAGTTTTTTAGGTGTGGTTTGTTAGATTCCCTCTCACAACAGTGGGTCTAGGGTTTAAAAAAAATAATGTTTAAAATTATTTTATTTATTTATATATTTATTTTCTAGTTAATTAGGGTCTCACAATTGTGAGAGGAATCTAACAAAACCATGTACAGCTAAGGAACTTTGCCCAAATGTGTTCAATTACTAAAATTCTTCTATTAATTAGCTATTGATTAAATGTGAGCTTTTAGATGAATTAGCTCTCAAATATTGTATTAATTGGAGGCTGAATGCAAGATTTCTAATTGGAAGGTAAAATTAATTTTTCAACTTCGCAAGTGTAAAAAGAATCATATACTACTAAGAAATTGGTAATAGGAGTTTAGTTAAGAGTCCTAAAATTCTTCATAGACATTTATTATAACTCTTTAAGAGATACATATATTACTAATCCATCATTCACGTAACCCACCGTGGAGTCCAAAAAAAGAAAAGAAAAGAGGGGTTATTATACTAACACCCCTTCAACTATGACCATTTTCAATTGCCCTCAACTATAAAACTCAACAAATTGACCCTATCAACTATTTTAACTTTTCACTAACAGCCCTTCTGTTAGGTTGTAGTTAGAAAAATGATTACTTTTGTACCATGTTACCAATGTAAAAGTTTTAACAACATAACATTTTTGTCTCTTCTTTGAGTTGTTGAAATTTTAAGAACAAAATTGCCTAAAATTTGGTGTACAACAAAGGGCAATTATTTATGTAACAAAGGATATTTTTGTCATAAAATTTCCAATGGCTCCAAGGAGGGACAAATAGATATCATGTTGCTAATAGTTTGTATCATATGTTGCTCACATGATATATAATAAAAAAAATAAAAATTTAAATTTAAAAAAAAAAAAAGAAAAAGAAAAAAAAAGCGTTCTTTTTTGGAACGGAATTCTAATGGAAGAGGTTTTAGAGAAAAATGCAATATTTAAGGGGAGTTAGTTTGTCAAGTTTTATAGTTTAGGGTCGTATTTAAAAAATAGTCATATTTGAGCTAAAGTGTGATTGACTTTTTTCTTTTCTTTTTTTATTTTTATTTTTTATTTGTAAATTCTGATGGAAACTTGAGTTGTTTGGAAGGAGTTGTAATACACAATAGGATTAATGTCGAATACCATTAATATGAAAGAGTTGTAAAACTGGAGGGATTGTATATAACATGATATATCTAAAGCAGAAAATAAAAAGTTAGGATTATCATGGACGGACCCAAAAAAAAAAAATGGTATACTAAAGTTGTTAAAACTCTAAGAAAATTACTTAAGTGAAAGTGCACCGATTGATAAAAGTGTAAACCACTTATGGGCATCGGTAATTATCAGTTGCTTTATATCTAAAATACTAAAACCGTCCCACAAATGAATTTACCAAAATAACCACTACGATATAGATTTGTAATATTTGTTGATCTATCTCTGCACATAAACATACACATAATAAACAAATATACATACGCATATAATATATACAAAAAGAGGTTATCAAAAAAAAAAAAAAGAGTACAAGAAAAAGAAAAAAAAAACCAATGGATTTAGTTTATTCTAGAGTCCAAGGAGGGACAAATAGATATCATGTTGCTAATAGTTTGTATCATATGTTGATCATATGATAATAAAAAAATAAAAATTTAAATTTAAAAAAAAAAAAGAAAAAGAAAAAGAAAAAAAAAGCGTTCTTTTTGGGACAGAATTCTAATGAAAGAGGTTTTAGAGAAAAATGCAATAGTTGAGGGGAGTTCGTTTGTCAAGTTTTATAGTTTAGGGGCGTATTTAAAAAAGAGTCATATTTGAGCTAAAGTGTGATTGACTTTTTTCTTTTCTTTTTTTATTTTTATTTTTTATTTGTAAATTCTGATGGGAACTTGAGTTGTTTGGAAGGAGTTGTAATACACAATAGGATTAATGTCGAATACCATTAATATGAAAGAGTTGTAAAACTGTAGGGATTGTATATAACATGATATATCTAAAGCAGAAAAATAAAAAGTTAGGATTATCATGGACGGACCCAAAAAAAAAAAAATTGGTATACTAAAGTTGTTAAAACTCTAAGAAAATTACTTAAGTGAAAGTGCACCGATTGATAAAAGTGTAAACCACTTATGGGCATCGGTAATTATCAGTTGCTTTATATCTAAAATACTAAAACCGTCCCACAAATGAATTTACCAAATAACCACTACGATCTAGATTTGTAATATTTGTTGATCTATCTCTGCACATAAACATACACATAACAAACAAATATGCATACGCATATAATATATACAAAAAGAGGTTATAAAAAAAAAAAAAAAAAAAAAAGAGTACAAGTGTTTGCTGTAATTTGCGCGGGCGTTCCAAAACCAATCTGTGGTTCGGTGTGTGTGTGTACGTGCAAACTAATTTCCTATCCGCTTGTGTGAGTGATACACAAGGTTTTAGATCTGACTTCTAACAGTGTGATTGTGTGTAGTGAGTAGGAAAGTACCCTCACTGAAAGTCCTTTAGCAGTACTGAAGCGCACAAGCTAAAAAGTGTCAAGTTTAAACAGGTAAACAAAATCACAAACGGTTTAATAAAAACAGATCTTTATTAAATGCTTGGAAAAACTAAACAGATCTCAAGAACACACCAGACTAGACTGATTATTCAAAAGAACAAAAAAAAATAATAACAAAGGGACGGACCTATTTGCTACTAAAGCTGGAAAAAACAAAGACTTGGAGAAAGTGCTTTGAGTGCTGCAAATACGCTGAATAATGAATGCTGTGTGCTGTTTCGAAGAGACGCGGAGTCCTTTGCTTGGGGGGCCTGCCTCAATATTTATAGCGGCCAGGGCTGATTTCTATTTGGACTATGATTCCTTATCTTACGCCCCAAGTCGTTAATTGATTGGCTGATTGAAGAAGTCCTTCTATATCAATGATTCCTACCCTATCAAGAACTTGATTGCATCAATCCTTTAATTTAGGGATCAGACGCCTCAATCCAGCTGGCCATGCTCATATTCTGTCCTAAACGGATTCTTGTTTCTAAAATTCTTGAAGGTGATGTCATCCTGCCAGCTGTAAACAGCACCGCCTTCTTTTCATCACTCGGCCTCATCATTGCTCCTCCTGGATAAACCGGGCTCAATCAGCTTGCATGACTTTTTTCATGCCCGATCAACTTCCCTTGGTCAATCGGACTTTAACTCTCATTTTTCCTTACACGATGCCCGATTGGTTATGCTGCTGCTTCACTCCACCATTGGGCTCTCAACATGATAGGTTATGTTTTCCCATAGCCCGATGATCCCACCATCAGGCTCTCCTTATTTCTCCCAACAGTCTTGTTCCTTCCATCGGTCTCACTCCTACGTTTGAATTCGATGGTTCAATCATTACTTAGCCCGGCCTCTCCTTAATTCAACTCTACTTAAATCGGGCTCAAAAACATTGACGGTTTTTGGGTGCAAACAACAAGAAAAAGAAAAAAAACAACCAATGGATTTAGTTTATTCTAGAGTCCAACAAAAAGAAAGTTGATCTATAAGGCACACAAACATACACATAACATACAAATATGCATACGTATATTATATATATATATATACAAAAAGAGGTTTTTTAAATAAAAAAAAAGAGTTCAACAAAACGAAAAAAAAAAAAAAAAAACCAATAGATTTAGTTTATTCTAGAGTCCAAAAAGAAAAAAACCAACCAAACACATAGATGTTATTAAGTTGTAGGACTCTTGTGGCATGGACACACTACAAATAAAAAAGTGGTATACTAAACTTTTAAAACTCTAAATTCTAAGAAAAATAGTTAAGTAAAAGTGCACCGATTGATAAAAGTGTAAAATACTTGTACACATTAATACATTTATATATATTATAGATATAGATATATTCGGCGATAACCTCCCTCATATATGTGAAAGCTAAATTGGCCTCCCCTCTAGAATGTGAACGTATGTTATAAATTACACGGACCTATATTAAATGAAGTAATAAATACGGGAACTGCCTCATATATTTATGAGTTAAATTGACCGTCCCTCTCAAATGTAAATTTATAATGGCATTGACGGAGAATGCAAAAGTATCATTATATCGCAAAATAAAGCATATTTTGAATGTAAACAAAATAAATTAATGGATAAATATCACTTACCTCCCTTGAGGTTTGGCTTAATAACACTTTTCTCCAAATTTCAATAGTAACGTAACACTTACCTCCCTTGTCAGCGTTTGTCAGTTAACGGGCTTAACAGAGATGATAAAGTTACCAATTTACCCTTAATAAAGTGGGTGGGTGCCTACCATGGTGGTCAAATTGGGGGTTTTTCTATTTTTATTGCTCCGGAGTGTGATAGGATTTTTGGTATCAGATCTTTAGATTATGGTACTTTCATTTACTAACAATTCCACACTATCTGGTCCTAGTATTTAAGATTTCCTGAGATGAGATAGAGGGGCACAAACAAATGCATATAATACAAAATACCAAGGTTAAAATTATAAATTCAAAGAGTTGAGGGGAGCCTTCATCCCCTGATCCAACATTGGCTCTGCCCCTAACTATACATGGTCCCAACAAAATAACATTCCTTTTTATGAACACACCATTATATATGTTTTTTTTTTTTGTTACCTGCCATCGTTAAGTTTGAAGTAACTAGAGTATTGCGATCTGCTATGGAAGAATTAGTGTCATTTTTCAAATTATAAAGGAGCGCATGGTAAATTCAATTAGCAAACCATCACGTGATTTGAATGGTCTTTTTTTTTTTTTTTTTTTTTTTAAAAAAAAAAATCAGGTTCAAGTTTTTATTTTTGATAAGGTTCAACCTTAATATATACCAATATGACGTAACCAAAACAATATATATATATATATACACAAATATGTAATTTGCAGTCAAATCCCAAATACATCTTTGAAGGAAATGATTGAGGGACAAAGTTCTCGACAACAACAAAATGTTCATAATTTTCAAAGAGTAGAATGACTGCTTAATTTAAACGAGTAATGCTGTGTTTTTCAAATTGTATATCACAGATGTGTTCCTAACACATATGACAGTAGGATACCTTCATTGATAGTTAGTGGGACATTTCAACATCCTTTGGTAATGGGGGCTAATGCCATGGGAACACATTTGAAATACAAAATTTAGAAATTATAGATATTATCAATTTTAATTCATTCATTACTTTATAAAGAATTTTTAGAAATTATAGATATTATCAGATTGTACATATGCTGACGGAAGCTGCGAAAAAAAAAAAAAAACGAAATGGGATTTACATAGGTGTGTAGTTGTTGAAGAATGGTTCCTCCTTAAAATAGATAAATGTTAAAATCCTCAAAGACTTGGATAAAGTCTTTGTTTGCCTGGTACAAGGAACCTAGTAAAAATGACCAAATCAAGGACTATTCAACTATAAATAGAGGCCTCTTTTCACCTTAGTTTTATCATCTCTCGCTATTCTATCCTATAGACAAGCAATTAAGAATTAATCCAATTTTGGCGTCAATTGTAATCATGAAGATGGGCTTCGAGTTCTTTGTAGCCACGGCCATTTTGGCTTTGGCATTCTCATTTGTCTCTGCTTCTGATCCTAGTCCTCTTCAAGACTTTTGTGTGGCTATTAATGACTCCAAATCTGCCGGTACAATCAATTCATTTCTTTTCTACTTAATTTGGCAATTGCATGCTCATATTTGGATTGTATATTATTATATATACATATGTAAAGTAATTAGCCAAATAAGTAAACTTCTACTTCTATGGTTTTTTTTTTGGATGTGTGTGTGTGGTTTTTAACGTTACTATATTCTTGCTTACCATAAAAGCTATCTCCTTAAAGTATCACCATGACTATTCATTTAGATGAACATCGGTGATGGAGCCTCATTATAGAGTGAATATTGGCTATAATGGGGATACCATGTCATACCCTCTAATGTTATACTAATACATTTTTTAGTTTTGTTGAGTTGGACTTAATTTCCCTTAAACATAGAGGGACATTGAAATTTGAGTCTTTCACCCCTCCTTTATCGAATTAGCAATTGGACAAATGGAGAAATCAATAAATTTGATTGATTTGTGATACCATATCAGATTTAATGATCTGATAACATTGATTTTTAATTTTAATTTTAATTTTTATGTGTACAGTGTTTGTGAATGGAAAGTTCTGCAAGGACCCAAAGCTTGCTGTAGCAGAAGATTTCTTCTTTTCAGGGCTCAATATTCCTAGAAATACATCGAATCCGGTTGGATCAACCGTCACTCCTGTTAATGTGGTCCAAATACCAGGACTCAACACTCTTGGTATTTCTTTAGTTCGTATTGACTACGCACCTTATGGCCTCAACCCACCGCACACACACCCTCGTGCCACTGAAATCCTTGTTGTCCAAGAAGGTACCCTATACGTCGGCTTTGTCACCTCCAATCCTGAAAACCGGCTCTTCACCAAGGTCCTATACCCCGGAGATGTGTTTGTGTTCCCAGAGGGTCTCATTCACTTCCAATTTAATGTGGGAAAGACCAATGCAGTTGCATTTGCGGCTTTGAGCAGCCAAAATCCAGGCGTCATTACCATCGCAAACGCAGTCTTTGGGTCCAATTCGAAGATTTCTGCTGATGTTCTTACCAAGGCATTCCAAGTAGACAAGAATGTGGTTGACTACCTTCAAGCACAATTCTGGTGGGATAACAACTAAGGAAGTTACGACCACTTCTACACTAGTAGTAAATTACATATGAGTGATTTGTTTTGGTTAAGGAAAAGCTAGCAGATATTACATTCTGCTCCTAATAAGCTACCAAGCATAAATAATTGTCTTTTGTATGTTGGGCTTGTATCAATGCATGACATTCGTACTAAATACTAGTCAAGTTTGTTAAATACCATCTCTCTCTCTCTCTCTCTCTCTCTCTCTCTCTCTCTCTCTCTCTCTCTCTCTCTCTCTCTCTCCGTACGATTCCCTCCCCCTCACTTACAGACAAGCAATGGTGAGCCGAATTCAACTGAAATTTCGAAAAAAATGCATTTATATACATAATTTAATGCTCTGAAAATTATTATTTTCTAATTTGGGTGTGTGTAATGTGTTATATGTTGCACGATAAAACTTTATGTGAAATGGGTTGCATGGAAAACAAAATGCTATTGAGTTTTAGTGCATGAAAATGATTAAAAATAAGTATGCAATTTTTTTTAGAGACGGGAAAATAAATCTCTTTTGGGGTTTTTTGCAGGGGCGAACCCAGGATTTTGGTCAGTGGGGGCCTAAATATACGGGGGTTTGGGAGCAGCGCCCCCGAGGCGAATTTTTTAGGTTTACTTATACACAATTATGTGTAAAAGTGTAAAATTGGTTTAAAACCCCCAGTTTGGGGTAAATCATGTAATTTTAGGGGGCCTTCTTCAAAAATCTGTAATATATTACATATAAATCTAGAATTTTCAAAAGTCCAGGGAGGTCTGTGTCTAAAACCTATAAAATATTGTATGTAAATCTAGAATTTTTAAAAGTTTAGGAGGGGACTGTGTGAATTTTAGAAGGGTCTATTTGTAAAATTTGTAAAATATTACATATAATTATGTAATTTTCAAAAGTTCAGGGGGGGTCTGTACCACCCCTGAGGTACACTTCGGTCCGCCCCTGGTTTTTTGGTTACGTGTTTTTTATAAGCGATTCTGTTTGGTCAATTGACCGTTAATAGCTTAAGGAAAGTAATTATTACTTATCTCCAAAATCAGGAAATTGGTTAATTTACAATAACTCGGGCGTTTTATTTATGAAGGAGTGATCATGCTATGGTTCCCAAATTTGGGATATCTTAAATGTTATCAGAGGTGTAACACATATAGTAGTAGTCAGTGGTCCTACAACCACGGTCATATCATGTGATACGATTATCAATTATTTTGGAAACTTAAAATTTTTGGCTTAAATACATTTTACACCTTTATAGTTTGGTCCGTGTGTCATTTTGGTCCCTAAACTGTCATTTGTGTTAATTTGTGCTCCAAGTTTGTTAGTTGGGTCGGAAGGGTCCATCTACAGGAAAAATGTTCTTTTTCCACGCAAAAAAAGTGTCAAGAATAACCCAAAAGCGTTGCAAAAATTTTTTTCAGCGCTTTTCCCGGCAGTAGGATAAAAAATTTATGTATCCTCATCAACCTGTGTTGAGTATCCATTTGGTTCATTATGATTTAGGCTACTATCTGCGTCGTTCACAAGATCATGCATATTATCCCTTCCATACCATTTATTTACTTCCCTTTCTTCACTAACAAGTTGTGAGGATGTTGTAGATTCGCCATGATAAACCCACTTAGTGTAAGTTTCAAGAAATCCATGCATATTTATGTGCTCTCATATACATCCTTGCTTCTCTGGTTTATGCTATTGCGACAATGCTTGCAGGGACACTTGATTTTTGCGCTAAGATGTTTATTAGCATAGGCAAGCTCAACAAAGAATTTTGCCCCTTGCATATATACTGAAGACACTTTGTTGCATATTTTAATCCAACTCTTATTCATATTCAATCTCAATGAAATTGTCAACATTTGCAAGTAAAAAGTTCAACAAATATAGCCAAATTACACAACTTCATTTACTAACCTAGGAATAGGTATTCACAATATGGTAATTACGCTTTCTTAAATAAATGGAGATAAAAAAAATAAAAATAAAAATAAAATAAAAAAAGCCCAAATAACCAGAAATATGTTGTAATATAAAGGCTTAGACAAAAGCCCCAAATGTTTAATCTATACAAATAATAACAATGATTATAATCAAGGACAACATGTTGGAGAAACACAATCTAGAAAAGGGTCAAAAAAACAGTGACAACTTGGTTTATTGTCAAACTAACATAATCGTGGTTCTCACCAAAAAAAAAAAAAAAAAAAAAAAAAAAGAAAAAGAAAAGAAAAGAAAAGCAAGACTTTGACTATACTAGATCATATTTAAAGTATATATTCTGTAACATGCCCTAATAGATGTATTTTTTTTTTTTTTTTTTGGAACAGCAGATTTTATTAAATAGCCAAAAAGGCTAAAGATGATACAACCACCAAAGCACCCACAAATGCCCTTATACAAGCCCCCCATACCCAATCCCTTGTAACAAAACATCCCAAAAAACACCAAATGAAAAAGCACCCCCAAGCAATTAGCGCCGCCCCAGCACAATAGCTACACCTCATAGCATACTCAATATAAAAAATTAAAGAACATGGAACAAAGCCTCCAAATCAGCCAATTAATCCAAACCCTCTGAAAATAGCTACCCCTAATAGATGTATTTTCACTTTTGTTTTAACTATGAAGCACAGACCCTTGAAAAGGCAATCATACCCACACCAGGTGCGCCTCGGATTCGTCTAAGTTATTTTGAAGAAAAAAAACACAGATTCCTCATATAATTTTGAGAAATTTGGGGGTTAAAAGAGAAATATCATAAAATATAATAAGGATTGTCTAGGGTACACACTAATACACGAATATATTTGTACACACTAACGTACTAACATTGTTTTCATATTATTTCTTCGCATTGCATTGTTTATTAGTAAGCTTACTTGATTATGTTACTTTTGTGCTTGTGAATTATCACCCAAGTCTACATTACAAAGAAGGAACAAGAAGTTTAAAAACAAGACAATGTAGTTATACATATGTTTTGGCTAAAAATTAATTATGACCGGGCATGCCAGGGGTTTTGTACGAAGACCCAAACGTGTAATCAAAATGATCCCTAATCGTTGTGTGATACGGATCACGCGATTATTGGAAAATAAGGATAACCCTTCCCTTGAGGTTCAATTACTCTAAAGCGGGTAATTTAGTTGAGTGGTGAAACAAATAAAACAAACCAATAGAAATTAATTTACTCAAGCGGATGATAAACAAGCGGCGAAGCTTTTGAAAGATGGATTCATCAAACAAACTGTAGCACACTGAGCACTAAAACTATACACAAAAGCATGTTATTTAATTTGAAAGGTAACAAAGAAATGTTGACTGAAAAGTAATTACAATGCAAGAAGTAGAAGTAAACAAAAACAGTGACTAAGAAATAGAAAGGATATGAGCACTAGATGCAGCCGCTGGGGGCTGTTTGGCCTTGTGTGAGCCCCATTGCTTGTTGCTTGGCATAGAGTATTTATAGGTGTTGAATGTAATTTCCATATTCTTTTTTTTTTTTTTTTTTTTTTTTTTTTTTTGCTCAGAACAAGAAGATAATATTAATCGAAAGGGGGTAACCCAGATCCAAATTGATGTGCATCCTCAATGGCAAAAACAAAGGGAGGAATGTCATCAATCGGGATGGGACCCGAGCGGTTACAATTGTGGGCCCAATGGGCCAAATTGTGAGCTACAAAGTTAGCAGATCTATGAATCTTAGCAACATTCCAAAAACCAAAACAAGTAGACAGCAAAGATCTACATTCCCGAATTAGAGAATCAATCACCCAATCAGGGGTGGAATTCCATTCGCGAAGAGGGGTGCAGACAAGCAGTGAATCCCCTTCAAAGATAACATTTTCCAGACCATGAGCAGCAGCCTCCTTAATGGCGCAAGCAGCAGCCCGAGCCTCGGCTAAGAGAGGATCCAGTGCTTCCACCCTCCAAACAAAAGCAAAAAGGGGGGTTGCAGAAACATTCCTAGCAATAACAGCCAAAGAGGAAGAATTATTCCTGATTGCCACATCAAAATTAATCTTAGTCCAGTTCGGTGGGGGGGGGGGATCCAGATGCTGGGATCAGGCCGTGGAGGAGAGAGAATGCTGCGTTGGGCCGCCCAGTGCTCACCAGCCAAGGAGCTGATCCGATTCACCCAAACAGAAGCTTTGAAGACAAGCTTATCATGAAACATTTTGTTTCGAAGAGACCAAATCTGTTCCAACATCACAGACGCGAAGATGGTGAAGAACATAGATTCCTCAGGGGGGATTCCAAGAAAAGCCGAAGGGTTGAGGATTATCTTGACCCAAGTATCAATGCCAAGAGGGACAAGAGAGGTAATATCAATCGGCCATCTCGACGAACGCCAAAAGATACGGGCAGCTGGGCAATCCATAAAAAGATGGTCCCGGGTCTCCAACGCAAAACCACAGATGGCGCAAGCTGGGTTGTCGATTTGAAAGCGGGAAGCCAAAATATCTTTGGTAGGAATCGCTTTAGAGACCAATTTCCATAGGAAAATTTTGTGGCGACAATGTAGCTTAGCATTCCAGAGACTGTTCCAAAAGGGGGGTGGGAGGTGGCTAAGGAAGGAGAATCTTGCTGACTGGTCCACCAGATAAGCAGACTTGACAGAAAATAAACCCTTCTTATCAGGGGCCCAAATAAAGCTATCATTGCTTCTGTGGGTCGGCAAAGTGATGCGACAAATGGCATTGACAGAGTCGGGGGTAAAAAGTGCCTTGAGAAGAGTGAGATTCCACAAGCCTGAAGCGGGGTCCATGAGCTCCGCCACACTGTTAACCGTTGGTCTCACAGAGAGATTGGGAGAGGGAGAGCCGTTTGGAAGTCCAGGAACCCATGGATCCGACCAGATTTTGGTACTAACTCCGTCACCAATGAGTTTGCAAACTCCTTTCTTTAAAAGAGGGATAGAGGTCAGAATCCCCTGCCAGATCCACGAAGCGTTGGACACTTTCCTGGCATTGAGCAAGCTTTCACTTCGATGGTACTTTCCTTTCAAGAGTCGAGCCCACAATTTACCTTCATTACACAGGATTTGCCAGCCAAGCTTGGAAATGAGAGCCATGTTGTAATCTTTCATCCTTCTGAAACCCAGGCCACCCACATGCTTTGGGCGGCAGAGAAGGTCCCAAGCTTTGAGGCAAAGACGTTTCCTGCCTTCCTGAAAATGACCCCACCAAAAATTCTTGAAGGCTTTGTCGAGTTGTGAGCAAATCGAAACAGGAATGGGTATTGTGGACATGGTGTACACAGGAAGGGCTTGGGCAACGCTCTTGATGAGAGTTCCTCTGCCCGCTTGGGACAAGAGAGCTGCTTTCCAACCTTGGAGTCTCGATTGAATTTTGGAAAGAACTTCCGCATAAAGTTGCTTTTTGGACCCATCCAAGGAGAGAGGTAAACCCAAGTATTTAGTATTAGGAGGGGCTCTCTTGAGTCCAGTCTCGAGACAAATAGCACGGGCCACATCCGGGCAGGTGTTGCGACTAAATAAAATCCTGGACTTGTTGTGGTTTATCCTTTGGCCAGACCAACTGCCAAAGTTGTAGATACATCTCAGGATATTGTCGGCTTCATCTGGTTTTGCTTGTCCAAAAACAATCAAATCGTCCGCAAAAAGCAGATGGCTAAGGAAAGGGCACTCCCTCCCAACTTTAACACCCTTGATTGACCCATTAACAGCTTCTCTATCAATCATTCTAGACAGCACATCTGCGCACAAAATAAACAGAAAGGGAGAAAGAGGGTCTCCTTGCCTGAGGCCTCTCTCAGGTTTAAAGAAGCCGGTGGGATTCCCATTGACCATCACAGAGTAGGACACAGTTGAGATGCATTGAGAGATCCAATTGCACCAAATATCGTTAAAGCCCAAGCATTTTAGGACCTGTATGAGGAAGGACCATTCAATGCGATCGTACGCTTTTTCCATATCGAATTTGATTGCCAACCACCCATTCTTGCCTTTTTTGTTTTTCATTGAGTGCACGATCTCGTGGACGATTATGCTGTTATCATGAATGGATCTCCCTGGAACGAAGGCTGCTTGCATGGGGGAGATTATTTTGTGCAAGAGTGGCTTCAGTCTGTTAGTAAGGATCTTGGAGATGGTCTTATAGATGACGTTACAGAGACTGATAGGCCTGAAGTGATTCACCGTGGTGGGACTGGTCACCTTTGGAATAAGAGCAATATTCGTGTGGTTAAGGTGTTTGAGAATGAAGCCACCGGAGAAGAAACTAGCCACAGTATCAAGGACATCCTGCTTCACAATGTTCCAGAAGGTCTTGAAGAAAATAGCCGAGAGCCCGTCAGGGCCAGGGGCTTTAGTAGAGCCTATCTGAAACAGAGCAGCCTTTATTTCTTCCTCACCCGGGATAAGAGTCAGATTATAATTGTCATCCGGAGTGATATTCTTCTGGACTAGGCCTTCAAGATCATTAGGGAACCAAGGCTTGTCAGACTTGAAGGTGGATTGAAACTTTGACACAAAAGCCTCAGAGATAATACCAGGATCATCCGTCCAACCCCCGTTGTCGCATTTAAGGTAGTCAATTGAGTTCTTTCGTCGCCGAATGATGGTTGAGAGATGGAAAAAACGAGAGTTGTTGTCACCTTCTTTAAGCCACGAGATTCTGGATTTCTGTTTCCACATGATCTCTTCTCTCTTGAGATTCTCAGCCAGCTCCACTTTAAGATTAGAAATTCTAGTTGTGTTGGAAGGGGAAGGATCCCTAGCTTGGAGCGTTTCGATTTCCCTTGTCGCATTTCTGATGATGTCCTGAACTTTGCCAAACTGGCTTTTGTTCCAGGATCGCAGGGCAGTTTTCACAGCCTTTAGCTTTTGGCAAAGCCTAAAAGAGGCTGAGCCCCAAGTTGGCGTGTATCTCCAGACATGATCAACCACAAGGGCACAAGAATTGTCACTAATCCACATGGCTTCAAATTTGAATTGTCGAGGAATACCAGACCGTTCCCCAAGAGAATTGATAACCAGAGGAGCGTGATCGGACGCAATTATGTTGAGATTACGGACTGTTGCACGTTGAAACATATCTCTCCAAGCAAGGTTGGAAATGCCTCTATCAAGTCGCTGGCGGATGTTGGCCTTAGAAGACCTCCCATTGTCCCAAGTGAACAAATTACCAGAGCAGCCCAGATCCACCAGGCCATTTGTGTCCATGAAGCCCTTAAGGCCGCCGGTTGAGGAGGACGCGAAGGGTCTGCCACCCCTTTTTTCAGATTGATTGGAAATACAATTGAAGTCGCCAAAGGCTAGCCAGGGCATGGTAGCAGACCCTGCAAGTTGTTGAAGGTTGTCCCAGAATTTGGCTTTGTCTTTCCAGTAGGGGGGGCCATAAACTGCTGTGAGGACCCACGAAATATTGGGAGGGTCCGAAAATACTGTAGCCGAAATCAGGTTTTTTGAGGAACCAGAGGGGACCATGTCAACACCATTACACCAAGCAAGGCATAGTCCCCCTGACATATTGATCGCAGGAACAAGAGAAAAATTAGGGAACCCAAGCTGATTCATTAACCGAGCCATACTCGCTGAACAAATCTTAGTTTCAGACAAGAAAATACAATGAGGATGGTATTCTCTTATCATGGCCCTGAGAGAGCTAACTGCCGTGTCCCGGGCCAGGCCACGGCAGTTCCAAGTGATAAAAATCATTGGCCGAGAGGGGGCGATCCGCCCTCCTCATCGGCAAAAGGTTGTGCTTGGATGCAATTGACTGAAGAAAGAGTAAAACCTCTAGCATCTTCATCAATTAGGGACCAGCTCACTCCCTGATTAGTACCTCTTGTGGTTTTAGCACGACGCTTTAGATTATGTCTCTGTCTCCAAGCTGGCATTTCTGAATCGGTAATGCAGACCTGTTCAGGGGTTTGGAGGGTGGTGGAGGTGATTGGGGGAGAAGAAGAAATGGGGTACAGGGCCAGGTCTCGGTTGGGGACATGATTTTTTGATCTTTTGGAGAGAGGAAGGATTGTGGCTTTTTCAACAAATGGGCGCTTTTGGTTGGGTCTATCAGAATAAAGATGAGGAGTTTGGTCAAGCTGGACTTTGTTGGGGTTGATTTCTTGAAGGAGGATAGCTTTAGAGGATGCGGGGGTTGGGTCCGTGGAAGGAAGAAATGGTAAGGGCCCAAGAAGAATGGTAGTAATGGATCTCTGAGAGGGTAGCAAGTCACAGGCCATAATGGACTGGGCTGAACGGTTTTGGCAGGGTCTAAGATGGGGAACATGTCTCATGATAACTCCCCACTATTGCAACCTCTCCACTACTAGTTAGCCACCACCCACTAAGTTGGTAACTTCCCCACTAGTGTGGTTAATTAACTTCCCACTTGCATAACACACAACCGGTCAAAAATATAAAAATACATTTTTATATTTAGGGTGTAAACAATATAATTTATATATTCTATAAAAAAAATTAAATTATATATACCATTACATACATATTTTCTAAATATTAATACAAGTACTATCGCCGCACATGCACCCTTACTTTTAGAATTTTCGCGAATCTCTGGCACCTGCGTCCTAGTACCCAAATCCGCACACCCGCGCAAGTGCATCAAGGGTTTTTATAGAAACAAAGAAAAGGGAAATACTCTGTTAGGCATGTTAGATTGTGATTTAGTTTCAGCCATTAAATTCTTTCAAAATCACAATTTTAAGTCAAAAAGACGAGGAAAGGAAGACAAAAGGAATATCATTCTTTTTTTTTTTTGAACGGCAAATTTCATTTATATAGTCAATTACAAAGCAATAAGCATCACAATTTACATTTTCCTCCAAAAGTCGGAGACCAAAACAAGAGCCCCAAAAACCAAACTGTAGGTTCCAATTTGAAACCAACTTCCTTTTAATGAATTTCGGAGGGAACCACCAAAACGAGAATAAAATAGTAAGCAAACAAAAAATTACCCCCTACCCATCACAAAATTAGAAATGTTAGCAAAGGCACAAGAAACAAATTTGCAAAGACATGTGCCAAAAAGCTCCCCAAAACTGCAGAGACCCGAGATGTCAAAAATCCACTCCACTTTATTTAACTAACAGCAACATGAGCAACTTTAGCAAACAAAACCAAAAACCCCACCAGGTTGCACTTGATAACTTTTCCAATTGTTTTCACCAGCGTAATTCCACAATGAGCAAGCAATTAAATGCACCAAGACCAGGCCTGTATGAACCTGGAAACGCAGCAACCCAACAATTCCACAGCACAAAACCATTGTACGGGGGATCCAAGGCAAACTAATCAAACTGACCATATAAAAAAAATGCTACAGCAGCGGCCTAGAGCACAAGAATTCTGTATTAAACTCTTCAAACAACCCCGTACGTGTAAACTCACAACCCAGCAAAAACCAGAGCACAACCATCTGTAGTGGACACTTCAAAGACAGCCTTAGAAGAGAAGAGAAGAGAACTTTGCTTCGACTCAGGATCAAACCAGTTTTGTCACCCGGTAACCAAGACAACAAGTTTACCTGCAATGGAATCTGCTATCCCAATCCCATCACAAAAACAGACTGTTAGCATAAGCACAAGCAAATTCTGCAGGATATGAACCAACAAACTTCCCAAAACAGCAGAAACCCCATGAAGCCAAAAATCTATCCAAAAAGTCAACAAGTTTACCCCAGGAAGCCAAATATCTATCCACCTAAAAAGCTACCAACACCTATGAGCAACTGGGGCAAGCAATACAAAAACCACTCCAAGTTGCACTTGCACATCTTTCTCAATTGGTTTTGCAAGTGTTTTCCACTATAAACAATCAATAAAAAGACCCCAATCCAAGTCTGTATGATCCAAAACCGAGGCATCCCAATAATTTTCCTAGCACAATGCCATTACATAGGAGAATCCAAGGCAAAAAGACCAACCTTAGCTAAGCTGTCACACCCCAATCCGCCTCATGCGGATTAGAACACGTGTAACAATGCTACAAGAGTTCAAGTACATTAATTTGCAAAGAAACATTCGAATTACTAAGAATCGCATGTGTTTAGCAACATTAAACAACTCTATTGTTACAAAACAGCCCCCAAGGGTAAAATGGTAATTAATAAGGTATAGCAAATTTTATACCAAAAGATAGGTCTTTGAGTCCCGGTTCCAACGCAAAAAAACGGCGCGCGAATTCGAGTTTTCTAGAGTGAGTTATGTCCGTTTCTGTAAAAGTCGTCGGTGCTGAAACTGAACCAGCAGATCGATTCGCCCAAAATCGGATCGATCCGGTTTTGGCTGAATGACCACTCTGGCTCCTCCAGATGCCCCCGATCGATACGCTCAAGGCCCGGATCGATCCGGTTTCTGCAGAAGTCATATTTTAGCAGAAAACCCCTGTTATAACAGTCCAAACATACCCAAAACCAACCCAAACCTCATAGAACCGTAACCAACCATTTTTAAATCATTTGAAACACATTGAAACATTTCCAACACCAATTTAAGTTCTTCCAAACACTCAAAATATAAACATCACTTTATTTAGATCAAGCTAAGCCATAGACACATCCTTTGAATCAAATCAAGTGTGTTTGAAGTTCAACTCTTGGCAAAAGTTAAGATTTCATGAAACCTTCTTGGAAATGAACCCAAGTTATAACCAACAACAGAAAACATTAAAGAAGCATTTCAAACCATCTCCAAGCTACCATTTACATAAACCTTCCAGCAAGAAGATCAAACCTCACAAAAACATTTATTTACAAAGGAAACTTGACCAAAATCTACCACCCATGTATCCGGACTTGCCGGAATGATCCAAACATACAACCTACAACTTTCACATAGAAATTACATAAGTTCCTTCAAATCTACATTAAACACATGAGTCGTAGGATTCCAAAACTAACTCCATGGATGCAACCACGAGTCAAGTCTTTAATCCACAAGTCAAGGATACTAACCCACAAGTTACATTATATTACAAGTTATGAACATATTTCAAGACCCAAATCTCTCCAAATATACACCACTTGTGGTTTACAAGTACAACCCATACAACAAAACTCATAAACAACATCAACTTGGACTTGACATATTACACCCTCCCAAAACTCAAGTTGTTTAAGCATTAGAGTTACATTTTGAAACTAAAACCATCTAAGCATATGGACATAACCACACATATTTACAACTCCCAAGCCCAAACCCGACGTGCCGATCATTTCATTTCCTCCTCTCGTGGCGTACCTGCGGTAGTTATTCAATAACCACAACAGAAAATAATATTTGTTTAAGCTTTCGCTTAGTGAGTAAAACTAATCACATGTATGAGTATATGTCATATCCAATGCGCAAATCCACAATCAACATATCATTTAGTCTCCAAAAGACCAAATATCAATTCACCGTGTCGTTGCTCTTGCCTTTTTCCCTTATGTGCATATAGCACCTCTAATTCACACCATCTCACATACCCTTCCACAGCTAGGTCGCCACCCACACACCTTTACACAGTTAGTGTGGTGAGCACCCTTACACCGTTGGGTTTTTCCACGTCTCCTTATTATGGAGTAAATCCACGGTGAATCAACATAAGGCTTTCTTCAACCCACATAACACATAATCACATAATCATTTCAAGTATGACAATTCTTGCAAAATTAAGCATGTTAAGCTTCCAATTTATACTATCATGCTTTAACCATCATAATTCAACACATTAACATCATAATCAACATAATACTTCATAAATTGTAACATTAAACACAATTATACATTCAGCCCATGGATTAGAGTCACTCACCTTAGCAAAATCTACCCAAATTAAACCAAGAAGATGCTGAATTTACCAAATCCTAACCCAAATCTTACTCCAAAGTAGTTCCTACACGTTTTCGGCAAGTCGCTTGTCACCGATTAGAATGAGCTACCAAAATTCGACGATTAAAACGTAAATAAAAGACATAGAATCGACCGTCTCACCTCTACGAGTCCGAAAATGGCTTCGATTCGTGAATCCGACAAACAACGGCGACGGAACGGCGAGATTTCAACGTCGGTGACGGTTTCTCCATCTTTCTCTCCCGAGCTCTCTTCTTCTTTTCTTTAATCTCTACAGATTTTGAGAGTCTTAACTCTCCTAGTGACACACACACATCACATGCAAGTGATGTGTCACTAGTTTTTTTTTCTATTTTCGTTTACACCCCCGAATTTCTTAAGTTCCTTATTATAAAATCCACCAAACATTCCATTAACTACCCAATTATCTAATGAGTGTTTGTCTAAGTTCCGTATGGGTCCTAACATGGGTCCCACATATTTTGTGAAATTGCTATCACACCTACTAATTTTAAATCTTTTTCATTTATACCCTTATTTGGGTGTCAAATGCGAACACATAAATCATCATATAATATGAACGCATTTAAGCAAATATTCATGTAATCACATAAATGCATTTAACATATAAAATGCAAAATTTCATTTTATTCGGGCCCTTCACTGGGTCCCACTCCAATACCTGTCCCACCTCACTGGGGACTTTTCCATATGGTGTCCTTCTCTGAACAATTTTTCCACGGGCGAGTCCAAGCCTCCCCTTAATCCATTTTATACACTAATTATATTAATTAATGCATATTATGAGATAATTAAACCTTTTCCCCGGGTACGGGTGTTACATAAGCTGACCATGTCCAAAAATCTGCAGCAAGCGTCGAAATTGCAGCACCCCAGAAAACAAAAATCTGTAGTAAACTCTTCAATAACAGCCCCACCGTATGCCTCACAGCCGAACAAAAACCAGAGCACAAAGATCTGTATTGAACACTTCAGACATAGCCCAAACAGTGAAACTCACAGCTAAGCACAAACCATAGACCAAAGTAACTAAACCATTCTATTCTAAAAGGTAGCATAGATAGAGGCCCAAAACTTCATTCCACACAATAAAAACCCAATAGCAGACAACTATACAAACTGCAGGACTCAAACAATTTATGTTTTTCTTTTTCCTTTTTGAGTGCTCCAAAGTGGCAAGTTCAAAAACTTGAAGCTAAGATTCTCTCCCCAGAAACTGTGCAACACTCATGAGGTTCATAGGATGTATAAGTTTTTAATAATAATTAGGCACCCCACATCACACACACGAGGCGACACGAAAGACATCCCAATGCGAAGAAAAACTCACACCAAACACACTCACCCCGAAGGAGAAATAAGCTCTCCACACAAATAGAGCACCACCTGAAAGAGAACACACACCAAAAAACCACCCACCCCCCAAGCCAAATACCAACCTGTGACCAAGAAGCTCACCTGGAAGCCTTGACCGCCAAACCAGCTACCCGGACAAGGTTTTCACAATGCACCTCTACTGTTATATCCATACCAGAAGGGGTTTCGATCGATCAACCGCTGATTTTGAAAGGTCGTCCGCCAAATAGTTCATTTCTCTTCTCACATGATTCAAGGTTATGACTGCACTACCAAACACTTGTAAAAGGTTCTTTAGTTTATTAAACATGTTAATATGTTTCCACACCCAGCACACCGAACTATTTGCCCACGACAATGCAACCGTTGAATCACTTTCAATTATCAGGTTGAAGTCCTTACACCAATCTGAGGCTATATACAACCTAAGACCCTCCAAAATGGCTGATATTTCTACAAAATTTGAATCTGCTGAACCAATGTTTTTGAAAATAGACATCTGACATGGCCCAAATGGTCCCGAAGGGTCCCTCCAATCCCGGCTGGGCCCGGCCTTCCTCTAGCAGCCCCATCGACATTAAATTTTATCGAACCCCTTGGAGGCCTTGTCCATGACAGCATCCTCATAGTCTTGTGCCTAATTTTGGTGGTGCACACCACGGCTATATTGTTAATCATGTCTGTAATCAAAGTATCAAAGTCTTTGATTTTCGATTTAAACCACCAGCAAAGTCGAAACTTGATGGTCTCCATAATCTCCTCCAGATCTGGTCGCTTTTCATTAAAAATGTAATTGTTTTTAGCAAGCCACACCGACCAAATTACCACCAGGAAGAGCATGTTCCATGCTAGCTTGGAAGCTTTGCCGGCAATCAACTCCTTCCATTGAATCCACCAATGGGTTAATTTTACCGAACAACAACTGTTAATCCCCCACATTTGTAGACATTTTCCCCAAATTTGGCACACCCATGAGCATGAAGGGAAAAGGTGGTCAATCGATTCTTCTTCAATGTTGCAGAAACTAAAATTGAGTTCACTTTGTGGCAAATAACCCATCCGGTAAAGATTTTGTTTTGACTGCGATCCGCCCTTGCCAAACCTGCCACCCAAAGAATTCCACTTTTGGTGGAATGCCCAACGACCATTCCTTCGGTTGTTCAATCTCCAAGGGAGTTCTCCTTCTATCCAACTCTCTGCAGAAAGATCTCACCGAGAATATGCCTTTTTCGTCGAAACGCCAGCATAAGTGGTCGTTGTTTTGTGTTACTCAGGATGACCCCTTTTAGCACTTCTAGCAGTTCATTCCATTGTGAGAGTTCCCACCCAAAAAAAGGACTTCTCAATTTCAGGCACCAAACCCATGACCCGTTTTCCCATTTGCCGAATTCCACTATCTTTCCAACTTTTTCTCAGCCAGCGCAAAAATTTTTGGGATCCTCATTTTCAGATTTCCTTCTAAAGTCTAGCAATCACTCCAAAATTCAATTGATTTTCCATTTCCCACTAATTGTTTAATGCCTTCCTTGACCATTGTTGCATAAGCATCCTCTCCATTAAGTAGTGTTTCCATGGCTCTAGCGAACGGTGATAATCTACTAGATTTTTGCACCTTCAAAAAAATGTCACATGGATTGATGTTATACTTGCCACATATAATAGCCTTCCTGAATGTGTCATTGTTCGCTATCCCAAATTTCCAGATCCACTCTGTTAAAAGAGCTCTATTTTTATCAAGTATGTTGATCACTCCCAGACCCCCGAATCTTTTTTCGAAGCAGACCTTTTTCCTTGACACCCAGTTGATTTTCCTTTTCTCGTCAGATCCTCCCCACAGAAATTGTCTTTGCATCCTTTCAATTTTATGAGCAATAGATTTTGGCGCAAGGAATAAAGACATGAAGTACAAAGGCATGTTTGATAGTACCGATTTGACGAGAGTGAGCCTACCTCCAATAGAGAGCATATTTCTTTTCCATGAGGACAGTTTCTTATTAAAAGCATCGACCATAGATTCCCATGTACTTATTCTATTTGGATTGGCCTCCAACGGAAGACCCAAGTAATTGATTGGAAAAGAACCCACCTTGCATTTAACCAAGTTAGCCCATTCTAGCAATCTTTGCTCATCGATCTTGCACCCCACTAAAACACTTTTTGAGAAGTTAATGCGTAGGCCCGTAATGAATTCGAAGCATCGAAGAATGCGTTTAAAAGCAAGTAGTTGTGTGGCTTCGCCTTTGCAAAAAAGTAACGTATCATCGGCATATTGCAGATGTGAGACTGTCAGACCATTCGCTGCTATTTTGATTCCTTCGATGATGTTTCGCTCCTCTGCTTTCACAATTAGTAGGCTTAGAGCTTATGCCACCAAGTTGAATAGAAAAGGAGATAATGGATCCCCTTGTCTCAACCCCCTTTCCATTTTTCTCCCGTCGGCGAACCGTTGATGAGGATGGATAGTTTTGCCGTGGAAATGCATTCAGCAATGCACGATCTCCACTTTACCCCAAAACCCATTTACTCGAGAACAAACATTAGAAAACTCCAATTAATACAAACATTAGAAAATGTATATGCATTCCAAGAAAATTGAAAATGTCTGTAATTGGGAATGTTTGATCACGAAGTTACAAGGAATATAGAAAATTGAAAATGTCTGTAATTGGGAATGTTTGATCACGAAGTTACAAGGAATATCATCCTTGTAACTTCGTGATCAAACATTCCCAATTACAGACATTTTCAATTTTCTTGGAATGCATATACATTTTTCATTATGAGTACATGTTTCGAGAAATGGGTATAATGTTTTGAGATATGGGCACGGCGTAGCCATGTAGGGACAAGTGGGTGCCACGGTACCCACTCAACTTTTGAAATTTGTGAAACATTTTTGGTACATTTGATATTTTATATCAAACATGTTACCCGCCATAATATTTCATATATCAAACCTTATTATGTTCATTTTCATTTCAGCCCAAACCAATTTATTGTTCTAAATTCAATTTATAACCCACCTAATATTTGACACCATACATAGTAGCCCATTTGATATTAATCTAGTCCAAGACCATCCTATTATTTAACACCAAACCTTATTATGTCTATTCTCATTTCAGCCCAAACTCAATTAAGTTTTTCAAATCCAATTTGACACCATCGCATGTTTATTTTATTTTATTTTTTTTATAGGTGGCATTATACATCGTTGATTCAAATAGTTTAAATTTGTCTCTCCATATATATTTCTCATTATCTTTTCTTATCTCATTATAAAAAATGTATTAATAGACCCCAAATTTTTTTTAATTTTTTATTTTTTGTCGTAGACGCTGCCCCGAACCTTCATATAGCCTCCTCAGTCCCCATCACGTTGGTAACCACTGAACGTAATTTCAGACTACGCCACTGGACATGGGTACATTTTTTGAAACCTATAACAAAGCAAATATGGATACAATGTTTTGAGTCCTAAGGATAATTTTTGAAATCTAGACAATGTTGGGAATGGGCCTACAATCACAACAAGAAAAACCACACCCACAAAGATTGAAATAAATAGAACAAGAACGACATAATCACGAAAGAAAAATCAAGCAAACCAACACAACAAGATTCAAATGTGGTTCGGCCCAACAATGCCTACGTCCACGTGCAAAGGCGATCACCTCGATTAATATGAAGATTACAAGCACTCAAGACCTCACGTGTATAACTCTCCAACCAAGTTATATGACACACACAATTGCTAGAATCTAATCTCTCCCTCACTAGTTTGCAGCCCTCTCTTGTGCATGTAGAAGATTTCCAACCAATCTTATCAATTCCTTTAGTAAGTAAGCTCTATATTTATACAGATTGTAGAGTCCTAATCCTAGTAGTAGTAGGATTTACACTTATGGTAAGCCTTGTACAACAAGGAATACTCTCACAAACATTCTTATATAATCTAGGTAACTTCCACCATCAAAAAAATCCTTATTTGATAAGGAAACTACCAAATAAAAAATCAAATCATAATTAGGAAATAGTTTCATTAATAGAATTTTAGACACAATCCTAATAGACAAAACTGCAATGGGTACCATATTTGTGACTTGAGTACAATTTTTGTGAACTAAGTACAATTTTTGTGACCTAGTAGCTTTACACATGCAACACAAAAACTAGCCATAAGCTATGACCAAAACCTATCATCCTCAAAAAGAGGCTTAAGCTCAAAATGTCTAAATTTACTAACCATGGCAAAAATATAACATAGCAGACCCAAAAATAAAGGGGGCCAAATACGGGGTGCACACGAGCCGAGCCGAGCTTGCTCGCGAGCTTTTTCACGAGCTCAAATGAGCCGAACTTTTCAGTAATCACGAGCTTTTTAATGAGCTTGTTCGCGTGCCCTTTAAAACCATATAGTTTAATGATAAATCAGTCATTTGTCAAGCCTATTTACGAGGTTTGTCATATTTTTTGTAAAATTATATAATTTTATAATAAATATATATAAGTCACTATACAAGCTCTTTATCAAATCTATTAACAAGTTTTTTTACGCGCTTGTTCGCGAGCCTTAATCGATCGTGTTCACGAGCTCAAATAAACGCACCGAGCTTAACCTTAATCGAGCCGAACTTTGAGCCCTTATTAAGCGACTCTGTTCGTATCCATCCCTAGGGCCAAACAAAGGACAATACAAAGCAAATATATAAAAAAAAAATAACCAAAAAAAGCCACCAATCTGCACACTCAAAATCAAACACATTGCCCATATGGAATCAAAACAATATACATCATTTAAGAATATATAGTTTTCAGAAATATATGTATGCATATGTGATATAAGAATGGTACTTACAGTGTTGTAGAGAGAGAGAGAGTTGGAAGAATTTAGGAAAGACCCAACGCAAAAAAAATAAAATAAATTTTGGTCTAATCAATCCAAAACTTATGGTGTTTTGGAATTGGGACTTTGGCGGTTTGGCACTTTGGTGGTTTGGCGGGATTGTAATTTTGGTTTTGTTTTGTTTTGTTTTTTTTTTTTTTTTTTAATTTTTGTTTTTTATTTTGTATTTATTTAAAAAAAAATTTGAGCTACTTTTCAAATTTGAATTCCAAAATTGTTTCTCAAATTTCGTTGTTTATTGTACCATGAAGTGTGACAAAGTCACTATAACAGCATGCGGTACAACTAGAAGTGTACACGAACTGAGCCGCTCAACAAGGGCTTGCGCCTCGGCTTGAAAACAGCTCGGCCCGGCTCACCTCGTATAATAAATGAGTCAAGTGCGAGCTTGAATACGAAACTTGTTTAATAAACAAGCAAAGTTTGAGCACACATGGGCTCGGCTCGATAAGGCTCGGGAACAATTCGATTAAGGCTCGTATAGTATAGGCTCATGAAAAATCTCTTTAATAGGTTTGATAAGGGCTTGTTTAATTATATATATATATATATGATAATTACAATATAAAAATATAAAATATGTATAATGCAAAGTGTTGATATCTTAAAGAATAATATATATATATACGATAATTATAAAAATATAATAAATGTCTAATGCAAAGTATTTAAAATCGAAATAATATTGGCATATTATATGCGCATAGTCCTAAATTCAAGTCCTAAATAATTGTTTAGGTAATATATATATATATATGGCAACTATCAAACATTGAGCTTGGTCCGTGGATTTTGGTTGGCAACTTAAACTTGCTACTAGAAGTGTACGCACACGAGTTGAGCCGCTCAACAAGGGCTCGCAGCTCAGCTCGATAAAAAGCTAGACTTGGCTCAACTCGATAATAAACGAGTCAAGCTCAAGCTTGAGCAGGATGCCAACTCTTAAAGCTCAGCTCGAGTTCAAAAAATTCGGTTCGAGTACAACCCTAGGTACAACGGACAAAGCATTTGAGAAACTAAATATGGGATTAAAATTTGGA
Source organism: Hydrangea macrophylla (assembly GCA_033977485.1). Lineage (NCBI taxonomy): Eukaryota > Viridiplantae > Streptophyta > Magnoliopsida > Cornales > Hydrangeaceae > Hydrangea > Hydrangea macrophylla. The sequence continues at coordinate 3,119,420 of CM066984.1, read as the reverse complement.
AGCATAGCATTATTTCCCTTAAATGTAATAATGGTCGGATCACTTGATTGGCATCGATCCTCTAATAGAGTAATGATATATGTTGTATGGTAGTGGGATCATCTTAATACAATATACCATTTTTCCTTTCAAATTCGAATCCTAAAATTGGCTCCCACATTCTATGTCCGTTGTACCACTAGTTACTATTACAGCATTTGGTAGAACTGACAAAGCACTTGGTAGGAACTAAGTTTAGGATTAAAATTAGAAAGTATAACATTATTTCCTTTAATAATATAGTCAAATCACTTCAACATCTTCCAATGAAAACAAATGCTAAATACATGTCAAATTTTGCATTCAAATGTGGTTTCGAGTCTTTCGGCATATCATGTGGTTTATGGTAGGGACCACCCTTTCATAAAGTAATATTTCTTTCCAAACATCCACATCCTATTTTAAGTACTTCCAAACAACCCCTACAATTTATAGCCAACAATACAAATTTATTTTGGCGGTAGCAGTACAGCTTGAAAAATCGTAGAGAAAGTCTATTTCTCCTGACTCTTTTCTAAATTGTCGTACGAGTGCCATAAAAATTAACTCTTTTTCAGCTCTTCATATACTGTCGTAACAAGTGTCGAAAAAAAAATAACTTTGTTCCGACAGTTACAATACCGTCGCAATAAATGTCAGGAAAAAAATCACTTTTTCTGCCAGTTCACATAGCCTCGTAATTATCATCGAGAAAACTACTTTTTCCAGACACTACCACCATTTTGAACTGCCGAGAAAAACAATCTTTCTCGATCGTTTTTCTAATCCCGAAAAATAACCGCCGAGAAAAACCTATTTTTCTATAGTCCCATCCAAATCTGTTAAAAAGCTAACAGAACAAAGGACAATTCCTTTCATTTCACTCGCCTCCGCCCAAATTACAAATTACTACAGAGAGGTAGGGGAAAAGGGATGAGTAAAATTTTTTAATTTGCAGTCACATCCGGAACATATATTCGTAAGGAAATGGTTGAGGGACAAAGTTCTTGACAAATCTAAACTGTCCATAATTTTCAAAAAGTAGAAACGGCTGCTAATGCACAGTAGTAAAGATTTGTTTTAAAACTCGTCCACTTGTACAATGTTGATCATGTGAAAGCACGTGAAAACATTCAGTGTAACACCACGTCATTTGTATCACCCACTAAATACATAGATATGTGTATGATGATTGTGTGTGATTATCTTTTCCTTTGTAAAACGGAACAAGATGAAATGTAGCTAATGAATTTATTGAAATCCTTTTTTTTTAGACTAAAAAATATTATACTGTAAATATACAAGTTACATTTTGGGCCTTCTATAATCAATTGCAATATTTAAGGTTCCCAATTTGTAAAATCGGTTTATTTAAGAATGGTCGTTATTAAAAGTAGGGGTGACAATTCGGGTTCTCGTGTCATAATCGTGCCATTAATCGGGTTGTGTGCTTTGGGTTTAATTTTTAATTTCGAGTGCTATTCATCTTCAATACAAACTATTTTAAATTAATCGTGTCATATCGTGTTGTGTTCGGGTTGTCTCTGTAAAACGGATTGTCGTGTCAAAAATTGCCACTCCTAATTAAAAGCATGTATCATGTCGAGAAAACATACCTAATTTTTTTTAGACAAAACATGTATACTCTCTAGTTACACCAATGTTCCATTTTGGGCCTTGTAGTTACACTAAAATTCTTTTAATTTTAGCTGCCTTTAACAATTGTTCTTGCAAAGTGATCAGTATACCTCATTTAATGCCTCGCTGAGTCTTTCACATCCATTGCATAGATCGAGTATTCAACTCCTACCCTCTTCCCTTCATACATAACAAAAAACAAAAATTACTCTTAAAAGACAGGCATTTAAGAATTGTGGGTCTTTAAGTGTTGCAAGTAATGGTCCAAATCAAACTTTGCTATGATTACAATACTAAAATGGCTTCTAGCATTTTCTTCAGCTGAAAGACTTAACCCAAAAAAATAAAAAATAAATAAAATAAAAGAAGAGAAAAGAGAAAAAGAAAAGAAGCGAAAATAACTTTTGGTAAAAGGTAAATAATTAATGATATGATGGCAGTAGGACAAAATTGTAGTGCTACATTAAAAGTTGATTATGATGTTGATGATGAAGACGGGATAAGAAGAAAAAGAGTAGGAATTAAGACGAAGAAAATGAATAGGGACCATTGACATGTATATCTGTTGACTGAAGCTTCAGAAAAACATATAAATACTAAAATCCCTTAATTAGTTGTCAAGTTGTTGAAGAGCTAAGTTTTTATTTGGTTTGTACTAGGAACCTACTAATAACGACCAAAACAACGAGTCTCCATCTATGTTCGAACATATAAAATTATCTATTTATAAACTGAGAATTAATATTATTTGTTCGAACAGATAAAAGTTTAAAATGAGATTCCAAATTATCTAGTTTTACCCGATTTCCAAGTCCAATGCGTATGTCTCGAAAAAAAAAAAAATCTAATAAAAAAAAATCACCCAAAAAAACTAAAAAAAGAAAAAGTTGAGGCTATTTAAAGTTGACACTTAATTTTCAAATAGATAAAATCGTCGAACAAATAACTAAAAATTCAAAATTTATATTTTATTCAGAATTTCATATCACATATGGATCTCGTTTTGAATATCTCCATTTCACAAAATAAATTTCATTTCACGTAAGGATTTTTTTTTTCCCCCTTATATTTCTTGGGCTAATAATAACGGTCATGGGTTGTCGTCATCGGCGGCTTCGTTGAGCATCGCCAGTTTGCTCGAAGAATGTATAATAATGTTCTAGTTGTATGGCCAAAGGGTTTGTATTTAAATTAAGTTTCATCACTTGAGGACTTTAGACAAGAATAAAAAATGAGTTGGTCGTTAAACTTGAACAAGTTTGGTATTGTTTTACTGTTTCTTCATTCTAGACATTAGAATAAATCTGGTATTTTTTTTTTTTTTTTTTGAACAGTAATTTTTTTTTTGCTCAGCAGGATAGAATTTTTTAAAGAGTAATACTTTGGTACAACTAAAGTCACAACCTTTTGCTCACAATCTCCATTTTGTGTCTATTTCTCTCCTAGTGGGCACTGTGGGGTCACTGGCACTGTGGGACCAATCAAGAGAGAGATAGACACAAAATAGAGGTTGTGAATAAAAGGTTGTGACTTTGATTATGCCCAAGTATTACCCTTTTTTAAAAGATCCAATACCAGTACAAAGAAAGGCAAGCCTAACACTGGCAAAAGCCAATACAACGGCTTCCTTAACAAATCTTTTTTTTTTTTTTTTGCTAAGCAAAATTTTATTAAACAATGGCATTAGGCCACATTTAGTACACCAAAAGTCAACCCCAAAAAAAACCTGAAACAAACACACCCTCAACTCTTAACAAATCTACCGTCCAAACAAAAACCCAAAGACCAACATCATATACCACCGTGGATGAAATCATACTCTCAAGACCAAACAAAAATGCAGAGACACCCTAAGCTTCAGTCTAAAAACAACAATAGCTACTGGTTGGAGACAATAAAGTCTAGACCCCCCCAAAAAAAACATCAAGTACAACGACAATTGTATTAAGAGAATAGTTCAAGCACTATAAAATTACTAACTCCCAACCTTCCAGCCTCAACCAAACAACACCTAGGAATCAAGAAACTCATTCCCTCACAAGCATTAGCATGAACACTTGCAGGCAAAGCTAAAGAACACAAGAAAATGCCCAACCCAATAAAACCACCCCATACTGACACAACAACTAATGCACCAGAACATCATTGCAACCAATACTTTACATTCTAGACATTAGAACAAGTCTGGTATTGTTTACTGTTTCTTCAGTCTAGACATTGGAACAAAGTCTGGTACATACCATGGTGGCCTAAAAAATTCTAACATATTCTTTGGTATCAGAGCCATGTGTGGCCAATTTCCTGAGGCCACCATGGTATATACTATGAATTATTATGATAGTCTGACATATATATTTGTGATAATTCTTTGGGGGTCATAAGATTCCGTTAGTCGCAAAAGCTTGGGCATGTTTGCCAAGGAGTGGCTGTTTGGCTCTAGCACATGTTGACTAGGACTGACTCTATAAGAATTCTCATAGAAATATACAATGATAAACATAATATGAATAATAGTATGTGCCAAGGTAGCCTCAATTTGGTCATGTTCAATAGAACAACCAAGACAAGGTCGATCTGGATCCACATCAGGATCTAGATCTAATATTATGAATACAGAGCTTGTTGCGTTCGACCAAATGGAACAACTTAATCAATGGACAATACCGTCTATCTCTTCTAAACAAATTTATAAAAGTGGTACTGTCGCTTTTATATCAAAAGATCATGTTAAAACAGTTGAACAAGATATTATTCTTGACAACGATGAACAAACGTAACCCTTAGACTTTTATGTCTAAGGGATATTGAAAAAAGCCTTGAAAATTTTAAATACATTCACATATGATGTATTCAAGTAGCCTTTAGACCTCTTACTTTTATAGGGTTAAATGCTACTATTTTGGCATACTTAAGAGATGCTAGATGTATAGACTTTGTATCATCTCTAATGGGTATCATACAGACTAGTTTGTGTCATGGTCCGTTATAATTTGATGTTTACCCAAACTTGACACTTTCTTTACATAATAAAAACTTGTTTGAAGCTACTACTTTAAAGATTCATACAAGAGGGTATAATAATTTACCTGGAACCAGTACTGTTAATACTACATACAGGATTTATTAGAAAGTTATGAATACTTTGTGTCCTTATGCAGTATTAAAAAGTGAACCAGGTAAAACTATAGCAATAGATAGCAATTGTCTCACTACTAATATTTCTACACCAAGGTTAATTAAATGGGATGAAATAAATTTTCCAACGGATTGGACTTTACTTAATGCTGTGCCACTCACACTAGTCTTTTCTTCTCAATTAGATCAAATAACCCAAAATAAAGATGGTGATATTGAAGTGTAGAAACCCAGATTTTTATAAAGGGTAATTCGGTAATTTTGGACCAATTTGGGTCTTGGTTTGGGACAGTAAATTTATTTCTGTCCAAGTTGTATCACATTTACATTTAAATTAGCACATGTGTATATATGTATGTTATATATTTTTGTGTCTATGTGTAAGGGAGACAAGAGTGGGACCCTCAAGTCAACTCCCAAACCACTCCCTAACCACTCCCAACCACCCCAACAACTAAAGCTTCACTAGGAAGCTTCCCCCTCCTTCATCATCCTATATATAACTCATATCTAACTCTCCCTCTCATTTTTCTTTTTCATTTTCTCTCTATATATCTCTCATCTCTCTCTCTAGTTTTGGGAGATACAACTCCATGGACTTAGAGCTTTCAAGCTCCATTTGGAGGCCAAGGACTCAAGTTTGGGTCAAGGCTATTAGAGACCTTTTTTTATCATCTCACCTAGACCTTCATATCGGTGTTCTCGGTTTCTTCGTGAGATTTGTAATTTAGTACTTCTTGCCCTAGAACTCAAGAGGTAATTTATGTTATCTTAATAACACCATAGTTTTCATTCCTGAGTATGGTTTATGTAACTAGGTGTTGATATCTTGTAGGATATGCTTATGTTAATGATTTCCCCTTTGGATTTCTTTGGTGAGAGTATTTGCTCAAATACTCAAGAGGTAGATTTCATTGTTTAAGTGCACTGTTATTTCTAACTTCATGGTTTGTCATGTGTAAGTTAGTGTTAATAGACATTAATCTTGTTGTGGAAATCTTCCTATGTGATTAATTGAATGATTACTTGCCCTTATATGCTTACTTGAATCCATGTCTAAACCTAAATGCTATTTGAGTTTCTATGGTTTCAAATACTAATTGATGTTAAAAATCTCTTATTTGCCTAATGTGATGATTACATTTTATATGAACTACCATGTTTACTTCTTGTCATTGTATTCTTAGAAATGACATTGTTAAAGCATAACCGCATCTAGTAGCATATCATAGTCGCCAAGTCGGCATAGCATTCATGGCATTGGCTTGGGGCATATGAAATTGTTAAAATTCCCACGATTTGGGAATGTCTTTGGAATCCCCGTTTGGGGTTGTAATTTGATGAAATTCCGGAAGCGGGTGTGAAGTGAGGAAGGTTGTTTGTGATCCTTAAAACATTCGAAAACGCAAGATCATATTCGGCTAGCTACCAGAGATCTTGTATGCTACACTCACGTTTGAGTGGCTCGCTATCCGGTGTAAGAGTGTGTGATTGGGATATTGAGTTGGGAATGTCTCACGGTTTGGCCATCCGGCTAGTTGCATCGCCACGGCGGCAAAGCATTGCACCGCATGTCATAGCATGATTTTAGAAGTAGTAGTACATTTCTACAATGTTTTCTACTGAGCCGTCGTGCTTAATGAATCTATAAAACCCTTTTTTTTTCCAAGAATTATTAATTAGGGCAAGGCCCAAAAGTATTCGACGCGTGGCGTCCCATTGGAAGGTTCCTTACGAGGAAGTCTTATGTTTTGAAAGAAAATATTTCTTTGACACGACTCATGGTAGGAGCATTGCTCAAGTTGTAATTCATTTATCTTAATTATAGTTTTGAATTGCAAGGATTTATCATGATTATTTTTCATAGAAGTTGTAATTGGGCACATGTTTAGCCCTTACTTTTAAAATTGTTCTTTTGGACTTAGTTGATCTCGTGTTATATTGGGGATCTTAGATATCCCCCTTCTCACTCTCAATCTGAACAGTTGGATCCTCTAAGATCCTTGTTAAATTATGTTTTTAACACTTATTAGCAATTCTTAGCCCATGGTTACCCTTTTAAGGAAAAATTACTACTTTCAATTATGAAGGACCGTTTGGTCGTATTCCTTCAAAAACCGCTTTAATGATAAACTCTCAATGTAAACTTCATTACTTGTTACTTTTAAACCTTTAAAGTTTCTTTATACTTCTTTACAAACTCTTTTCAAAATCAAACTATGTTAGTTGACCCTATTTGACCCGTTTGGTCCTTGTGGGTCAACCCTTGACTTATTAACTTTTCTTTGGAATCCACATAGGATTCCCCTATATGCTTCCGCCTTGTGGATTGGTCTATGTAGAACTATCCCTTGCTTTCTTTTATATGGTTTGGCTCGTTGACCTCGCCCATGTGGTTTGGTTTTCGGGGCGTTACAGAATGGTATCAGAGCTAACCGGGTTCGAATACCTTGGTACTCTGGGAGTTAATTGGGTCCATGTGTGGCCGTTGCACCTCTTTTGATTTCAATCATTCAAAGTTAAATGAATCGTTTTGTTTCATTTATATGATGAGTTGATTATGATAGCATGTTTACTTGTCTACGGGATTACGTGTTAACATGCTTAAGTGCTTATGTGTTTATGTGATCACATGCCTTTATATCTTGACTGTGTGATTTATGGACATGAGATGGTTTTACTTTTCGATTCACCTTAATATTATACTCATTAAAAATTGGTTTTTGTAATACATCTTGGTGTGACTATCTGTTGATGTTTAATCATTAACCGTGCAAGGTTAAAAGGTATATACATGAGGGTTTCCTTGTTTGGATTATTCGCTCGACGTACTGCACCTTGTAGGGTTGATAGTTAGGTATTGAACAGTGTCTTACATCGAGTTATATTATTAAAAGACCTCAATTATTTTTATTGACCTCATATCACTAGTTGTTTGCATTTTAGTTGTTGAGGAAACATGTGAAATGTTGCATGCCTATATAATGAAATTGTCATCAATTTTCTTTAAGTTGGAAGATGTTATGCGAGCATGCTCAGATGCTATATGCCTTTGAGATTATGTGCCTATATGCTTTCGTGCATATATTTTATATGTTTACACTATTGTAAAATAATGTATTGGTTAACACGTTACGCGATAGATTTTATATGTTATAAATGAAAAGGATGAAAAGTATGTTTACTTGCCTTCGGGATTTTGTGATAACATGCTAATGTGCATATGTGCTTTCGTGCTTACTTGTTCCAATATTATTGAATTGTTAAGCATGATAACGATAACATGTTGAGATAATAATTCATGTTTTACGTGTTTAGAGTAGCTCATACGCGTACTCATAGATACTTTTATCGGTGTTTCATAATGAGATTTCTTGAGTAGAAAATCTGGAAGATAAGTTTTGAACTTGTGAAAACCAACATGTTAATATGTTGTGCATTACGTATTATTAGACGACTTATATAGGTTGTGTCTTCTGACTTGGGTATTCCTACGTTTTCGCATACTTTCTTGAGATGCTTACCTTCGGGTGGCTTAAGTTTTATTTCGCACGTAATACAAAGCCTCTCTAAAGGCTCTGTTGATCTTTGTGAGAGCATTCTATCTTGTTAGCTCTCGATTGTGGCTGGTAGTCCATGTATATTTCATGTGGCTACGAAAACTTTTGTTTATCGTCGGAATAGTTCTTTCTCCTTATAGGATTGTTGTACTCTTTGTCGTGTGAGAATTTCATCGTTCGGATGTCAGTTTGACGTTGTAAGTACTCTTCTGAGTAGATTACAAGATTTTAATCATGTGGTTGGTCGGTTGACCCAAATTTTTGGTGATTGCTTAAATCTTCACAATCAAATTGTAGTTTCGCTATGGGATCATTTCATATGATCAAATCCTATCGTATGAATCGTTGTGAGGATTCTAGCTTTTGTGGGGAATAGATTTGTATTGTTCCAAGTCTATTAGTTCCTTTATTTGCTGATTTTCATGTTTGAGTGAATTCCGCGACTTTGAGGATCGTCTCTTCTTTCGAGACTGCCTATCCTGTTGATTGGTACTGAAATCTTTTCTATGAGTTATTTATCAATCGTTATCGATTTTCATTATGATTTTCATTAAGGATTCGCTGTTAACGTTGTATGGTTAATGCTGTGATGTTGGTCTTAAAAACACGTACTTTTGGTGTTTCTTTCCTTGTGAGTGAGTATGGATTATCGTTTCTGTTGTACTTCTTGGAAGTAGGTTTATTCTTGATCCCTATGGTCTTTGAGCTCTTACTAGAGCGTTGTAGTTCTATTGTTCCAAGTCTTTTCTTGAAAGCACGTTTGTGCCTTGTTGATTCGATTCTCGTGATTGAGGGCTGTTGATTTCAAACTAGTTCACATTTAAGTTAACTTGGGTATGTCGCACTGTAGTGCTGTGACGACCTTTTTCTTTGGTCTCGTTGATTCTTGAATTGATCTTTCACCAGAGGTTTTTCCTTATTAAATTCTTGGAATTTATTTCGTTGAATTCAAACTTGAGTTGTTGGACACTTGGATCTTTCCCTACACCTTGAGGGATAGATGTTGTTAAATGATTTATTGTTGAGATTCTCGATTTCCTTATCTCTGTGAATTCAAGATCATTTTGGGGAGTATGATCTGTGTCGTGGATCTTTGTTGTTGACAGCCTTAATTTATTGTTCGCTAAGGCCTAAATTTGATTGCGTCTTATTGTATGCCTTGAGGGCTTGTTGTTTTGTAATCGTGTGATATTTTATACCTTGAAGACTATGGTCGTTCGCATAGTACCTTATTGTTGTATTGTGCAAGATTTTCGTGCACATCTGCCTTAGATGTTTCTCTTGCTGTGATTGTAAGGATTGTTTTCCTTATAGTTTATCTTTTTCTTCTCTCTTCTCTTCTTTTCGGGCGTCGGTGGTTTTGACCATGGACCCGTTTAGACTTAGTAGTCGTTTGTGAGTTCTCCGATTCCGTTTCATGTTGAACTCGGACTTACCTTATCCTTGTTGAGGGGCATTTTTGTAATTCTCATGTTATTTGGACTTTCTGGCAATTGCCTATTGATGTTGCCTAATTTTGTGGCCTATTGAGGTGGCCTATCGATGTGAACCGTTGTTATTTTTTTGACCTTATGATTGATCCGTAAGGGGGGATTTTTAGTTGATTCTCTGAGGTATCCATTTGATTGTACTTAGTTTCATCATCTTGATATATTGTTGTTGATGTCATAGTTGACAGATTCATGCACTTGGTGCATTCCTTGTTTATTGAAATCAGTGACCCCTTTGTCCTTACCCTGTCGTGAGATTATTGTATTTGAGATTTGTTCAAGATCATTGCGATCTTTCGATTTCATCCTTGCTTCTAGCAGAGGAGGATTCTTGGTGATCGTTTGTTTTGAGATCACGTTCGGTTAGTGTGGCAACTTTTGTAGAGTTGTCTTCATTCTGTTGAGAAACTTCGACTGTGTTTCCTTGAACACTTTTATTATTTGTGGTCCGTTCGTTACGTGAGTTTGTTATAACTCTTGTTTTAGGTGTGTCACCTAGTTTGCTTCCATCTTTCATGTGACACTTCAAGATCACCCAGTTTGGGAACTTCTAGTTTGTTTTGATGGGAATCGGGCTTTCAATAGTTGAAAGTTCAGGTGTTGATATCGTTATAACCATATGTTTTCTTGTTTTTGTCAAGGCATAATTCTTTGATATATTTTTGGTTGTCGCGTACAAGAACGAATGTTGGTGAACTTATTGGTTTATATCAGTTCGTTCACCTATTCGATTTATTGTTGTCTTGTTGATGGCATCATTGTGTCTTCTTAGACACTTTTTCTGGTGAGACCCTTTGACTTTTGGCATTGGCATTTCTTTTGCCATATTGTTTTGAGACATGATCTCTCAATAGATCCATCTATTAGTAAAATCGTTGTAGTTGATTATAGCGATGTTTATGTTTTGGGATGTGATAATCATTTCATCTATCGACTTCCCGTTGCCATTATTGTAGACTTTTATGTCTATGTTGATCATTGTCTTCTTGTGAGGAGCGGTGTATTACAAGTACGTCTTTGTGACTCGTATCTCCTATATGGTTAAGATGTAGCTTTGAGTCGTTGCTGTCTTTAGTACCTAGTATATCATTTGCTTTGGGAAGTTTTCTTTGGTTTTATTCTTGAGTGTTTGGATCATTCCTTGGGAGTTGACCCAGTCATTTGGTTCATTTTGGAACTTGTGTCTTGAGACATCATACTTTTGCTTCGTATGACACTTCTTTGATAGTATACCATCGACTTGCTTTGAGAATCTTGTGTTTAATTGTAATTCGATCTCTGTGTGATATTCACGCTTGTGTAACATCTTCCTTTGATTCTTTTATATATCGATTGGAGCTTATCCCATTTATTCCTTGCGCCTTGCGAATGTTTTCCCCATGAGTGATAGTTGGAGAATGTTATTTCCATTCTACGGCTACCCTCTGTTCTTTGGATTGGCTTTTCGATTTATGATTAGATCATATCTTTTGTTGGTATACATATCCTTTATATACTTATTGCTTATTCGTTTTTGAGACAAATTTTGGGTATACAATAGCTCGTTGCATTCTTGTGATCACATGTTCTTTTTGAACGGATCACTTTTGCCTTGATTCACTGAATTTAAGACATTCGATTGTACTTTGTTTTCATTCAAGTACATTTTTTTTTGTTGATCTAATGGTTTGGAGGTTCATGTCAATTATTATTGTCGATCTTTGGAGTTGACTCCGTTTTTTAATGTTGAACCTTGTATGTCCCTTACGTTTGTTCCTCATCACCCTTGGTGTGCTTATTGACTGTTTTATTGAGCTTTCATCTCCTTTCTGGAATCGATGTGTGAGATGTTTTGTTTAAACATGTTAAGTTAGTGCTCACGTTGTTTTGTGACACTACAGCTTTTTGGTGTGATCATGGATTGTTCCTAGATTGCGTTCCTTTCGTTACCTTTCGAATTCCGGGACGAAATTCTTTTAAGGGGGGTAGATTGTAGAAACCCAGATTTTTATAAAGGGTAATTCGGTAATTTTGGACCAATTTGGGTCTTGGTTTGGGACAGTAAATTTATTTCTGTCCAAGTTGTATCACATTTACATTTAAATTAGCACATGTGTATAAATGTATGTTATATATTTTTGTGTCTATGTGTAAGGGAGACAAGAGTGGGACCCTTAAGTCAACTCCTAAACCACTCCCAACCACCCAAACAACTAAAGCTTCACTAGGAAGCTTCCCCCTCCTTCATCATCCTATGTATAACCCATATCTAACTCTCCCTCTCATTTTTCTTTTTCATTTTCTCTCTATATATCTCTCATCTCTCTCTCTAGTTTTGGGAGATACAACTCCATGGAAGCTTAGAGCTTTCAAGCTCCATTTGGAGGCCAAGGACTCAAGTTTGGGTCAAGGCTATTAGAGACCTTTTTTTATCATCTCACCTAGACCTTCATATCGGTGTTCTCGGTTTCTTCGTGAGATTTGTAATTTAGTACTTCTTGCCCTAGAACTCAAGAGGTAATTTATGTTATCTTAATAACACCATAGTTTTCATTCCTGAGTATGGTTTATGTAACTAGGTGTTGATATCTTGTAGGATATGCTTATGTTAATGATTTCCCCTTTGGATTTCTTTGGTGAGAGTATTTGCTCAAATACTCAAGAGGTAGATTTCATTGTTTAAGTGCACTGTTATTTCTAACTTCATGGTTTGTCATGTGTAAGTTAGTGTTAATAGACATTAATCTTGTTGTGGAAATCTTCCTATGTGATTAATTGAATGATTACTTGCCCTTATATGCTTACTTGAATCCATGTCTAAACCTAAATGCTATTTGAGTTTCTATGGTTTCAAATACTAATTGATGTTAAAAATCTCTTATTTGCCTAATGTGATGATTACATTTTATATGAACTACCATGTTTACTTCTTGTCATTGTATTCTTAGAAATGACATTGTTAAAGCATAACCGCATCTAGTAGCATATCATAGTCGCCAAGTCGGCATAGCATTCATGGTATTGGCTTGGGGCATATGAAATTGTTAAAATTCCCACGATTTGGGAATGTCTTTGGAATCCCCGTTTGGGGTTGTAATTTGATGAAATTCCGGAAGCGGGTGTGAAGTGAGGAAGGTTGTTTGTGATCCTTAAAACATTCGAAAACGCAAGATCATATTCGGCTAGCTACCAGAGATATTGTATGTTACACTCACGTTTGAGTGGCTCGCTATCCGGTGTGAGAGTGTGTGATTGGGATATTGAGTTGGGAATGTCTCACGGTTTGGCCATCCGGCTAGTTGCATCGCCACGGCGGCAAAGCATTGCACCGCATGTCATAGCATGATTTTAGAAGTAGTAGTACATTTCTACAATGTTTTCTACTGAGCCGTCGTGCTTAATGAATCTATAAAACCCTTTTTTTTTCCAAGAATTATTAATTAGGGCAAGGCCCAAAAGTATGCAACGCGTGGCGTCCCATTGGAAGGTTCCTTACGAGGAAGTCTTATGTTTTGAAAGAAAATATTTCTTTGACACGACTCATGGTAGGAGCATTGCTCAAGTTGTAATTCATTTCTCTTAATTATAGTTTTGAATTGCAAGGATTTATCATGATTATTTTTCATAGAAGTTGTAATTGGGCACATGTTTAGCCCTTACTTTTAAAATCGTTCTATTGGACTTAGTTGATCTCGTATTATATTGGGGATCTTAGATATCCCCCTTCTCACTCTCAATCTGAACAGTTGGATCCTCTAAGATCCTTGTTAAATTATGTTTTTAACACTTATTAGCAATTCTTAGCCCATGGTTACCCTTTTAAGGAAAAATTACTACTTTCAATTCTGAAGGACCGTTTGGTCGTATTCCTTCAAAAACCGCTTTAATGATAAACTCTCAATGTAAACTTCATTACTTGTTACTTTTAAACCTTTAAAGTTTCTTTATACTTCTTTACAAACTCTTTTCAAAATCAAACTATGTTAGTTGACCCTATTTGACCCGTTTGGTCATCGTGGGTCAACCCTTGACTTATTAACTTTTCTTTGGAATCCACATAGGATTCCCCTATATGCTTCCGCCTTGTAGATTGGTCTATGTAGAACTATCCCTTGCTTTCCTTTATATGGTTTGGCTCGTTGACCTCGCCCATGTGGTTTGGTTTTTGGGGCGTTACATGAAGTTTGTTTTACTCCTACACAATTCAGTAAACTTTCTTTAAATAGGAGTAATTCTTCAAGAAGTTTTTACACTGCCCCTTCTAAAAGGCCATATACAGTGTCTTACCCTTCTTCTTCAAGACACTCTATGTCTGATCAACCCAGACCAAACATGGATCTGGAACATCTCCAAAATATGGAGAGAGAAAATGTTTTAAAAGGCTTTACTACTTCAGACCAACAAATCCCTCAGGGAATTTATGGTCCAGAAGAAAGTAGTGAGGACGGAGAAAAAAGGGATCCTTTTAATCCCTCTTATCCTCAAAACGATAATAATAAAGTTTATGTTTAATGGATTTTTTTCTAGGATCTTTTTTAAGAATTAATATCAATAAGGATTTCTTGTTGGAGAAAAACAAAGAGTTTCGACAAGAATATTTTGAAATTTTTAATAAAAAAGATCTAGATATTATAAAAGATTTATATTACAAAGATCTAGATCAACAACAGACTATTATTTGGTTTGTTGATTGGTTCAACAAATGGTTTACTACTCAAAAGGTATTGAATACCATTAGTTCAACCAAATGGAGACTACACAGGGACAAAGGTTTCTATGAAAGCTTACATCCTCCTCCTCTACACATCAATTTCAAGTCAATTGATAAAGAACTTGAAGTAGTTGTTTATATAAGTAAAGCAACTAGTGGGGTTAATGCATCAATTTTTAATAGTCATTTAGCTCATCAGAATAATTGGACCAACCATTTCATCGAATCTATGGAGGCTCAATTATCAAGGATTGAAAATAAATTAGATGGCCAAGAGAAATTGTTTAAGAATTTTAAACCTCTTGTGAAAGATGAGGCTAGTACTTCATCCTTTGAGGCCACTACTTTTAGACCTCCTCTTGAATCTGAAAATTTTCAGACTCAAAATAAAAAGGAGGAAGAAGAGTTTACTGAACCCTTAACTAAAAGGATCAAGAATTTTTCTTTGAATGTTCTTTCTAAACCTCCTACTGTACCTAACAGTTCTGAGGAAGAGATTATAGAACATGACGAAGATATTATTAAAGAGGAAAATTTATGGAGAAACTTTTATATTACTGAAAGTAATTTTAGAGAAAGAAATTTTGTTTCTCCACCTCGAATTAATAAATTAGAGTATGAAACTCTACCCTATTATTATAATAGACCCACTCCACAAGATCTTCTTTTTGAAGAAAGCTCTTGGAGACTCCAAACCTCATATAGTGGTAAAGAGGTTATTGAGTGGAATATTAATGGGTTCACGGAGTACCAAATTTTTGAACGTATTCACAAAATGCTCATGTGGGCCTCAATGAGTAAATATTGCAATAATTCTGAAAAGGATACTGCAATTATTCTTACAAATGGCTTTTCTGGTTGCCTCAAAGGCTGGTGGGACAATGTTTTAACTAGTTAACAAAGAATTGAAATTTTGGATAAAGTTAAAGTAGAAATAGTTGATGGACAGCCAAAAGTGGTCCCAGATGTTGTTGTTACTTTAGCTCATACCATTATTTCTCATTTTAACATTTCCACAAAGGTCTAAAAGAAGTAGAGAGCTACTTATGAATCTTCTTTAACCCAGTTCAGATGGTATAAAGATGTTTTTATTTGCAAAGTTATGCAAAGAACTGATGCAAATAGTGAACACTGGATATCCCGTTTTATTGATGGACTTCCACATTTATTTACTGAAAAAATTAGACAAAAACTTAGGGATCAGCATGATGGAAAAAATATTCCTTATGCTAGCCTAAACTATGGGCAGATCCTAAGTGTTTGTACCCAAGTAGGGTTAAGTATTTGCAATGATATGAAGTTGCAATACCAAATGAAAAAGAAAAATCTTACTGGTAAACAAGAACTAGGAGATTTTTGTAAACAATGGGGTTATGATATGCTTGTCAATCCTAATAAAATGAAAAAGACAAGGATATTAAAATACACCCACTAGGAAAAGGAATACTAATCCTAATCCTAAAAATACTAAACCTAGACCACCTCCCAAGAAAAACAACCCTCCTAGGAAGAGGCCTGGTCCCAACCCTAAGAAGACTAGGGTTTGCTGGAAGTGTGGAAAAGTAGGACATTTGGCTAACATGTGTACTACTAAAAAGAAGTTAGCATAGTTGCAAATTGATGAAGGATTAAAAGCACAACTCTGTAAAATTTTATTAAATACTTCTCCAGAAATTTCTGAAGAAGAGGATTTCCAGAAGAAGGGGATGATGGTTTTTATTCCCAAGAGGAAGAAGAACAACCATTTTGTTCTAATGGATGTCCTGATGCGGATTATTGGAAGGCCATTACTACTATGAATGGTCTTACTTTGAATGTTCTTACTGCAGAACATAACGAAATGATAAATATAATTGACAATATTACTGATCCTGAACTCAAGGTGAAAGTAATCCACTTATGTATTAATCATACTAAAAAGATTCCTGAGAAAAAAGAGTATAAAATCAATCAATACAGTATTCAGGAAGTCTTTAATAGAATGGAAAAAGTTAAAAAAAAACCATTTCTATTCAGGATTTAAAACATGAAATCAATTTGGTCAAATATGATATAAGTGATCTCCAAATTGCTTTTGCAAAAATTGAAGAGAAAATTGATAATTTAAATATTCCCAATTCTTCCATTAGTATAGGTGATGGCATTCCTAATATTGAGGAAACGCCTATAGATTTCGCAAGAGATCAATATTTACATCTCCTAAATAAAGTTACTTATCAAAAATGTTATATAAAAATCAATTTGGTCATTCATAAAGAATATACCATTAACAATGCTATTACATTAGTAGATAGTGGAGCAGATTTGAACTGCATACATGAAGGCATAGTTCCTCCTAAATATTTTGAAAAAACAATGCAGTCTTTAACATCAGCAAGTGGCAGTAGGATGAACATCCAATTCAAACCATCTGATGTTTATATTTGTAATGAAGGAGTTTTTAATCCTTCTATTTTTTTTACTTGTTAAAGATTTACAGCAACAAGTAATTTTGGGAACTCCTTTTTTAAAGCTTTTAATGCCAATAAAAGTTGATCAAATTGGCATATTTGCTACATACAAAGATAATGATCTATTTTTTACATTCTCAAGAGAACCAGAAACAAGGATTATCAATGAAATAAATCTTTTAAATTTAAAAGAAAGACACCTTGAATTCCTACAAGAAGAAACTAGAATCATGCACATCGACCATCAACTAAAGATGCCAAATGTTTCTAAAAAAATTGATATTTTAAAAAACGAATTTCAAAATAAAGTTTGCAGTGAGATTCTTAGTGCTTGTTGGACAAGGAAGAAACACATTGTTTCTCTCCCCTATAAGCTTGATTTAATGAAAGAACTCAGATTCATACAAAGGCTAGACCTAGCCAAATGAATTCTGATTATTTAGAACTTTGTAAAAAAGAAATTCAAAGTCTTCTTGATAAAAAGCTCATAAGGACAAGTTATTCCCCTTGGAGCTATACATCATTTTACGTTAATAAAAATGCTGAGAAAGAAAGAGGCAAACCCAGATTAGTGGTTAATTATAACCCACTTAATGATGCCTTATAATGGATTAGATATCCAATTCCTATTAAAAAGGATCTTTTGGATAGACTTTATAAAGCTTCTATTTTCTCAAAATTCGATTTAAAATCTGGATATTGGTAAATTCATATCAAAGAAGAAGATAGGTACAAGACAGCATTCACTGTTCCTTTTGGGCATTATGAATGGAATGTCATGCCATTTGAATTCAAAAATGCTCCATCAAAATTCCAAAATATTATGAATGAAATTTTTACTCTTTTTTCATAATTCTGTTCGGTTTATATAGATGATATTTTAGTTTTTTCATCATCTATAGATCAGCATTTTAAGCATCTTAAAACTTTACAAGATATCATCATTCACAATGGTCTTGTACTTTCAGCTCAACAAATTGATCTTTTCAAAACACAAATTAGATTTTTGGGCTTCAATATTCATAAAGGGAAAATTATTCCCATTGACAGAAGTATTGAATTTGATTCTAAATTTTCTGATGAATTAAAGGATGAAACCCAATTACAAAGGTTTTTGGGAAGCCTTAATTACATAGGAAATCATTATAATAAACTTGCCCATGACTGTGCACTTCTACACCAAAGGCTTCAAAAGAATCCTTTACTATGGACATCTGAACATACTAAAGCAGTTTAGAGAATTAAACTTAGAGTTAAACAATTACTATATCTTGGATTAGCAAATTCACAATGGGACAAAATTGTTGAAACTAATGCTTCAGATATTGGTTATGGGGGAATTCTTAAACAAAAGAATCCCAATACCAATAAAGAAGAACTTTTAAGATTCACCTCAGGTGTTTAGAAAGGATCTTCAAAATTATTCTACTGTTAAAAAAGAAATGTTTTCTATTGTTAAGTGTGTTACTAAATTTCAAGATGACTTACTTAACCAAGCATTTCTTATTCGAATAGATCTGCCAAACATATCTTAAAACAGGATGTAAAGAATCTTGTTTCTAAGCAGATTTTTGCTAGATGGCAGTTTGATTTATCTGTTTTTGATTTCCAACTTGAATATATTAAAGGAGATCAATCTTTACTAGACTTTCTGACTAGGGAATTTTTGCAGGAAAATCGGATGCAACCTCCTAATAAAGGAGGGTTTCAGTTCCCTCAGCAGCGTCCCAACAAAGGAAAAGGCAGCAGCAACACCCATCTAAGGGTTCTCAGGCCAACAAAGGGTCTGGTCAACCAAACAAGGCTGGTCCTTTGCAGCAACCTTCTGCTAAGGACATTCTCATTCAAGATGCTGTTTTCCATCAAAAACAATTTTTGGAAAAATTTCTTGTTTTAGATAATAAAATTGATGACAAATTGGAATTAGATGCTTGGGGCTTTAAAGAACGATATCTTAATAACCATAACTTCATGACCCAAGAATCTAAACCTAGATTTTTTTATGAGGCAATTCTCATTGAGACATGATCTGTTCAGAGCATTTTTATGTCGTTCCTACAGATAAAAAGACCCCTATGACACATTCTAAGTGTTAAATTGTTAAAGTTCTCAAAGCTAACCAGTGGGGCCTTAATCCGACTTAGGCAATAACTTTAAGAAGAAATTTGTCATCCTTTTTCTTTTCTTCTTCCTAAAAACTTATAACATATTCTTTGGTGGCAGTTTGTATTTGTGAAAGAGCAGTAGGAATATCAAAGCCATTCCACCATTTGCTCAGAAGGTTCTCTAGAGTACAGAAATTCTAAGATGATCAATATTATGTTGAATATCCCATTTCCATAACCAAACTAATCTGAATTCCGCAAAGAAGAATAATAATATGTTTCTTCCAAAGGATCAGAATTCATTTGGCTAGGTCTAGCCTTTGCATGAATCTGAGTTCTTTCATCAAAATCAGGCTTATATGAGAGAGAAACATTGTGTTTCTTCCTTGTCCAAAAAGCTCTAGGAATCTCACTACAAACTTTATTTTGAAATTCATTTTTCAAAATATCAATTTTTCTAGAAATATTTGGCATCTTTAGTTGATGCTCAATGTGCATGATTCTAGTTTCTTCTTGTAGGAATTCAAGATGTCTTTCTTTTAAATTTAAAAGATTTAATTCATTGCAATCCTTGTTTCTAGTTCTCTTAAGAAGGTAAAAACCATATCATTATCTTTGTATATATGAAGCAAATATGCCAGTTTGATCAACTTTTATTGGCATTAAAAGCTTTAAAAAAGGAGTTTCCAAAATTGCTTGTTGTTGTAAATCTTTAACAAGTAAAAAAGTAGAAGGAATACAAACTCCTTCATTACAAATATAAACATCAGATAGTTTGAATTGAATATTCATCCTACTGCCACTTGCTGATGTTAAAGACTACACAGTTTTTTCAAAATATTTAGTAGGAACTATGCCTTCTTGTATGCAGTTTAAATCCGCTCCACTATCTACTAATGCAATAGCATTGTTAATGGTATATTCTTCATGGATGACCAAATTGATTTTTATATACCATTTTTGATAAGTATTTTATTTAGGAGATGTAAATATTGATCTCTTGCGAAATATATAGGTGTTTCCTCAATATTAGGAATGTCATCACCTATACTAATGGAAGAATTGGGAATATTTAAATTATCAATTTTCTCTTCCATTTTTGTAAAAGAAATTTGGAGATCCCTTATATCATATTTGACCAAATTGATTTCATGCTTTAAATCCTGAATAGAAATGGGTTTTTCAATTCTTTCCATTCTATTAAAGACTTCCTGAATACTGTATTGATTGATTTTATACTCTTTTTTCTCAAGAATCTTTTTAGTATGATTAATACATAAGTGGATTACTTTCACCTTGAGTTCAGGATCAGTAATATTGTCAATTATATTAATCATTTCGCTATGTTCTGCTGTAAGAACATTCAAAGTAAGACCATTCATAGTAGTAATGGCCTTCCTGTAATCCGCATCAGGACATCCATTTGAACAAGATGGTTGCTCTTCTTTCTCTAGGAATAAAAACCATCATCCTCTTCTTCCGGAAAATCCTCTTCTTCAGAAATTTCTGGAGAAGTATTTAATAATATTTTACAGAATTTTGCTTTTAATCCTTCATCAATTTGCAACTCTGCTAACTTCTTTTTAGTAGTACACTTGTTAGCAAAATGTCCTACCTTTCCACACTTCTAGCAAACCATAGTTTCCTTAGGCTTGGGAACTTTAGCAGGCCTCTTCCTAGGTGGGTTGTTTTTTCTGGGAGGTGGTCTAGGTCTAGTATTTCTAGGATTAGGATTAGTATTCCTTTTCCTAGTGGGTGTATTTTGATATCCTTGTCTTTTCTTTTTCCTTTTATTAGGATTGACAGGCATATTATAACCCCATTGTTTACAAAAATCTCCTAGTTCTTGTTTACCAGTAAGATTTTGCTTTTTCATTTGGTATTGCAACTTCATATCATTGCAAATACTTAACCCTACTTGGGTACAAACATATAGGTCTGCCCATAGTTTAGGCTAGCATAAGGAATATTATTTTCATCATGCTGATCACTAAGTTTTTGTCTAACTTTTTCAACAAATAATATGGAAGTCCATCAATAAAATGGGCTTTCCAGTGTTCGCTATTTGCATCAGTTCTTTGCATAACTTTGCAAATAAAAACATCTTTATACCATCTGAACTGGGTTAAAGAAGGACATCTAAGATTCATAAGTAGCTCTCTACTTCTTTTAGACCTTCGTGGAAATGTTCCAATAAAATGAGAAATAATGGTCTGAACTAAAGTAACAACAGCATCTGGGACCACTTTTGGCTGTCCATCAACTGTTTCTACTTTAACTCTATCTGAAATTTCAATTCTTTGTTGACTAGTTAGAACATTGTCCCACTAGCCTTTGAGGCAACCAGAAAAGCCATTTGTAAGAATAATTATATTGCAGTATACTTTTCAAAATTATTGCAATATTTACTCATTGAGGCCCACATGAGCATTTTGTGAATACATTCAAAAATTTGGTACTCTGTGAACCCATCAATATTCCACTCAACAACCTGTTTACCACTATATGAAGTTTGGAGTCTCCAAGAGCTTTCTTCAAAAAGAAGATCTTGTGGAGTGTGTCTATTATAATAATAGGGTAGAGTTTCATACTATAATATATTAATTCGAGGCGGAGAATCAAAATTTCTTTATCTAAAATTACTTTCAGTAATATGAAAGTTTCTCCATAAATTTTCCTCTTTAATAATATCTTCTTCATGTTCTATAATCTCTTCCTCAGAACTGTTAGTTCAGTAGGAGGTTTAGAAAGAACATTCAAAGAAAAATTCTTAATCTTTTTAGTTAAGAGTTCAATAAACTCTTCTTTCTCCTTTTTATTTTGAGTCCGAAAATTTTCAAGTTCAAGAGGAGGTTTAAAAGTAGTGGCCTCAAAGGATGAAGTACTAGCCTCATCTTTGACAAGAGGTTCAAAATTCTTAAATAATTTCTCTTGGCCATCTAATTTATTTTCAATCCTTGATAATTGAGCCACCATAGATTCTATGGAATGATTGGTCCAATTATTCTGATGAGCTAAATGACTATTAAAAATTGAGTCATTAACACCACCAGTTGCTTTACTTATATAAGTAACTGCTTCAAAATCTTTATCATTTGACTTGAAATTGATGTGTAGAGGAGGAGGATATAAGCTTTCAAAGAAACCTTTGTCCCCATGCAGTCTCCATTTGGTTGAACTAATGGTATTCAATTCTTTTTGAGTAGGAAAGCACTTGTTGAACAAATCAACAAACCAAATAATAGTCTGTTGTTGATCTAAATCTTTGTAATATAAATCTTTTATAATATCTAGATCTTTTTTATTAGAAATTTCAAAATATTATTGTCGAAACTCTTTGTTTTTCTCCAACAAGAAATCCTTATTGATAATAATTTGTAAAAAAGATCCTGGAGCAAAATCCATTAAACATAAACTGAATTATTATCACTTTGAGGATAAGAGGGACTAAAAGGATCCCTTTTTTCTCTGTCCTCACTGCTTTCTTCTGGACCATAAATTCCCTGAGGGATTTGTTGGTCTGAAGAAGTAAAGCCTTTTGAAGCATTTTCTTTCTCCATATTTTGGAGATGTTCCAGATCCATGTTTGGTCTGGGTTGATCAGACATACAATGTCTTGAAGTAGTATATGGCCTTTTAGAAGGGGTAGTGTAAAAACTACTTGAAGAATTACTCCTATTTAAAGAAAGTTTACTGAATTGTGTAAGAGTGAAAAAAACTTCAATATCACCATCTTTAGTTTGGGTGATTTGATCTAATTGAGAAGAAAAGACTAGTGCGAGTGGCACAGCATTAAGTAAAGTCCAATCCATTGGGAAATTTATTTCATCCCATTTAATTAACCTTGGTGTAGCAATATTAGTAGTGAGACAATTGCTATCTATTGCTACAGTTTTACCTGGTTCACTTTTAATATTGCATTAGGACACAAAGTATTCATAACTTTGTAATAAATCCTGTATGTAGTATTAATAGTACTGGTTCCAGGTAAATAATTATACCCTCTTGTCTGAATCTTTAAAATAGTAGCTAGCTTCAAACAAGTTTTTATCATGTAAAGAAAGTGTTAAGTTTGGGTAAACATCAAAATATGCCGGACCATAACACAAACTAGTCTGTATGATACCCATTAGAGATAGTACAAAGTCTGTACATCTGACATCTCTTAAGTATGCCAAAATACTAGCATTTAACCCTATCAAAGTAAGAGGTCTAAAGCCTACTTGAATACATCCTATGTGAATATATTTATATTTTTCAAGGCTTTTTTCAATATCCCTTAGACATAAAGTCTAAGGGTTTGTTCATCGTTGTCAAGAATAATATCTTGTTCAACTGTTTTAACATGATCTTTTGATATAAAAGCGAAAGTACTACTTTTATAAATTTGTTTAGAAGAGATGGACGGTATTGTCCATTGATTTAGTTGTTCCGCTTGGTCAAACGCAACAAGCTCTGTATTCATAATATTAGATCTAGATCCTGATGTGGATCCAGACCTTGTCTTGGTTGTTCTATTAAACATGACCAAATTGAGGCTACCTTGGTACATACTATTATTCATATTATGATTATCATCGTATATTTCTATGAGAATTCTTATAGAGTCTGTTCCAGTCAACAGTTGCTATAGCCAAACAGACACTCCTTGGTAAACAGGCCCAAGTTTTTGCGACTAACGGAATTTTATGACCCCCAAAGAATTTTCACAAAGTCTGGTATTGTTTTGTAGTTTCGAAAAATTCTGTGATACATCCTACTATAACCTAGTAACAACGGTTTTAAAAAAAAAAAAAGCAAAGTGGTTGATCAGAAGTAAAATGGTTTTCAAATTCAAGTTACAATAATTTAGGACCAACTTATAACATTCTGATATCAAAGAGATACTAAAATGTTGTAACTTAAGATTTATGATACGTCCTAAATGACTAAAACATAGCAGTTTCAATGGGTTTTTCTCCCTTTGGTATTTTAATTAAATATATAACATTTTTTTTTTACAATTTTAATTACTAAATTTTCTAAGAAATTTGAGGAGTTACAAGGATATTGGTTCATTATGGAAAGTGCAAGCCGGCCCCAAATAATTTGAGACAAAAGTCTAGTTGATTTTTTAATTTTTTTTACATTGGAGAGGGGACCCGAATATTTGAACATAACTAAACCGGCCACATTTCTAACAGTAAATTACCGTTAGTAAAAATATTACTAACGGACTATTACCGTTAGTAACCTCTGGCTAATATTTCTAATGGATTTTTTAACAGTAAATGTCCGTTAGAAAAAATTTGTTTACTCCGTTAGTAATATGTTTCCTAATGGTAATCGGCTGTTAGTAATTAATTATTTCTAACAGATCAAATAATCCATTAGTAATATTTTTACAAATGGTTTATTTTCTAACAATTTTGCACACAAAAATACTTACGGTTTTTGTGACGAAAAATATCCGTTAGGAATTGTTTTAAAATTTAGAACAATAATTAATTTATTTGCTCTCTGATTTTTATTTGCAGTTAATTTACCACACTTATCACTTATTCATAAGCATAATTAGTCTCTAAAAAATACATAACAAGCTCAATCTATAACAAATATAATCAATAATAATCATAACAAGTAGAATCCAAAATGTTTCATCCATCCAAACATAAATTAAATATCAACAATATTTTTTATATCCTTGGGTCTCTCAACATAACCTAAACAAAAAAATTGTGTAAAGCATTAATGAAGCTTATAATCACTTGACTTACTTCTTGCCCAAATCTCTAGCACGGATTCAACTATATGCTTATACTTCTCAAATCCCACTGGCACTCTAAGTATTGGTACTCTTCGTTGGTCAAATCCCAAATTGATTAAGTCTCTTCTCTGCAATATAGAAGCACAGATAATCTTTTTTTTTAAAAAAACCAATAAGATCAACTGAAATGTCAAATCCAAAATTGGACATGGGCTCAAATGAAAAGATACTTAAAAACAAAAATTCATTTCCTAACACTGAAACTACCAAGATATGTTCCTAAAGCTGCCAATGCCAATATATTTCCTACCCGACTACTCGGTGTTCCCAATATTTGCTACTTTCGCAAGAAAATTTTTGTCCGTCAACTACCTCTACATAACAAAATAGATCATCCAAAAAAAGGTTCATGGTTTAATTAAACTGTTTAGTATTGTTAGAATTAGTTTTATTAACTTTAGGGTAGTTGAGTCTTTTCTTTTATATTAGGGTAATACTGTATACCTAGATATTCTATTATTATTGCCTCATCTTTTCCATTGTATTCATTCATTCAGTTTTTGTGTTATGAAAAACTCTAGCTCTCTTTTCTCTTTCCCTTTGTTGTTTTCTTGATTATTTAATATATTCACATAGTATCAGAGCAGGTTCGAATCTCATCCACGATTCATTCATTCAGATTTTTTCGGATGATTCTGGTTCGTTGTTGGATTTCTCGCTGATTCGGATTCGGATTCGTATTTAGAACTCGCATTGCTTTGCACTCGTTTTTGGATCTGTCTGTCACTGATTCTGATTCGTTTGTTTTGTGCTTTTGGATCTGTCTTTGATTTTGGGTTCGCTTGTTTTGTGTTATTTAATTGCTTCGTTTTCGTAATGGCTACTGAACGTGATGATTCGCTTCAAGTGATTAGTGTTAAACTCGATGGCAAGAATTTTGCATATTGGAATTATGTGATGAAAAATTTTCTGAAGGGGAAGAAGATGTGGGGTTATGTCAATGGGGATTTTAGTAAACCTACGAATGAAAATGCTGATAAATTTGCAGAATTGCTAGATGTTTGGGACACAAATAATTCGAAAATCATTACTTGGATCAACAACTCCGTTGCTCCCTCAATAGGTATGCAGTTGGCAAAGTTTGAATATGCAAAGGAGGTGTGGGATCATTTGGCTAAATTATTTACACAGTCCAATTTTGCGAAAAGGTACCAATTAGAGTGTGATATTCGTGCCCTTGAACAAAAAAATTTGAGTATTCAGGAGTTCTATTCTACAATGACAGATCTTTGGGATCAGTTAGCTCTCATGGAGTCACCCGAATTGCGGGCCTTTGCACCATATATCGCTAGTAGGGAGGAACAACGTCTGGTTCAGTTTTTGATGGCTCTACGTGAAGATTTTGAGGGCCTTCGTGGGTCCATTCTCCATCATAGCCCATTTCCGTCCGTTGATTCTGTTGTCCATGAGTTAGTTGCCGAGGAAATACGTCTCAAGACACAGTCTGGAAAGGGAATTCTCCCCGACTCTACTCCGTCTGTTTTAGCAGCCCCTTTTCGACCACAGTCCAACAATCAGAATAAGCCTTACTCGAGAGTTGGTAGTGATGTATGCAGCTACTGTAAGGAGAAGAGTCATTGGAAGGCTCAGTGTCCTAGGTTGGGTCATGCAAACCAGCCCAATAGCAGCAACCAGCCCTCACATGGTCGACCACCACAACAACAGCAACCTCAATCTTCTCATTGGAAATCTGACAACCAATCTCAGCATTGTTCATATAGGCCTCCACAGCCTAACACTGCAGCAGTTGTACCACCATCAGACTCATTTGGACCCGGTTCCCCTTCCCCATCCACTCCGTCTATGACCTCCCTTGCTGAGCAATTTCAGAAGTTCCTTGCCACACAGCCACATGCTATGGCCACCTCATCACTAGGTATGTCTTCAGGTATGTCTTCAGGTATGTCCTCAGGTATTTGGGTTTTAAACTCTGGAGCTTCTAATCATATGTCGCATGACTTGTCGTCTTTTGCTTCCTTATGTCCTGCTTCCTCTTTGCCTGTTATGACTGCTGATGGTACTCCCATGCCATTAGCAGGTGTTGGGTCTGTTGTCACATCTCATGTATCTCTCCCTAGTGTTTACCACATTCCTAAACTTACTATGAATCTTGTTTCTGTTGGTCAGCTTTGTGATGCAGGTTATTTGGTCTCTTTTTTTTCTACTTTTTGTCATGTGCAGGATCCGTAGTCTCAGACGCTGATTGGGATTGGCCGTAGGCAAGGGAGATTATACATCTTGGACAAGCTTAATGTACCAGTGGTTGCAGCTTCTAGTGTTGACTTGTCATCCTTTCGTTTGAGTTCATCTTCGTCTAGTTTTTATTTATGGCATTCTCGCCTTGGTCATGTTTCAGCCTCTCGTTTAAAATATTTAGCTTCTACAGGAAAATTAGGAGATTTACAAACTCATGACATTTCTGATTGTAGTGGTTGTAAACTGGCAAAATTTTCTGCTTTACCATTTAATAGAAGTATTTCTTATTCTCTTGCACCATTTGATTTAGTTCATTCTGATGTGTGGGAACCCTCTCCTGTTACTACAAGAGGGGGGTCTCGATATTATGTATCATCTATTGATGATGCACTCGTTACTATTGGGTTTATCTTATGAAACGTCGTTCAGACTTCTTTGATATTTACAATACTTTTCGTGCTTTTGTTAAAACTCAACATTCTACTGTCATCAAATGTTTTAGATGTGATTTAGGTGGAGAGTATACCTATCATAAATTTCGTGAGTTGCTTGCTTTAGATGGAACTATTCACCAGTCCTCTTGTACAGACACTCCTGAGCAAAATGGTGTTGCTGAAAGGAAACATTGGCATATTGTTGAAACTTCTCGCTCTCTTTTATTATCTGCATATGTCCCTAGTGATTTTTGGGGAGAGGCTGTCCTTACTGCTGTCAATCTAATTAATAAAATTCCGTCCTCTCACTGCTCAGGTCTATCAACTTTTGAAAAATTGTATGGGCATGCTCCTGATTATTCTTCCTTAAAGGTGTTTGGTTGTACTTGTTTTGTCCTTCGACCTCATGTAGAGCGTACCAAATTGTCACCTAAGTCTGCTATTTGTGTTTTTCTAGGTTATGGTGAGGGTTAGAAGGGATATCGTTGCTTTGACCCACTTACTAAAAAACTATATGTCTCTCGTCATGTTGTGTTTCTCGAGCACATACCCTTCTTTTCTATTCCTGATAATCATCATGAGTTGACTAAATCTGATCTCATCCATCTTGACCCATTCTCTGATGATACTGATAGAGTGCCCTCTCAAGCCCCATGCACCACTGATATTGTCTCACCTCATGGTTCTACTTCTGCTGATACTAGTACCTTGCCGCTTGATGCTACCTCCCTTCCAGAGGCCACCCAAGCACCTACTGAGACTGTAGAACCTCCTCGCTATCCTGCTCGCACTCGTAAGTCTACTCAATCACCTAATTTTGTTTATTCTTGTTATTTGGATTCTTTTGCTTCATTTTTAGCTTCAGCTCATGATCTCTCTGAGCCTCTGTCCTATAAAGAGGCAGCTCTTGATCCTCTTTGGCAATAGGCTATGGCAGAGGAACTCTCAGTATTGTATAAGACAGACACTTGGAGTTTGGTTCCCTTACCTTCTGGTAAGAGCGCTATTGGTTCTCGTTGGGTTTATAAAATCAAAACCAAGTCAGATGGGTCTGTTGAGCGGTACAAAGCAAGATTGGTTGCCAAGGGTTTTTCCCAGCAGTATGGTATGGATTACGAGGAGACTTTTGCTCCTGTTGCTAAAATGACTACTGTTCGTACTCTTATTGCAGTTGCTTCTATTCGTCAGTGGCATATAACTCAGATGGATGTTAAAAATGCTTTCTTGAATGGAGACCTCCAAGAGGAGGTTTATATGGTTCCTCCTTCGGGTGTTCCTCATGGTCCTGGTGAAGTTTACAGGCTTAAAAAAAGCCTTATATGGTCTTAAACAAGCTCCTCAAGCTTGGTTTGAGAAGTTTTCCACAGTGATTACCTCATTTGGGTTTTCCTCGAGTGAGTATGATTCAGCTCTCTTTATTAGGTGTACCACTGCTGGTCGTATTATGCTTTCTTTGTATGTTGATGATATGATTATTACTAGTGACGATGTTGATGGGATTGCAGTGTTGAAGTCTGAATTAGCTCGTTGTTTTGAAATGAAGGACTTAGGTCCACTACGTTATTTTTTGGGATTGAAGTAGCCTATTCTCCAAAAGGTTATCTTCTTTCTCAGTCTAAGTATACAGGTGACATTCTTGAGCATGCTCGCCTCACTGATAATAAGATTGTTGATACCCCTTTGGAGCTTAATGTTCGTCTTTCCCCTTCTGATGGCGTTCCTTTGCCTGATCCTACCTTATATCGCACTATTGTTGGTAGCTTGGTTTATCTTAGCATTACTCGTCTGGATATTGCTCATGCTGTTTATGTTGTTAGTCAGTTTGTTACTTCCCCTACTACAGTTCATTGGGCTGCTGTTCATCGTATTTTGAGGTACTTGAGCGGCACTAGGTTTCAAAGTCTTTTACTTTCTTCATCATCTTCCTTGGAGCTGCGTGCGTACTCTGATGCTGATTGGGCCGGTGATCCTATAGATCGCAAGTCTGTTACTGGGTTTTACATATTTTTGGGTGATTCTCTCATTTCTTGGAAGAGCAAGAAGCAAGATGTTGTTGCTGTGTCTTCCACAGAAGCTGAGTATTGTGCTATGGCTTCGACTACCCGTGAGCTTATTTGGTTACGCCGACTACTTATAGATATGGGTGTCTCCCTTCCTCGCCCTTCACCTATGTATTGTGATAATAAGAGTGCTATTCAGATTGCTCACAATTCTGTTTTCCATGAGAGGACCAAGCATATAGAGATTGATTGTCACATTACTCGTCATCACCTTAAGCATGGAGCTATCACTTTGCCTTTTGTTTCTTCTTCCGCACAAATTGCTGATTTGTTTACAAAGTCACATCCGATTCAGCGTTTTCGTTTTTTAGTTGGCAAACTCTCTATGCTTTTAGCTGCAGCATCGTGAGTTTGAGGAGGGGTGTTAGAATTAGTTTTATTAACTTTAGGGTAGTTTAGTCTTTTCTTTTATATTAGGGTAATACTGTATACCTAGATATTCTATTATTATTGCCTCTTCTTTTCCATTGTATTCATTCATTCAGTTTTTGTGTTATGAAAAACTCTAGCTCTCTTTTCTCTTTCCCTTTGTTGTTTTCTTGATTATTTAATATATTCACAAGTATAAGCACATACAACACATACATAAAAGCTGATTAGGGGCGCCGCAAACGCAGTCCCGAAACTTCCTCTCAATTTTGTTTGGGGAATACAACAAAGTACCATTTTACATAAGATGTTCGTTAGTAGTACTTATTCTCTTCTATAAGGCTGAAAACGGGACCCTACGGAAAATATTCGGATTTTCCTTTGGCAGAACTCTCACTTTCTCTATTTGGATTTTATTACCATTGAATTGAATACCCCTTTTTATTATCTTTTAAAAAAATCAAGTTATACATATTCTTGAAATCCAAATGGAGAAAGATGTGACTCACCAAACTCCTCTTAACCTTCTCCACGCAATATGTTCAATTCTATATATCAAGTTTCTCTTGTCTATCATATTTTCCCCTTACAATTACAGTCTCTTTTATACTAGTGGGTGCCACTCACGTTGTGAGTGTAAGTTTTGAAATTTTTTTAGAGAAGTTTTGTTTTTTTTTTTTTTTTTTCTTCTTTGAATCACTTTTTGGGTAGTTTATTCCAGAGCAGTTTTTACCAGTTTTTTAAAATACACAATCATGAACAGTTTTTTTGGATAATTACTTTGTTTTACCCCTACTATTATATTTTGTAGGTAAAATTTTATAATTAATTGTAATTATGAGTGATAGACTCCTTTTTCTTGGTACCCTTGCTTCTCCTTTTCTATAGTAGTATAGATTTTCACAAATGATATGAAATGGGATAGTAGCGCGAATACCAACTTTTAGCGACCAAAGAAGTAATTGTAGCGACAAAATATTTCGTCACTAAAAGCGTTTTTTCCGTCGCTTAAAGGGTGCCGTGCTTTAAGTTAGTATTCCCCTATATTTATATATATATATATATATATTGAACGATAACCTCCCTCATATATTTGAAAGCTAAATTGATCTCCCCTTTCGGATGTGAACTTATATGATAAATTACACTAATCTCTACTAAACGATGTCATAAATACGGGGGAACTGTCTCATATATTTAAAAGTTAAACTGACCTTCCCTCTCAAATGTAACGGAGAATGCAAAAGTATTAGTATACGGCAAAATAAATATTTTAGTTGTAAAACAAAAAAAAAACACAAAAATGAGGATTGAAAATAAAGTACGTGATGTTTTCTTGGAAGGCAAGAAAAAAATCGATTTATGGAAAGTTTATTTATAATTTTTTTTTTTGTTGTTTTGTAGTCATTACAATTTGAATCTTTCTGGTTAGTCAACTGACCTTTGAGTACATAAGATGTCAATTTAGGTGAAAGTTAGAAACATTCATGAATCAAAGTGATATTTCTGTATTTAAAAAGGGTAAATTAAAAAAATTTAGAGGGGCACAAACAAATGCATATAATACAAAATACATATAGTAAAAGTATAAATTCAAACAGTTAAGGGAGGAGCTACACCCCCTTGGTCCAACACCCTCTGGTCCAACGTTGGAACAAATAACGGGCTCCCGGGGTGGAGTCCATAGCAAAAAAGGTCGAAAATTACCTCAAAACACCATAATCGAGGTTTTAATGCGCAACTTGGACTTCCGTGTATTGTTTTCCTCTTCTTTTTTTGATTGATAAGGTACTGATGTTACTCTTTTACTTGTGATGCAAATGGGGGCGCAGATGAGGCGCAAAAGCTTGGATTGCAAATTGGAGTTTGTGCTGCAATTTATTAGTTATGTTATGTAGTGAGACTTATTTAGTATTATGTCGGATATATGAAACTTATATTATGTCACACCCCAACCCGCCACGGGCGGATTAGGACACGTGTAACAATGCCACCGAAGCACGTCCCCAATGGATATAACATAAATCAAGTCTAAACTATCTTTTAAACTCGTTATAAAACCCATTAGCATGTAACCAATCCAAGGGTAAAATGGTCATTTCAAAATTTTGTCGAGTTTCCATCTCGAAAGGTAACTTTTCAAATAAGGAACTCAACGTTGAAAACGGCGCGTAAATACAAACTTCCTAGACTAAGTTATGATCATTTTTATCTTGAATTTGACTATACTCAAGCACAAGAACATTCTGTCAAGAGTTAGATTAATCTAACTTTCTTTGTGCTTGATCCAACTCCCTCCAGAAAGAATTCTACCCAGAGTTGGATCAATCAAACTTTCTGTAAAAATATATTCTGCCCAGAATTTGCTCAATCCAACCAGAGTTTGCTCAGTCCAACTTTCTGTAGCAAGTATTTTGCTGCTGCTAAAAGTTCTTGGGGCAAAAAAAAAAATTTGCAAGTTTTAAAACAATCTCAAAACATATGTCTTGCTATCAAAATCTAACCAAACATCAAATGAATCTCTAGGACTCATTTCTAAACCCTTGCAAGTGTACTCAGTCACCAAATCCATGAGAAACCATGAATCACAAAAGAAGAACACAAACATGCATCATTTCCCAACATTAAGCTTAACATGAGTAAAAATCTGTCAAAACTTGACTAAACCTCCCCAACTCCTTGCATAGAAGATTCATTTGAAAACCAAACATACCCATTACATTTTCAGTACTTAAAGAAGGTGAGAAACAAGTTTTAAACAAGATTCTTGAGTTCAACAACTATCCACAACCAATATACAAACTCCAACCATAACTTGCTCTCCCAACAAAACCATTTACAACAACATTACAAACAAGAGTCTCAACTCCACCAAAACTAACATATTTACATATCTATGAACATATAAACAAAATGACTCTTCGCCCGGACCTACGATCACTTCCTTCCCTCGTCACGATCCGTTCCTGCGGTGGTTATTCAATAACCACACAGAAAACAGTTTTGTTTTAAGCTTGCGCTTAGTGAATACTTTAACCGTGCCATGGAGTATGAAATGTGCATATGCAATACTTCAGCAACATAACAATAAAAACTAGTCGCCGGTATGCCAAGTAACTAATCACCATTGCAACGGACCCAAGATTTCGGGCCTTTTCTCACTTCAATGTCGCATATAGCGAAAACACACACTCTCACGTGACCGTAGTCAAATCGTTGTGGTCGTCACCACCGTCCCCTTTTTCTTGAGGAAAACATCGTCCCATTAATACGGGCTAAATAATGGTGATTATCACTTGACATTCATTGACCCAAATAAGCACATAAGCATGTCAAACATATCACATAGGTATTTGTCTATGTCACGCGTGGGTCCCAAACGTAGTCCTACACATTTTGTGACCTTGCTAGTTAACCTACTAGTTATGAATCTGGTTCCAATTAACTCTCACACTGGTACTCAAACTAGCACCATAAAAAATATTGCAACCAAATAATAAAATATTAAAGCAATTAAACAAATATCCATTTAAGCATATAAATGCAACTAAATGCAATTTATTTAATCCGAACCTCCCATGGGTCCCACTTTATATCCGTCAACTGTGCCCTTTTATCAAGCACTTAACACGTCGGGGTAACTGAAACTTACCCAAATTATCAAATGCTATTAATCATACTAATTAATGCATGCAAAATAAATATTACCCCATTTCTCTTGGTACGGGTATTACATATTATGTTGGATTTATTTTGTTGTGACCTATTAGGTACTTCTTGGATATATAATACTTATGTTATGTTGGATGTGATTATTTAATATTATGATATATTGGACTTGTTTTGATCATTATATATTCGTACATTGGATAACTTTCGAAATTTTACAGGAATATCAATAAATAATAGATTTGACAGGTATTCCTGAAGTTATTTTTAGTGATATAACTATTCCTTGCCTTTGAGGAACAAAATCAGCAAGAAACCATATTTTCGTCACTAAAAACCACATTTAGCAAGGAAATTATCTCCTTGCCTTAGATGAACACAATTTCCAATAAAAAAAAAAAATTCACGCTAAAAACCTCATTTAGCAAGGAAAGCATTTCATTGCCTTATGTTAATACTATTTGCAAGGAAACAAGATTTCCTTGCTAAAAATGACCTTTAGCAAGGAACAAAATTTCTCGCCTTAGAGTTCTGTAGTTAGCGACGAAATTGTTTCCTTGCCAATTGTCCATATTACAACACAAAAATAGATTTTGGCAAGGAAATTAAGCTATTTAGCAATGAAAATGTTGATCAATAGCAAGAAAAATTTCCTTGCCAAAAGTTAAGAATTGGCAAGGAAAATATTTTTCGTCACTAGAAGCAATAGGTAGGAAGCTTTAGCAATTAGCAGTGGACTCCTTATTTTATTCTTATAATCGAGCGACAAAATTATTTCCTTGCTAAAGGCTTTTATCACGAAATTGTGACTTTTAGCAAGAAACTTTTTGTTTGCAAAAACACGTTTTTGTTGTAGTGAACATTGGATCTGCCCTTACTATACATGGTCCCCAAATTTACTTGAGATATCCGTGTTATGAAAATGGATCACTTATAGTAGTCTATGGTACTACGATCATATGGTAAAACTGTCAAAATATTTAGAAACAAAAAAATAACATTACTTTTTATGAACACACCATTAGATTTGGAATACACTTATGTCCTCACACGAGACTACTACACCAAATGATAAAAAAAAATTTATACTATATATTTAATACAAAATCTAAAATATAATTACAATGTATTAAAATATGTTTCAGCCTCTCTTTTTTCAACTGAAAGAATTACCTCACGAACATTACCAAAAGAACTTTTGGAAAAAGATACATATCGTACGTATTTCAAAATTATGGTTCCCAAATTTATTACTCAACACATGCCGTAGTAGAACCATATTTAATAATTGTGGGGTCACTTATCTCTAGATGAAAGTTGTTTTAACTGGTCCCATGACCACGTGTTGAGAAGTAAATTTAAAAGAAAAATTTGAGAATTATAACTTCACTATGTATTTATATGTGTGCATGCGTATTTTTGGAGAGATGGGGAGTGGATAAGAAGAAGAGTAAAGATTGGGACACATCAAAGGTAACTTTTGGGACACAACGATCCAAAAAATGTGTTTATATCTCTCATGTGCTGTTACCGGACCCCACAGTCACACAGGAGAGAGACAGATACATTTCTTGGATTGTATCCCAAAAATTGTATTTTTGGATGTGTCCTAAGTATTACCCTAAGAAGAAAATGACTAAGAACAAGAAAAAAAAAAAAAAAAAAAAAGTAGAAGCAGCCAGTGGAGACGGAAAAAAAAATGACCACATTGATGTGTGATCAGATTGTATATATGCTGACGGAAGCTGCGGAAAAAAAGAAATGGGAATTAATACTTAGGTGCATGTGTAGTTGTTGAAGAACGGTTCCTCCTTAAAATAGATAAATGCTAAAATCCTCAAAGACTTGGTTAAAGTCTTTGTTTACCTGGTACATGGAACCTAGTAATAATGACCAAATCAAGGATTATCCAACTATAAATAGAGGCCTCTTTTCAACCTAGTTTTCTCACCTCTCACTATTCTATCCTATAGACAAGCAATTAAAATCAATCCTATTTTGGCTTCAATTAGAATGATGAAGATGCGCTTTGATCAGTTCATTGTAGCCACAGTTATTTTGGCTTTGGCTTTGGCTTTCTCATTTGCCTCTGCCTCTGATCCTAGTCCTCTTCAAGACTTTTGTGTTGCTGTTAATGACTCCAAATCTGCTTGTACACACTATTTGCTCTAGCTAATTCTTTTCTTTTCTACTTAATTTGTCACTTGCATGCTCATAAATTAAATCAAACCAGACCAAGCCTTGTGTCCCAATCAATTGGGGTCGGCTATATGAATCCTTTTTCTCCATTCTGCACGATCAAGAGCTATATGCTCATTTAAATTATATATATTCATATCTTGTTGCACTACATATTCCCAAGTCAGTCTAGGTCTACCTCTCCCTCTAACCATTCCAGGCACTACGATCTTATCACTCTTTCGCACAGGTGCATCTACAGGTCTTTGTTGCACATGGCCGAACCATCTAAGTCTATTCTCCCTCAATTTGTCCTCAATATGTGTCACTCCTACAGTCTCTCAGATGTACTCATTTCTAATTCTATCTTTCCTAGTCTTACCACACATCCATCTTAGCATCCTCATCTCCGCTACACTCACTTTGCTAATGTGTTGTTTCTTAGTTGCCCAACACTCTGTCCCGTAGAGCATAGCTGGCCTAATAGCAGTCCTATAAAATTTTCCTTTCAATTTTGCTGGTATTCTCCACTTGCATGCTCATATTTGGATTAATTGTATATTCTTTATATATGTTCTTATGTAAAGTAAGTTGCCAGGTAAGTAAACTTCTACTTCTTGTGGTTTTTAACATCAGTATTTTTTTTCTAGACATAAAACAAATCTTCTTAAAGTATCACTATAATGACTATTCATTTGCATTTAGATGAATATCAGTGGTGGAACCTCATCGTACTATTCATATTCTTCATTTGCAGTTTATGAGTTCACATTTCGAGGGATATTTTTGGTATTTCACACTTGTAGCCTGAAGCCTTAATGTTGTATTGCTCAAGGGCACTTTAGTCTGAGTATATATCCTCGTGTTATTAGACTTAGTTTTTGCACTTTATGATAAAATTTTGAGTATCCTCATCAACCACCTATCTATCGTACTTTAGAGATTCCTCCTAAAACATTTTGTAAAGACAAAAGTTATGTTCTTAGACTTAGTTTTTGTCCTTTTGTACCCTTTATTCCCTTTTCATATTTCAGTTTTCACAAACTCCGAATATGATTACGTATAATCATAAGATAACGTTAGTGCACACACATATATACACATATTTTCCTTCCTTATAATTATGCTCTAATAACAATGTTTTTTTTTTATGCGTACAGTGTTTGTGAATGGGAAGTTCTGCAAGGACCCAAAGCTTGCTGTAGTAGAAGATTTCTTCTATTCAGGGCTCAATATTCCCAGAAATACATCGAATCCAGTTGGGTCAACCGTCACTCCTGTTAATGTGGTCCAAATACCAGGACTCAACACTCTTGGTATTTCTTTAGTTCGTATTGACTACGCACCTTATGGCCTCAACCCACCACACACTCACCCTCGTGCCACTGAAATCCTTGTTGTCCAAGAAGGTACCCTATATGTCGGCTTTGTCACCTCCAATCCTGAAAACCGTCTCTTCACCAAGGTCCTATACCCCGGAGATGTATTTGTGTTCCCAGAGGGTCTCATTCACTTCCAATTTAATGTAGGAAAGACCAATGCAGTTGCATTTGCGGCTTTGAGCAGCCAAAATCCTGGCGTCATTACCATCGCAAATGCAGTCTTTGGGTCTAATCCGAAGATTTCTGCTGATGTTCTTACCAAGGCATTCCAAGTAGACAAGAATGTGGTTGACTACCTTCAAGCACAATTCTGGTGGGATAACAACTAAGGAAATTATGAACACTTCTACACTTGTAGTAAATTACCTATTGAGTGATTTGTTTTGTTAAGGAAAAGCCAGCAGATATCATATTCTGCTCCTAATAAGCTACGAAGCATGAATAATTGTCTTTTGTACGTTTGCCTTGTATCAATGACATTCGTACTAAATACTAGTCCTGCTTGTTTTTTTTTTTTTGAACGGTAAGTTTCATTAATAGAACATACATGCAGCGAAAAAAGTCACTGATCATAGTTACATCAACAATGAAATTAAAAACCCCCCAATAGTTCCCAAAAACCGCACAGCCAGGTTACTAAGATGAAAAACTCTCCATTTTGAGATTTTCTAGATAGTAGCCAAATTAGCCCCCCAAAGAAATACCCCATGATCTCCATATATACCAAACCCAGCCTATATAATAAAGGAAGTATCAAAATAGGCAAAACTAGGACTGCACAGACCTAATCTACATGTCCAAATCAAGAAGAGGCCTAGTATAATACTAGCTGCTAAACCACCCCATTGACTAAATAACAAGGAAAAAACAAATGTGATATATAGAAAAAACTCATCCAAGACACTCTTACATTAGATCAAAGCATTAGGATGCAACATATCCCCAGAACAGCAAGTGCAGGCTTTGTTCCTCATCAGCAAGTGACAGCAAACATTCACACAAAATAAAAGCATTCCCAGATCTCAATGAAAAAAAACAGCGCTATATATATCAGCAAACGAGATCACCTCCAAATAGCTAGAGCCTTCAAAAAGCAAAGACTGCCCAAGAGTGGTTTGGAGAAGAGCACTTTTGGGACTAAATTGCCCCAGTAAAGACAGGCCGCTAAATGAAAACTGGCAAAAGGTCCAAGACGAAAGGGAGCCCAGGCCAAAAACCCCCAAGATCAACGAGTGCAAGACCCGATTGCCAATTGGAGCAACCAAAAACAAAAGTCTCCTCTTCTGAGCAACCCCGCAGAAAAGCTCAAACAGACCGCCAAAAATGCAGACCCGCAGCCTAAAGATGCATAGTTTGAAAGGCCGCAGTGGGTAGAAACTACTAGACCAGCACAGTTCACTTGCCCCATGTGATACAAGAACCGAGCCGAATCAATAGCAAACAGCAAAAAACTCCCAGTTTATCTGATTCAAGCAGTGAAAAAACTGATCAAAACTCTAAACCCATGTGAAGTTGGAACTCCCAAATCGTTAGACAACTTAATTCAAACCCAAAAAACTCCTTCAATTGACATTCATCATCCACCATCAACACATCAAAGGGCCACAATTGACATGTTTTCCTTTATTCTACCAACCAAACTTCCAAAATGCCATCAGGTAGCGTTCGCACAAGTCACCAGTGATGCATTCAAATCAAACCTGGAGATTTGCTGTGATCATACAGCTCCCCTGCTGAAGGATCTTCCAAAGATCAGTGACCATCTCTCACGCACACACTCGCACTGGATCCAAACTTGCAAATCTGTTTAAACAAAAACCTTGGCCTACAAAACTTGCAATAGCAAGCACAACCCGAAATACCAAACCAAAGCAAAACAGTTCACTGAGGGCCATGTACATGAGATATATACACACACGACGCGACAAGAGATAGACCGCCCTTCACGAAAGAAACACACACTAAAAATACACACACGCCAAAAGGAGAAAGAAGCTCTACAAACCCAAGAGAAAGACTCCACACCCACAGGGAAAAAACACACACCGAAGGCCCACCCCAACCCAAACCCAATGCCATACTATTTTTCATATATACCACTATTTGCCTTTTCAGCACCACAAAATATATATATATATATATTTTCTTTAACAAGCCCAACTCCATCACATCAGTATCAACCACCAGAGAGGCCTACCACAGTATTGAGCTGAAATGTCGGTAAATACGTTGAGCTCCATATACTTTGGCCATGAAGCTTCTCTGGATCATAATAAAAGGCCCAAAATGTCATTCCCGGTTGCACCCAGCTTGCTCATAGCCACGCCACAAACGGGGACTGTCTATGTACACCACCCTTGGCTAGATTGTCCGCGACGTTATTTGCCTCTCTATTGATGTGATCGATTTGGACCATCACATGATCTTCAATGCTCTCAATTGGATTATGAATTTCATTCAAAATAAAATGATACCTCCAACATTCCGCCGAATCTCGCTTGACCCATGTAATAGCCGTTATCGAGTCGCTTTCCACCAATAAATTAGTACCTCTGAAGTTATTCCTCCCTTGAAACATCCTTAGGCCCTCTCGGATTGCAAGCAACTCGGCCTTATTAGATTCTTGCATTCCAATAGGAACCGAGAACAAAGCTACAATGTGTCCTCTATAGTCACGGAAAATGCCCCCTATTCCTGCGGGGCCTGGTTTCCCTAGAGCCGAGCCATCTACATTGAGTTTTAAGAAACCAATAGGTGGAGCAGACCATACTACACGAATACGCACTGTGGGCTTTGGTACGATGCAGCACGCCTCCTTGACATCAGTCAGCATATCGGAAATTGCCATATTTATCTTGGCTACATTTACTTTGAACCACCACACTAGATACAATTTGATGGATCGTATAATATTTTCTTCATTATATGTGCCCCCTCTGAAAGATAATTGGTTCTTATCCAACCATAATGCCCAAACAGTTGCAAAAAAACACAAATTTCCATGCCTCAGTATGCTTGGATTTTGAACATAAAGTTGTCCACATGTCCCACCATTGAAATAAGGAGCTAGGCATGGCTATAGATACGTCCCACCAACCACATACCTTTCCCCATATTGTCCAAGCTTTGTCACATAATAAAAAGAGGTGGTCTGCCGTTTCCGGATGGTTTTGGCATAGTAGACACTGATTGGCCTCCACCTCAAGCAAACCGATACGTGATAGGTTATCTTTTTGTGGGCAATCTCCCACCTATAGCCTGCCACACCAGCATTTCCACCTTTTTTGGTGCTTTCCCTCTCCAAATCTGAGATAAAACATGCCCTCTCTGGGCATCGAAGTCCGGTGGTGTCTCCGCTACCAATCTGCAGAAGGATTTAACCGAAAAAAATCCTTTCGGGTTACCCCTCCAAATCATTCGATCTGTGGCTGCTTGCCTAATACGTACTTATTGTATGCAACCCCATAGCGTGTTCCACTGTTCACACTCCCATCCGAATAGACCTCTTCTCAAATTTATTGACCACGACCACACTTCCCCCACCCATGACCCAAATTGTGAGACACTTCCAGAATTAGGTGTGGCGAGGGCATATATTCTTGGGACTACCTG
Organism: Hydrangea macrophylla; assembly: GCA_033977485.1. Lineage (NCBI taxonomy): Eukaryota > Viridiplantae > Streptophyta > Magnoliopsida > Cornales > Hydrangeaceae > Hydrangea > Hydrangea macrophylla. The sequence continues at coordinate 3,078,628 of CM066984.1, read as the reverse complement.
CCGGAATGTAAAATCTCCAAGCCACTTGTGATCCCAGAATTCTATTTTTTCCCCATTACCCAAACAAAAGCCAAATCCATCTCTGATGGCATTGGTATATTTATCAGCATTCAAAAGTAGCTTACGCATATTCTGAATAAAATACGATCCGCAGCTGCACTTTAAAGTGTCCCACTGAATAGACCCCGAATTTAGAGCATACTTGTGGCATAAAACCTCTTTCCAAAGCGCCGAAGGAGTGGACCCAAATCTCCAAATCCATTTTGCCATAAGCCCTCTATTTCTGTCCAGCACATTGCCAATGCCCAGCCCCCCCTCCCTCTTACTTTGGCACAATAATTCCCATTTTACCCAATGTACCTTTCTACCTTCTTGATTTCCACCCCAAATTTTTTTTCTGTATAATGCTTCAAGTTTATGGGCTATCGTCTTGGGGACCAAGAAGAAAGAAAAAAAATATAAAGGGATACTACAGGCCACCGCTTTAATCAGAGTGAGGCGTCCACCTTTGGATAATAATTTTCCTTTCCACTGTGCCAGCTTCCTCTCTACTTTTCTGATAATTAGCCCCCACGTTGCTATCCTTTTAGGATTCGCCCCCAAAGGAAATCCCAAGTAATTAATGGGGAGTTCCAGAACTCTACAGTTAACTTGGGTAGCCCAAAGATTGATAGAAGGCGGCGATACACTGCAGCCCACAATACCACTTTTCGAGAAATTTATCTTCAAGCCCGAGATCAATTCGAAATATCTGAGCACTCTCTTCATCGTTATCAATTGGTTCCCATCTACATTGCAGAAGAGGAGAGTATCATCTGCGTACTGTAAGTGGGAAATCATCAAGTTTCCAGAGCCAATCCTTACTCCTTCAATCAGTCCAACCTCCCTAGCTTTACACAAAAGCAGACTTAAACCCTCCACTGCAATATTGAAAAGCAAAGGTGATAGTGGATCGCCTTGTCTTAGTCCCCTTTTAATGGGAAACTCTCTAGATGGAGATCCATTAACAAGCACTGACATTGTAACCGTGGAGAAGCATTCCACCATCCATCGGATCCACCTATTCCCAAATCCCATATTCTTTAGCATCAATTCAAGATATTCCCAGCAAACGGAATCGTAAGCCTTCTCAAAGTCTAGTTTGAACAAAACACACCCATCATTGGATTTTTGCATGGTATGTAGTACTTCGGAAGCCACCAACATGCTATCAAATATTTGTCTTCCTTTAAGAAAAGTCGTTTGATTAGGTCCGATAATCGTACCAATTACCCTTTTCAATCTGTTTGCCAATGTTTTCGCCAAAACTTTATACAGACAACCCACCAGGCTTATGGGCCTATAATCACCAATAGAGACGGGATTAGAAATTTTAGGGATTAAGGCAATAAAAGTAGAATTGATACCCTTTGCAAGTTTGCTATTTAAGTGAAATTATGTCAAAAAGGCCATAACATTGTCCTTGATCACAGTCCAATTTTGTTTTAGGAAGTTGAGATTGAATCCATCCGGGCCCGGCGCCCTCGAACCATCACTAGAGTTAATTGCCTCCAGAACCTCAATTTCTGGATCACAGTCCAAGTTTTGAAATGTAGAGCTAAAACTAAATGACAAAGAAACAAAAAATTTTAAGCATGGGCCAAAAAGTGCCGGAAGTAAGGGTCAGTGCCCAGTTCTTCCAAACACGTGAAGTAAGGGATGATTTTAGTTAAAAGTTTTAGTAATGTAGACAGTAAAATAACGAGTTTAATAACGTAAATAGTAAAGTAAAGACTTAGTAAGTCAGGAGTTAGAAAAAGTATATGAGACTGAAACAAATAAATATGACAAAGGAACAAAAGTAATGAAAAGTGGAATTAAACCAAATGAGAAAGGAACAAAAAATTATGAACGTGGAACAAAAATTTATGAGGCTGAAACTAATAATTATGACAAAGGAACAAAAGTAGTGAAAAGTGGACTTATAACCAAATGAGAAAGGAACAAAAAATTATGAGTGTAGAACAAAAATATATGAGACAGGAATTACTAAATATGACATAGGAACAAAATTTAAAAAATGTGGAACTAAAACTAAATGAGAAAGGACCAAAATATTATGAGTGTGGAAAAAAATATATGAGAGTGGAACTAAAAAATATGACAAAAGAGCGAAAGTTGGGAAATGTGGAACAAAAACTAAATGACAAATAAACAAAAAATAATGAGCATAGTGTAGCGCCCGCCCCAAAAGTGGGAGGCGATCCCTTTGAGGATCACAACGTGTTACGTCTAGAAGCGTAAAAGTACATGAAAATAGGAGTAGGGACAAGTAAAAGCTAATAGTCACCACCTAACATTATTCGAGGGTTAGGATCGCTGTAAAGACAATTGACACAATCTACTTTTGAAATTTATATTTATGATTTCTTTTGTCTTTTTGTTTTACGTGCCAAAAGTAAGAGTCGGTGCCCAGTGACATAAAAGTAACTGGAAGTAAGTGTCGGCGCGCAAATGAGTAAAAAAGTGTCGGAAGTAAGGGTCGGTGTCCAGTACTTCCAAAGACGTGAAGTAAGGGATGATTTTAGTTAAAAGCTTTACCAACGTATAGAGTAAAGCAACGAGTTTAATAACGTAAATAATGAAGTAAAGAGTTAGTAAGTCAGGAGTTAATAAAGTTAGGGAAAGCAGTAAAGGCAAATAAACCGACCATTGGATTTATTCGTAGGCCACACCACTAAAATAACATAAATAAATAAAGAAAAGAAAAACACGGCGGAGTGACCGACCAGTGTAACTAAAACTAAATGAGAAAGAAACAAAAAAATTATGAGCGTGGAACAAAATATATGAGACTGGAACTAATAAATATGTCAAATGAACAATAGTAGTGAAAATTGGAACTAAAACCAAATGAGAAAGAAGCAAAAAATTATGAACGTGAACAAAAATTTATGAGACTGGAACTAATAATATGACAAAAGAACAAAAGTAGTAGAAAGTAGGCCTAAAACCAAATGAGAAAGGAACACAAAATTGTGAGCGTAGAACAAAAAAATATGAGACAGGAATTAATAAATATGACATAGGAACAAAATTTGGGAAATGTAGAACTAAAACTAAATGAGAAAGGAACAAAATATTATGAGTGTAGAACAAAAATATATGAGAGTGGTGTGAATATATCAAATAAAGATAACAAAAAAGAGAAAAGAGAGAAGAAAACTAGAGTTTCTCATAACCCAAAACTGAATGAATGAATACAATACAAAAGGAAGAGAGAATAATAGTATATCTAGGAATACCCTAATATAAAGTAAAAGACTAAACTACCCTAAAGCTAAATATAACTAAAACTAATTATAATAGCTAACTCTAATATCCCCCCTCAAACTCACGATGCTGCAGCTAGAAGCATAGAGAGTTTGCCAACTAAAAAACGAAAACGCTGAATCGGATGAGACTTTGTAAACAAATCAGCAATCTGTGCTGAAGAAGAAACAAAAGGCAAAGTGATAGCTCCATGCTTAAGATGATGACGAGTAATGTGACAATCAATCTCTATATGCTTGGTCCTCTCATGGAAAACTGAATTGTGAGCAATCTTATTATCACAATACATAGGTGAAGGGCGAGGAAGAGAGACACCCATATCTGTAAGTAGCCGGCGTAACCAAATAACCTCACGGGTGGTCGAAGCCATAGCACGATACTCAGCTTCTGTAGAAGACACAGCAACAACATCTTGCTTCTTACTCTTCCAAGAAATGAGAGAATCACCCAAAAATATACAAAATCCAGTAACAGACTTGCGATCTGTAGGATCACCGGCCCAATCAGCATCAGAGTATGCACGCAGCTCCAATGAAGAAGATGACGAAAGTAAAAGACTTTGAAACCGAGTGCCCCTCAAGTACCTCAAAATACGATGAACTGCAGCCCAATGAACTGTAGTAGGGGAAGTAACAAACTGACTAACAACATGAACAACATGAGCAATATCTGGACGAGTAACGGTAAGATAAACTAAGCTACCAACAATAGTGCGATATAATGAAGGATCAGGCAAAGGAACGCCATCAGAAGGGGAAAGACGAACATTAAGCTCCAAAGGGGTATCAACAATCTTATTATCAGTGAGGCGAGCACGCTCAAGAATGTCACCTGTATACTTAGACTGAGAAAGAAGATAACCTTTTGGAATATTTAGCTTTAGGGTAGTTTAGTCTTTTACTTTATATTAGGGTATTCCTAGATATACTATTATTCTCTCTTCCTTTTGTATTGTATTCATTCATTCAGTTTTGGGTTATGAGAAACTCTAGTTTTCTTCTCTCTTTTCTCTTTTTTGTTATCTTTATTTGATATATTCACATGGTATCAGAGCCTTGTTTGTGGGAGGTCCTGGGTTCGACTCTCTATCCCCGCTTTGTTGTGCATATTTGCACTTTGTTATTTGTCTCCAATATGATGGAGTTTGGTTTGTTTGCTCTCCACGTGCAAGTCGAGGTTGCACGTGAGGGAGGGTGTTGAAGCTTGATATACATTGTTGGGCCCATTCTCTAACAGCTTAAGCTTTTGGAGTAGTTGGTAACTTAACAAGTGGAACTAATAAATATGACAAAAGAACAAAAGTTGTGAAATGTGAAACAAAAACTAAATGACAAAGAAACAAAAAATAATGAGCGTGGTGTCGCGCCCGCCCAAAAGTGGGAAGCGATCCCTTTGAGGATCGCAACGTCGAGAAGCGTGAAAATACATGAAAGTAGGAGTAGGGACAAGTAAAAGTTAATAGTCGCCACCTAACATTATTCGGGAGTTAGTATCCTTGCAAAGACAATTGACACAATCGTCTTTAGAAATTTATATGTTATGATTTTTTATCTTTTTGTTTTACGTGCCGGAAGTAAGAGTCGGTGCCCAATGATGAGAAAGTAACTGGAAGTAAGTATTGGCGCCCAAGTGAGTAAAAAAGTGCCAGAAGTAAGGGAGATGTGAAGTAAGGGATTATTTTAGTTAAAAGCTTTAGTAACGTAGAGAGTAAAGTAACGAGTTTAGTGACGTAAATAGTAAAGTAAAGAGTTAGCAAGTCAGGAGTTAGTAAAGTTAGGGAAAGCAGTAAAGGCGAATAAACCGACCAATGGATTTATTCGTAGGCCACACCACTAAAAGAACATAAGTAAATAAAAGAAAACAACAGAGTAACTGACATGTGGATTTATAGGGAGACCATACCAATAAAATAACATAAACATATAAAGAAAAGAAATAAAAAAACGGCGGAGTAACCGACCAAGGTAACTAAAACTAAATGAGAATGAAACAAAAAAATCATGAGCGTGGAACAAAAATATATGAGACTAGAACTAATAAATATGACAAAGGAACAATAGCAGTGAAAATTGGAACTAAAACCAAATGAGAAAGAAAAAAAAGTTATGAACGTGGTACAAAAATTTATGAGACTGGAACTAATAATATGACAAAAGAACAAAAGTAGTGGAAAGTGGACAAAAAACCAAATTAGAAAGGAACAAAAAATTATGAGGGTGGACCAAAAATATATGAGGCAGGAATTAATGAATATGACATAGGAACAAAATTTGGGAAATGTGGAACTAAAACTAAATGAGAAAGGAAGATAACATTATGAGTGTGGAACAAAAATATAAGAGAGTGAACCTAATAAATATGACAAAAGAACAAAAGCTGTGAAATGTGAAACAAAAACTAAATGACAAAAAAACAAAAAATAATGTGCGTGGTGTTGCGCCCGCCCCAAAAGTGGGAGGCGATACCTTCGAGGATCGCAACATGTTACGTCGAGAAGCGTGTAAGTATGTAAAAGTAGGAGTAGGGATAAGTAAAATTTAATAGTTGCCACCTAACATTATTCGGGAGTTAGGATCCCTGCAAAGACAATTGATACAATCGCCTTTTGAAGCTTATATTTTATGATTTTTTTTTGTCTTTTTGGTTTACGTGCCGGAAGTACGAGTCGGTATCTAGTGCCGAGAAACTAACCGGAAGTAAGTGTCGCCGCCCAAGAGTTTAAAAAAGTGCCAGAAGTAAGGGTCGATGCCCAGTGCTTCCAAAGACGTGAAGTAATGGATTATTTTAGTTAAAAGCTTTAGTAATGTAGAGAGTAAAGTAACATGTTTAGTGACGTAAATAGTGAAGTAAAGAGTTAGTACGTCAGAAGTTAGTAAAGTTAGGGAAATCAGTAAAGGCGAATAAATCGACCTGTGGATTTATTCGGAGGCCATACCACTAAAAGAACATTAGTAAATAAAAGAAAAAAGGCAGAGTAACTGGCCGGTGGATTTATAGGGAGACCACACCACTAAAATAACATAGGTAAATAATGAAAAAATAAAAAACGGCAGAGTAACCGACCAGTGTAACTACAACTAAATGAAAAAGAAACAATAAAATTATGAGTGTGGGGCAAAAATATATGAGACTGGAACTAATTAATATGACAAAGCAACAATAATAGTGAAAATCGGAACTAAAACCAAATGAGAAAGAAAAAAAATTATGTAAGTGGAACAAAAATTTATGAAACTGGAACTAATAAATATGGCTAGGGAACAAAAGTAGTGAAAAGTTAACCTAAAACCAAATGAGAAAGGAACAAAAAATTATGAGCGTAGAACAAAAATAAACGAAACAAGAATTAATAAATATGACATAGGAACAAAATTTGGGAAATGTGGAACTAAAACTAAATGACAAAGGAATAAAATATTATGAGTGTGGAACAAAATATATGGGTGTGGAACTAGTAAATATGACAAAAGAATAAAAGTTGTGAAATGTGGAACAAAAACTAAATGAAAAAGAAACAAAAAATAATGAGCGTGGTGTTGCGCCTGCCCCAAAAGTGGGACGCAATCCCTTTGAGGATTGCAATGTGTTACGTCGAGAAGCGTGAAAGTACTTGAAAGTAGGACCCGAGTAGGGACAAGTAAAAGTTCATAGTTGGCACCTAACATTATTCGGGAGTTAGGATCCCTGCAAAGGCAATTGACACAATCGCCTTTTGAAGTTTATATTTTATGATTTTTTTTGTCTTTTTGTTTTACGTGCCGGAAGTAAGAGTCGGTGCCCAGTGACGAGAAAGTAACCGGAAGTAAGTGTCGGCGCCTAAGCGAGTAAAAAATGCCGGAAGTAAGGATCGATGCCCAGTGCTTCCAAAAACATGAAGTAAGGGATTGCTTTAGTTAAAACCTTTAGTGACGTAAATAGTAAAGTAAAGAGTTAGTAAGCTAGGAGTTAGTAAAGTTAGGGAAATCAGTAAAGGCGAATAAACCGACCTGTGGATTTATTCGGAGGCCATAACACTAAAATAACATAAGTAAAGAAAAGAAAAAGGCAGAATAACTAACCTGTGGATTTATAGGGAGACCACACCGCTAAAATAACATAAGTAAATAAAGAAAAGAAAAAAAAACGGCGGAGTAACCGACCAGTGTAACTAAAACTAAATGAGAAAGAAACAAAAAAATTATGAGTGTGGAGCAAAAATATATGAGACTGGAACTAGTTAATATGACAAAGTAACAATAATAGTCAAAATTGGAACTAAAACCAAATGAGAAAGAAACAAAAAATTATGAACGTGGAACAAAATTATGAAACTGGAACTAATATATATGGCTAAGGAACAAAAGTAATGAAAAGTTGACAGAAACCAAATGAGAAAGGAACAAAAAATTATGAGCGTCCAACAAAAATAAATGAGACAGGAACTAATAAATATGACATAGGAACAAAATTTGGGAAATGTGGAACTAAAACTAATTGCGAAAGGAACAAAATATTATGAGTGTGGAGCAAAAATATATGAGTGTGGAACTAATAAATATGACAAAAGAACAAAAGTTGTGAAATGTGGAACAAAAACTAAATGACAAAGAAACAAAAATATATGAGCGTGGTGTTGCGCCCGCCCCAAAAGTGGGAGGCGATCCCTTCGAGGATCGCAACGTGTTACGTCGAGAAGCGTGAAAGCACGTGAAAGTAGGACCGGAGTAGGGACAAGTAAAAGTGAATAGTTGCCACCTAACATTATTCGGGAGTTAGGATCCCTGCAATGACAATTGACACAATCGTCTTTTGAATTTTTTATTTTATGATTTTTTTTCTGTCTATTTGTTTTACGTGCCGGAAGTAAGAGTCGGTGCTCAGTGACGAGAAAGTAACCAGAAGTAAGTGTCGGCGCCCAAGTGAGTAAGAAAGTGCCGGAAAAGGGTCGGTGCTCAGTGCTGCCAAAGACGTGAAGTAAGGGATTATTTTTGTTAAAAGCTTTAGTAATGTATAGAGTAAAGTGACGAGTTTAGTGACGTAAATAGTAAAGTAAAGAGTTAGTAAGTCAGGAGTTAGTAAAGTTAGGGAAAGCAGCAAAAGCGAATAAACCAACATGTGGATTTATTCAGAGGCCATACCACTACAAGTACATACGTAAATAAAAGAAAAAGACAGAGTAACTGACCTGTGGACTTATAAAGAGACCACACTACTAAAATAACATAAGCAAATAGACAAAAGGAAAAAAAATGGCAGAGTAACCGACCAGTGTAACTAAAACTAAATGAGAAAGAAACAAAAAAATTATGAGTGTGGAACAAAAATATAGGAGACTGGAACTAATAAATATGGAACAATAGTAGTGAAAATTGGAACTAAAACCAAATGAGAAAGAAACAAAAAACTATGAACGTGAATGTAAATCTATAAGACTGGAACAAATAAGTATGGCAAGGGAACAAAAGTAGTGAAAAGTGAACCTAAAACCAAATGAGAAAGGAACAAAAAAATTATGAGCACGGAACAAAAGAAATGAGATAGGAATTAATAAATATGACATAGGAACAAAATTTGGGAAATGTGGAATTAAAACTAAATGAGAAAGGAACAAAATATTATGAGTGTACATGGAACAAAAATATATGAGAGTAGAACTAATAAATATGACAAAAGAACAAAAGTTGTGAAATGTGGAACAAAAACTAAATGACAAAGAAACAAAAAATAATGAGCATGGTGTCGCACCCACCCCAAAAGTTGGAGGCGATCCCTTCGAGGATCGTAACATGTTACGTCGAGAAGCGTGAAAGTACATGAAAGTAGGAGTAGAGACAAGTAAAAGTTAATAGTCGACACCTATATAACATTATTCCGGAGTTAGGATCCCTGCAAAGACAATTGACACAATCGTCTTTTGAAGTTTACATTATATGATTTCTTTTGTCTTTTTGTTTTACGTGCCGAAAGTAAGAGTCGGTGTCCAGTGACGTGAAAGTAAACGAAAGTAAGTGTCAGCACCCAAGTGAGTAAAAAAGTGCCGAAAATAAGGGTCGGTGCCCAGTGCTTCCAAAGACGTGAAGTAAGGGTTGATTTTAGTTAAAAGCTTTAGCAACGTAAAGAGTAAAGTAACGAGTTAGTAAATGCGAATAAATCGACCAGTGGATTTATTCGTAGGCCACACCACTAAAAGAACATAAGTAAATAAAAGAAAACGGAAGAGTAACTGACCTGTGAATTTATATGGAGACCACACACTACAACAAATCTGACCTTTAGTGACGAAACTTTTACCCGCAAAATTATTTTCGTCACTAATAGTATACTATTAGTGACGAAATCAACGTTCGTCAGCAAAAGTCTTTATCTTTCTCGACGAAACCAATTTTCGCGGGTAAAAGTCGAACAATTACCGACGACAATTCATTTCGTCACTAAAGTTCGTCGCTAATAGTTGGCGGGAAATTTCCCCCGCCAAAAATTTGGTGGGAAAAGTTTAGGCGACGAAACGTTATCAATTGGTGACGAAATTTTTTCGTCGTTAATTGTTTTACTTTTAGTGACGAAATATTTCGTCGGGAATTGTTTACCCTTTCGTGACAAAATATTTTCGTCGGTAATTGTAACAATTAATGACGAAATACTTTCGTCGGTAATTGTTTTACTTTTAATGACAAAATATTTCGTCGGGAATTATATAACCTTTTGTGACAAAAAACTTTCGTTGGGAATTATTACAATTGGTGACGAAATTATTTTGTCGGTAAATGTTTATCTTTTAGTGACGAAATATTTCGTTGGGAATTGTTTAAGCTTTCGTGACGAAATTGTTTCGTCAGTGATTGTTTTACTTTTAGTGACAAAATATTTCATCGAGAATTATTTAAGGTTTCGTGACGAAAAACTTTCGTCGGAAATTGTTACAATTTGTGACAAAATGCAAACCATCGATCCGGTAACCACGAAACTTGACTCGCTCTCCCACATGTCCATAGAAAGATGCAGGAAGAAACGGAATAGGAACCGGACTCCCGGTTATCAATATACACTACAAAACAACTTTTTTAACTCGTAAACTCTTAAAAACTAAGTTTTTGGGGTTTGGGGAGTCAAAATGCAAACCGTCGATCCGGTAACCACGAAACTTAACTCGCACCTCCCACACATCGATTGAAAGTTGCAGGAAGAAACGGAACAGGAACCGGACTCCCGGTTATAAAGATACAATACAAAACAATTTTTTTACCTCGTAAATTCTTAAAAACTAAGTTTTTGGGATTTGGGGGGTCAAAATGCATACCGTCGATCCGGTAACCACGAAACTTGACTCGCACCTCCTACATGTCCATAGAAAGTCGCAGGAAGAAACGGAACAGGAACCGAACTACCGGTTATCAAGATACAATACAAAACAACTTTTTTAACTTGTAAATTCTTAAAAACTAAGTTTTTGGGGTTTGGGGGGTCAAAATGCAAACCGTCGATTCGGTAACCACGAAACTTAACCCGCACCTCCCACACATCTATAGAAAGTTGCAGGAAGAAACAGAACAGGAACCGGACTCTCGGTTATCAAGATACAATACAAAATAACTTTTTTACCTCGTAAATTCTTAAAAACTAAGTTTTTGGGGTTTGGGGGGTCAAAATGCAAACCGTCAATCCAGTAATCACGAAACCTGACTCGCATCTCCCATATATCGATAGAAAGTTGCAGGAAGAAACGGAACAGGAACCGAACTCCCGGTTATCAAGATACAATACAAAACACTTTTTTTAACTCGTAAACTCTTAAAAACTAAGTCTTTGGGGTTTGGGGGGTCAAAATGAAAACCGTCGATCCGGCATGAGTGTAAACTTAACTCGCACCTCTCGTATATCCTTAGAAAGTTGCAGGAAGAAACGGAACAGGAATCGAACTCCCGGTTATCAAGATACAATACAAAACAACTTTTTTACCTCGAAAATTCTTAAAAACTAAGTTTTTGGGGTTTGGGGGGTCAAAATGCAAACCGTCGATCCGGTAGCCACGAAACTTGACTCACACCTCCCACATGTCCATAGAAAGTTGTAGGAAGAAACGGAATAGGAACCGAACTCCCGGTTATCAAGATACACTACAAAACAATTTTTTTAACTCGTAAACTCTTAAAAACTAAGTTTTTGGGGTTTGGGGGGTCAAAATGCAAACCGTCGATCCAGTAACTACGAAACATGACTCACACCTCCCACATGTTCATACAAAGTTGCAGGAAGAAACGGAACAGGAACCGGACTCCCGGTTATCAAGATACACTACAAAATTACTTTTTTACCTCGAAAATTCTTAAAAACTAAGTTTTTGGGGTTTGGGGGGTCAAAATGCAAACCGTCGATCCGGTAGCCACGAAACTTGACTCACATCTCCCACATGTCCATAGAAAGTTGCAGGAAGAAACAGAATAGGAACCGGACTCCCGATTATCAAGATACACTACAAAACAACTTTTTTAACTCGTAAACTCTTAAAAACTAAGTTTTTGGGGTTTGGGGGGTCAAAATGCAAACCGTCGATCCGGTAACTACGAAACTTGACTCACACCTCCCACATGTCCATAGAAAGTTGCAGGAAGAAACGGAATAGGAACCGGACTCCCGGTTATCAAGATACACTACAAAACAACTTTTTTACCTCGAAAATTCTTAAAAACTAAGTTTTTGGGGTTTGGGGTGTCAAAATGCAAACCGTCGATCCGGTAACTACGAAACTTCACACCTCCCACATGTTCATAGAAAGTTGCAGGAAGAAACGGAATAGGAACCGGACACCCGGTTATCAAGATACACTACAAAATAACTTTTTTAACTCGTAAACTCTTAAAAACTAAGTTTTGGGGTTTGGGGGGTCAAAATGCAAACCGTCGATCCGGTAGCCACGAAACTTGACTCACACCTCCCACATGTCCATAGAAAGTTGCAGGAAGAAACGGAACAGGAACCGGACTCCCGGTTATCAAGATACACTACAAAACAACTTTTTTACCTCGAAAATTCTTAAAAACTAAGTTTTTGGGTTTGGGGGGTCAAAATGCAAACCGTCGATCCGGTAACCACGAAACTTAAATCGCACCTCCCACACATCGATTGAAAGTTGCAGGAAGAAACGGAATAGGAATCAGACTCCCGGTTATCAAGATACAATACAAAACAACTTTTTTACCTCGTAAACACTTAAAAACTAAGTTTTTGGGATTTGGGAGGTCAAAATGCAAACCGTCGATCCGGTAACTACGAAACTTGACTCACACCTCCCACATGTCCATAGAAAGTTGCAGGAAGAAACGGAATAGGAACCGGACACCCGGTTATCAAGATACACTACAAAATAACTTTTTTAACTCGTAAACTCTTAAAAACTAAGTTTTTGGGGTTTGGGGGGTCAAAATGCAAACCGTCGATCCGGTAGCCACGAAACTTGACTAGTACCTCCCACATGTCCATAGAAAGTTGCAGGAAGAAACGGAATAAGAACCGGACTCCCGGTTATCAAGATACTCTACAAAACAACTTTTTTAACTCGTAAACTCTTAAAAATTAAGTTTTTGGGGTTTGGGGGGTCAAAATGCAAACCGTCGATCCAGTAGCCACGAAACTTGACTCACACCTCCCACATGTCCATAGAAAGTTGCAGGAAGAAACGGAATAGGAACCGGACTCCCGGTTATCAAGATACACTACAAAACAACTTTTTTAACTCGTAAACTCTTAAAAACTAAGTTTTTGGGGTTTGGGGGGTCAAAATGCAAACCGTCGATCCGGTAACTACGAAACATGACTCACACCTCCCACATATCCATAGAAAGTTGCAGGAAGAAACGGAACAGGAACCGGACTCCCGGTTATCAAGATACACTACAAAACAACTTTTTTACCTCGAAAATTCTTAAAAACTAAGTTTTTGGGGTTTGGGGGGTCAAAATGCAAACCGTCGATCCGGTAACTACGAAACTTGACTCACACCTCCCACATGTTCATAGAAAGTTGCAGGAAGAAACGGAATAGGAACCGGACACCCGGTTATCAAGATATACTACAAAATAACTTTTTTAACTCGTAAACTCTTAAAAACTAAGTTTTTGGGGTTTGGGGGGTCAAAATGCAAACCGTCGATCCGTTAGCCACGAAACTTGACTCACACCTCCCACATGTCCATAGAAAGTTGCAGGAAGAAACGGAACAGGAACCGGACTCCCGGTTATCAAGATACACTACAAAACAACTTTTTTACCTCGAAAATTCTTAAAAACTAAGTTTTTGGGTTTGGGGGGTCAAAATGCAAACCGTCGATCCGGTAACCACGAAACTTAACTCGCACCTCCCACACATCGATTGAAAGTTGCAGGAAGAAACGGAATAGGAATCAGACTCCCGGTTATCAAGATACAATACAAAACAACTTTTTTACCTCGTAAACACTTAAAAACTAAGTTTTTGGGGTTTGGAGGGTCAAAATGCAAACCGTCGATCCGGTAACCACCAAACTTAACTCGCACCTCCCACACATCCATAGAAAGTTGCAGGAAGAAACAGAACAGGAATCAGACTCCCGATTATCAAGATACAATACAAAACAATTTTTTTACCTCGTAAACTCTTAAAACCAAGCGCATTTTTTTTTGTTCTCTCATTTTTAAAAAAAAAAAAACAAAGCTACCTAATACATCCAAGCGAATTTTTTTTTGTTCTCTCTTTTTAAAAAATAAAACAAAGTTACCAAATGTATTTTTTATTTTCTTTTTTTAAAATGAACACAAAAATTTCTAACACAAAAATTAAAAAATGAAAATAAAATGATGAAATGGTACGTCATTAAACGGGGCTTGAAAAACTCAAACAGGATGTGTTTCTTCTCCTTAATTATATCAAATATATATACACAAAGATTCTCTAAAGAGGGCCACCTCTCTTTATTAAAGAGAGGACCTCTGTTTTAGCCGTCAGATTGTGTTTAAAAACTGTAAAATGGCAAAACTGCCCTTAATGAAAACACGAGCCAATGGGCAAAACAGAAGCCATCTTTTTAATAAAAAGAGGGCGCCCTCTTTAGAGCCTGACTGTATATATACATATACATATATATATATCTATACATATATAGATAGTAATGTAGAAGGCATGCCACATGGCATTGCTAATCTATTGGAGTATTTACAAATGATGCTATTTAGTGATAATTTGATGCAACAATTGCAATTGTTATTTATAATCCTAAATTCACTAATTTTATTTATAATTTTTTTAATACCCGTGCATAGTACGGGTCAATGGTAGTACATATATATACGATTCCGTCAAGACAGACTAATATTGACGTAAAATAATTATGTACATTCCATAAGTAAATGAAAATGATGTAAAATAAGTAAATGATATACATAATTAAATGATTTATATATATATATATATATATGTACATTCCATAAGTAAATGATGTAAAATAATTAGGGAATTGTTATTGACACTCCATTATTGAACTAAAGCACTCCATGGTACCACTCTCGGAGCATGTGGTACTATGTATACAATGCAGACATGCATGATATCACATGCTTTAAGAGTGGTACCATAGAGTGCATTGATTTAATGATGGAGTGACAATAGCATCACCCAATAATTATTACCATATACATAAGTAATAGTCAATGTTGAATAGTAAATGATATAAAAATAATTATTACTATATTCATAAGTAATAGTCAATGTAGAATAGTAAATTTCTGTATCTAGGTCTTTTTATAAATTTCAAAAGCAATTGTCAGACCTCCTACTAGTATGATAGTACATTTTATCTATACTACTATAGAAAAAGAGAAGTAAGGGTACCAAGAAAAAGGAGTCTATCACTCAAATTACAACTATACCATAAAATTTTACTTATAAAATATAATAATAAGTATAAAACAAAACAAAGTAATTATCCAAAAAAAACCTGTGTAGAACTTATTTAATATTTAAAAAACAAAACAAAACTTCTCTAAATTTTTTTTTAAAACTTTGCACCCCACTAGCATCTATAATATATGAGAAGTGCTAGGCACACATCCCAAACCACATTCCAAATCACACCCTATGCTTTTTTTTTTTTTTGCTAAGCAAAGTTTTATTAAACAATGGCACTAGGCCACATTTAGTACACCAAAAGACAACCCAAAAAAACCTGAAACAAACACACCCTCAACTCTTAATCTCAAATTCAAACTCAACCCAAAAAAAGAAAATGAAAAACACTGACAAAGCCCTTAGAAAGAGATCCAGAATCTGCAGAGAAATGCCCCCTATTGAACAGTCCACATCTGAAGCAACTTATCAAATCCCAATCATAGCCACCCATAGCCCAATCCGGCGAGAAGGCCAACACCCTTGCATCATAGCCACCCTTGAACAATCAAAAATTTGAATCACAAAAGACAACCCAAGAGAAAAGCCTCCACATATGCAAACCAGGACCACATTGATGATAAGGAGACAAGACAACCTAGATTCTTGACCACCTGCACTGTCCTTCCAAGCTAGAAATTCATGGTGGTCTGACAAATAGCACCAAAGACACCCCTTTGGCAACAAGCAGCAGAATTTAGCACTAAGAGTCAAACACTAACTGAAAAAGTCAAGTTATATTCTCATCTCAATTAACACAGGCAAAAAAAAAAAAAAAAAAAAAAAAAAAAAAAAAAAAAACATGCAGCATAATTTAGCACCAAAGCCATTTTATGTTTCTCATTGGTTTGAAAACTTCAAATCCAAGCACAGTGAGTCCATAGGTCAGCATCACAATCCAGACAAATCTCAACTAAGCAGCATAACCATACATGTCTCAACATTTCAATTTGCGCCACGACACCAACCTCAAACCCGGGCCCAGATCAGAGGAACACTATACCCAAATGCACAAGGATATCACACTACCAACACACCAAGCAGCATACCTCCCACACCAAGAAACTGGGCAACACAAAAACCGAAGCTACCACCGTCCACCCACTAAGTGAGCTGCCCTTTATTATTTCAGCAAACACGAGCATGAAGTGAGCTCTTGGCAAAATGTCTGTCACAAACCTGACCAAAAACTGCAGCAAATCGACCTCTTGACAACAGAACCCTTTTAAAGACTTAGACCAGGGTACCAAAACTAACAACAAAGATGTACTGCTGGGCCTCGCACCCGACTTACCACCATGCCTTGAAAAAAGTTGGATGTGTTACACCTTTCTTTGCCAAAGAGTCTGCAAAATTGTTACATTCTCTGAACACGTTAACCAAAGAGACATTACCAATTCTCATTAAACATCGATCAATCTCTCTAAACGAAGCCCATAGCTTCCATGGTCTCACCTTATGGTTTAGTACCCATGAAACAGCAATCCTGGAATCGGATTCAATAATGAGATCCTTTTCTCCGGCCCACCCTGCTTCGATGAAACAGAGAAGTGCATGTTTAATGGCTTCAAGCTCAGCCACATTAGAGTCGAGAATACCCAGAGGGCCAAAGAAAATACATATGACCTGTCCTTTCTCATTGCGAAGGGCACCACCGCAGCCAGCTAAACCTGGTTTTCCCCATGCCGAACCACCAATGTTAAACTTCAATGAGCCCGACTGAGGGGCCTCCCATTTAGCCCAAGCTCTAGTGCCCAATATTCCTCCCGGCTTGGAGGCTACAAGTTTACGTGGGTCATCACACCAGTTATGAAAAGAATATGCGAACTTTTGCTCCACCGCTTGAACCCAATGAAACGATCTCACTTTCACAATATTGACCACTTCCTCTACTTGCCAGACCTTGTTTTTGAAGCAGACCTCATTTCGAGCCAACCAAATCGACCATAATCCAGCGCTACAGACAAGCAACCACCAATTATATAATTCATTTTTGAAGTAAACCCCGGCCCATTGAGTCACAAAACCTTCAATACCCTGATCGCAGCACCATTGAATCCCCCACCAATCCCAAATCTGAGCCCACACATTCCATACCCACTTACACTGTAGTAATAAATGGTTGTGGTCTTCATCCTCCTCTTTACACCATGGGCAAGACATTTCAGAGGGTGAAAAGAAAATGCCTCTACGCGTAAGAAATGTTTTTGTTGGGATTCTTCCCAAAATTGCCATCCATATAAAACATTTTACCTTTGTCGGAGACTTATTCTTCCATAACTGTGCATACCACTCACAGCGATCACCCTCAACCATACCCTCCAACCTCTTCCGACAAGTATTAACTGAAAACATACCATTATCCCCATAGCACCAAATCAATCTATCCTGAATATTGGGAGATAAATAAAACTTCTCGAGACTACCTAAAAGGGTCGATTTTTCAGACTCCTCCCAAGAGAACAATCTTCTACGAAAATTAAGGGCAGTCCCAGGTCGAGCACTCAAAATATCCCACACTGACACTTCTTTGCATGTGGTCAACGAAAAAAGTCTAGGGAAAATATCTTTCAGTGATCTATCGGAAATCCACCTATCCCACCAGAATCGGATTGATTTTCCATCACCTAGGACCCATCTGAAGCAATCGACATTGACTAGGTCTTTAACTAAGTCCCTATTACGGAGATTCATAATATCCAACCAAGTCTTCAATAATTTCTTATCCGGTAATACAACCGGCTGCCATAGGTGTCGATTGTACTCATATTTTTCGCAGATAAGATTTCTCCACATCGCTTTCCTCTCCACACCAAATCTCCACCACCATTTAGCGAGTAAAGCTAGATTCATGTTTTGAAGAGAGCCTACACCAAGACCCCTTTCTTCTTTTGGCTTGCACACACTCTGCCATTTAACTCTATTCATCCACTTAGATTTAGCACCACCTCCCCAAAGGAAGGATCGACGAATTCTTTCTAATTCTGAGATCACCCCCCTCGGCGCGTTAAACACCGACATATAGTAGATAGGCAAGTTGGATAGCGTTGATTTTAACAAAATTTGTCTGCCCCCAAAAGAGAGTAATTTCCTTTTCCAACCAGCTAGACGAAGGTTAAAATTTTGAATAACTGGTTTCCAAGTCTTAACTCTGGCTGGATTGGCCCCTAGTTGAATCCCAAGGTACGAAAACGGAAATCCACCATATTTGCATCCAAACGAAGTGGCTGCCTCTTGAAGAATAGAATCAGATTTTCCTATCATATATAGACAACTCTTACCGTAATTTATTTTAAGCCCAGATATGAACTCAAAATAGATTAAAATTCTTCTGACATTCCTTAACATCTCCTTATCACCATCACAAAAAATGATAGTATCGTCGGCAAATTGGAGGTGTGAAACAGAGAATCCATTCTTACCAATCGACACCCCTTTAACCAGACCTAACACTTCAGCTTTTGAAAATAGAACATGCAAAACTTCAGCCACGATGATGAAGAGAAAAGGTGACAATGGATCACCTTGACGCAGACCCCTCGCCATTGGAAATTCAGCCGATGGACTACCATTGACTAAGATCGAGATCTTCGCACTAGATATACAATTTCGAATCCAATTGCACCACTTCGTCCCAAAGCCCATATTTTCTAAAACAACAATTAGAAACTCCCAATCCACCAAGTCATAAGCTTTCTCAAAGTCAAGTTTTAAAACAAACCCCGCCTTCTTCTTTTTTCTCAAATCATCGATCACTTCATTTGCCATGAGAATCCCATCGGAAATCTGTCGTCCCCCTACAAAAGCACTTTGGGTTTCACTGATGATGCTGCATAACACCCTCTTCAATCTAGCCGAAAGTACTTTTGCAAAAATCTTATACAGGGACGAAATGAGACTAATGGGTCTAAAGTCTCTCAATTCAATTGGGTTAGATACTTTAGGGATTAAGACCATAAAAGTTGAATTTATACCCCTGGGAAGACCTTCGGTGAAGAAAAAGTTACTAAAAGCCGACAAGATATCAGATTTCAACAACTTCCAGGCCTTTCGTATGAAATTGAAATTGAAACCATCCGGTCCCGGGGCTTTTGACCCATCATAACACCACACTGCTTTCTTAACTTCTTCTTCCGAGAATTCTCTTTCCAAATAAAAGGCTTCTTCAATAGATATGGTTTTGAAGGAGAGCCGCTCCATCAGTGGTTTAACACGATCAGCAGATCTAAAGATCTGTTTGAAATATTTTACCACCTCAACTTTAACATCCTCGGGATCAGAAATCCATCTACTTCCCACTTTGACACCTCTTAGCGCATTACGCGAAGCTCTCAGCTTTGACACGCAATGAAAGAATCGAGTGTTATTATCCCCTTCTTTCAGCCATCTAACACGCGATTTCTGACGCCAAACACACTCCAATTCCCTGTATAGTTTCCAAATATCCCTGGAGATACTACGACTTTCTGCAATTTCTGAAGAAGACAAATCTCTGTTATTACCCAGCAAATCAAGTCTCTCTAACTCATTTTCTGCCGCCGATATCTTCTGTTCTACCACACCAAAAATTTCCTTATTCCAACACTTCAGACGAGCCTTCAGCATTTTTAATTTTTGTCCTATAATCAAATCTTGCCCGTACTCAGTATTAATTTTCTTCCAGCATGATTCTATGAACTTTGAAAATTCTGGATGCTCAAGCCAGACATCCAGAAATTTAAAAGGCCTAGGACCCCAATCAATAATCTCAGTTTCCAGCAGAATAGGACAGTGATCGGACATTATCCGTTTGAGACCCCTTTGTGTAAGATCTGAAAAGTTTCTCAACCAATCATCAGAAATCAGAAATCTGTCCAAGCGACTCCTTTTCGAACCTGGCCCGTACCAAGTAAACTTTCTCCCCACCATAGGAAGGTCAATAAACTTCCTAGAATGTATGAAATCATTGAAATCGTCATAATCACCCCTGGTTGAGGAGCACCCCCTTCTTTTATCTGTGTTACTAACCGAATTGAAATCTCCTGCAAAGCACCATGGAAGAGAAATAGAATCTTTGAAATTGAGCAAGGTACGCCACAACTCTATCCTTTCATTTTTCACACACGGGGCATATATATTGGCAATGGCACACTCGAACTTTTTATTTTCCCACATACCCCATATGCAAATCCACCTGTCAGAAATAAATGATCCCTTCAAAGAGAACACCCCCTGTTTCCACACTATTCCCAAACCTCCCGATAAGCCCACTGATTGCGAGGCAATAAACTCAAAATCATCTTGTCCCCAGATTTGTAGAGCTTTAATTCTATCAAAATTTTGTATCTTTGTTTCTTGAAACAGAACCATATCAATGTTATTGAGTTGAATCACCCTTCTAGCTGCTCGACATCTCTCTGGCCTCGCCAGACCCCTAACATTCCATGAAAGTATCTTCATAAAGACAAATGAGATACCCCAAAAACTTAAGCTTCCAAATGAGCCTAAAAGTCATCCAATTGCTCATCCCCCAAATTGTGGTTGACCAAAATTTCTGCAATTTTTGAGACAGCAACATCTTTCTCGCATTCCACTTCCACCCCCAATTGTTTTCCTACTTCCCACACCATCTCCGCTTCCTTTCTAATTAGATAATTTCTATGGTTAAAATCTCCATCTGATAAAGAAGCATTTATAATGACATCATTCGAGCTATTTACTTTCTCCTTATTCTTGATACCTTTAGCTTTTTTCGATTTCTTTCTCTTTCGTAGTAGAATTTTCGAGCTCGAAGCTCCGCTACAGTCAATTATTGATCTCCACTTCTTAGGCATACTCCCGGGTAATTCCTTCATGGCAATCTCGTGTTTAAATTGTTCTTCGATCAAATTGTCTTCATAACAAGAGGCCCCTTCAATTTCCGAATCCACTAAAGGAGGTGTTTCAGAAACCCTGGATACATCGCCAGAATCACACGGCTCAATTTCTATCAAGCTTCTTTTAACTTGGCTTGGGCCAACTGGACTAAAAGAAGACTGTGCTCTTGTTTCCACTTGGGAATCAGGCCCACAGGAAAGAATAGGACCTGGATCACTAGTTTTGTTCCGTTTCTTTTCCACATTTAAGCCCATTTTGTACAGGCCCACATCATTCAATTGCCCTTCCAACTGACTTGTTTCCACAGTATTCTCTTGGGCCAGGATGTTACAACCGAGCGATAGACTGTCACCACATGGTTCATTTAATGTTGTCGCTTCATTACCCACTGTCATCTTGGAACTTGATTCTTTTCTCCACGTGATCCCTTTTCCCAACTCAGAAACAGCCGTATTCCCCTCCTCATGCGCCGACCTCACATCATCATTAGCTGCACCCCCTAACCTGTCTCTCCCCCAATCCACCTTTGCCACTTCATCATTACTATTTTTATTACAATTTTGAAAGTTGGATGGCCATTTTACCGCCGAGCTGAACTTTCCGACCCCAACTTCCGGTATGTCAGAAGGAGAAGATGAAGATCTTGGAGAATCGCTCTTTTCCAGCATTGAAACATGATCGTTGATGATGATACTGTCATCATCAATTTCTTGAACTTTAACTTTATACAGTTTTCCACCCATTTTCATTGTCACCACCTCATCAATCTGGGTTGGGTCATTCGTAGACACCAACACTAGACCATAGTCGAAATACTTCAGTTTCATCGTGTCATCATCCATCGATATGAACTGACCCCACAGATCAGCAATTCTCTTAAAAGATTCCACCGACCACGCCTTAATAGGAATCCCACTGCATTTTAACCATATGCACCTCGTACTGGAGACAATATCATCTTTAAATTTCACCACTTTTACGAACCATTTCAGCAGCCATTTCCATTGATCGCTTTCAATGTCTTTGAGGATGTCAGTACCATCAAAGGATAACAAGAAACAGTTTTTTCCCAGAGATCTAGTTTTAATTCCAACCATGCCTTCCTTTGAGAGACACTCTGAGAGGTAATCTGCATTAAAATGTTTAATGGAGAACCCCACAATGCTATTTGTAAGACAGCCTGCCAAATCTTTATTAATAACCCCATCCATAACGTGCGGTATATTATTGACTTCATTCCTTCTATCTTCTTGGCGGCCTGTAACACCTAGAACCACATCCCTGAAGCTTTTCCTTTCATTAATTTGAAATTTGCCCGCTGGCATGACATTTGGGGCATAAGATCCCTTCTGCTCCTTAACATAGCCAAAATTTTTTAAAGCGTTGTGGTTATTTTGAGATTGGAATCTGGCCATGTTAACTCCTAGTTGGTTATTGAGAAACCAAACCCCATTACACAATCTGCATGCTTCCCTTGCTTCGTCCTCTCGCTTAAATCTGACAAAGCCGAAACGTTTACCACCCCTATTCCTTTTCAGAGGAATGAAAGCATCTGTGACTTCCCCAAACTGCTCAAAAATGCCTCCCAACCACTTTGTATCCACCCTATCAGGAATGTTATTGACGAAAATGGAGAAAGAGTTATTACGCCTCTTATCATCCCACATCCCCCTGTTAAGGTTTTTTGAGTTTGTATTTCCATTGGCTCTGATTCTTGAGAGTGCTTGTTTTCTCTTACCCTTTACTTCTGTCCAGGAATCATCCTGTTCATCCATAACCTTCTTACCTTTCTGTTTCTCATGACATTCAATATCCGACTCTGTGTACACATTTTCTCTTTCATATATGATGCTTCCATTCGGTTGTCTTGTGCCTTTGAAGCTATAAGGGAATTTCTGATTCATGTACTTGTGGATATCATCTTCTCTGGCCTTCCTCTCAGCTTCTGTAGCCTCCCTTTCAGCTTCCCTAGCCATTGCGGAACTCACACCCTATGCTTTAAATGCATGTACTCTGTGCTGTTTGAATTTTTCATATGTTTCTGTGCACCACTTACACAGCACAGGGTACATGCATTTAAAGCAAAAGTGTGGTTTGGAGTGTGGTTTAGAGTGTGTACCTAGCATTATTGATAATATATTACCTATAATATAAGGTTTCTTGCATTTGACTAGACCTGAATCTACATGCTATAATATATTACCTTATATTACCTATAATATAAGGTTTATTACCTATATTACCTATAATATATAGTATGATAGTACATTCCAAAACTACATGCCTAATATGTAGTATCTGAAACTACACGCCTAATCCCACCCCCATCCAAACTACACGCCTAAACCCACCCCCCGCCCTCCAAAATTTTTTGCCATATAATTTTTGGCTCCCAAAATCCCCCCCAAAAATTCCCAAACTAAACCCCCCCCCCCCCCCCCCCCATAAAAAAAAAAAAAAAATTCCCAAATCTCTCTCAGTCTCTCTCTCAATCTCACTCTACTGCCGCCTCAGTACGCCGCCGCCGCCGACAGGTAACGCCGACGTCGAAGACGCCACCGACGACAGGTATGCCCCTCTCTCTCTCTCTCTCTCATCCTCTCTGATGTTTGTGCGTGTGTGTGTTCTCTCTCTCTTTCTCATCAGTCTCTGTCCCTCTTTCTCTATCCCTCTCACACACACATACATTGGGCAAGATTTTGTGTCTGAGTGTGTGTTGTCTGTTCTGTTTGTGTGTGTGTCTTTCAAGTGTATGTGAATATTCATGTGTGGACTACCATGTTTAAAACTGAAATTAGTACAACTACATTGAAAGACACACACATGTGTGGACTACCATGTTCTGCTGAGACTCATGGGTACTCTTGTTCTTTGATTGATGCAGCTTTCAAGTTTTTGTTCTTGTGTGTGGCTAAAGTAGATGTTCATGAGTTATAGAGCTCTACAGACTACACCTGCGTGTGTGTTTGTAACTATAGGGCATGACTCTCTTGGTCATGGACCAACCTTTCTCTAGTGATGTCTACTTTTTCATGAACTTAGGATATGTAATTTTGTTCATGTTTTATTCTTGATTGCTGTTTGCCCATTATCATTAAGTTTACGTCCGTTTGCTAACCAATTATTATTATTATTATTGAGATTATTTGAGTTTATTAAAAAAGTTGAATCCGTTTAGTAATCAACTTTTAAAAATTATGATTTTTAAAAAAGCTAAAAAAAATAGATTAATTTAAAGGGCTAATTCTATTTTATCCCTTGTGGCTAAATCTATTTTTACTTTATCCCCTATACTTCAAGAGTGGACACTTAATTAAATCCACCGTGATTTAAAAAAAGTGTATTCGTTAAAATTTTCCTCAAAACTATTAAAAATTCAACAATTAGACAAAAATATTAACACTTAATCTCATGTGGTAGCATTATCCTCACATAGGTATGTGGGGCTAGTTTTCGGGTTAACGACCTATTTTTAATTTTTACACTCAAATCTTCTACGTGGGGCTAATTTTAACACTTAAATCTCCATGTGGGGTTATTTTAAGAGAAATCTCAATAGTTTCACTTAGTCCATTCGTGTGTGTTGTAATTTGAATTCTTCTATTTTTCTTCTTTGTTTTGACAATAATGCTCTAGTGAATAATTGGACACTACACACTATCCCAAAAAAATAATTCAAAGTTTTGTCTAAGCATCAATATATATGTGCAAGTTTATTGAATCATATTAGCACCAAAACAGTGAATAAGGAGCAATTATGATAAAATTCATTGAGGTCTGTTCTAATTCCAATGTCAACAATTGATACATTGTCCAATTTGTTAAGCAGACCACACATTGTGTATCTAAAACATGTTCATAAATACATTAAATAACAGCATGTGATGATTTTGCAAGACTTAAAGTTTGAAGATGGTGGGCTTGGAAGGAATCTTTGGAAGTTCATTAACATATAGAAGGTGTTAGTACATTTTCTTTTAGCTGAGGGATTCCCAAATGCCTTCAACTATATGGATCCATTCAACAGTATCCAAGAATAGAATCATGCTTGAATGAGTATCAATAAATAGCTAATATAACATCAGATCCATTCTAAAGTTGGCAATGGGAAAGAAAACGCAAGAACAAATAACACCCGTGCTTAGATTCTAACTCGATGAATCAAAATAAAAATTCAAGTAATTATAACATGAAAACTAATAGCCTTAAAATAATTTTCTAACCAAACATGTGTTTTAAAATTTTCTAGATCCATAAAGATTACCTTTTGATAAAATCTCCAGCTTTCGTCTTCCTCTTCGTGTCGAGAAGCTCTTCCTTATAAGCATCACTAAATAATGAGCCTCTGTGTTTATTTTTCTAAAGAATTACGATCGTTAGAAAAATATCGATCACTTGACTCCTTTGTGCTTATTTCACTTTTAGCACTAAACAATGACCTTATGTGATGTGTAAGTCCACTAATCAATTTTTTTTTTTAAATTTGAACCACCATCAATAAAAACTTGTTCAGCGTTTGCCATTTGGGTACAAATTCATAAATTAATTAAACCAATAAGACGGAAATTTAGTGTTAAAAAAGGAAAGATAATATTCTTACTCCAAAAGATAATTTCAGAGGCTGTAACAAAAGCTAATAAGGGGTTGTTGAAAATTTCCAATCCACCAACGCAAAGCAGATCCTCCTCTGCCAAGTCCAAGTATTTCTAAACAATGAAATCACTCATTCATTAACATCAAATTACTAAAACCTACAAAAAGTTGTGCCTAAAAACCAAGTCTTTTAAGGAAAAATAAACAACAAATTATTAAAAACCGGTTTAAAATAGCTCAAGAATTGAATAAACATGGAACTGAGAATAAACATGGAACTGAGTAACTGAGTCACTGACCATACAAACGCCGTGAAAAGTTTTCAATTCACTAAATGAGAACAAAAACGATTATAAAAAATTACTTTTCTTTTCAAATAATGCTATGGTTCCCAAAGTTGGCTCCCAAATACTTTGATAGTGGTACCATTAAAACAGCCTCCAATGTAATTTCAATGATCCCTATTATCATGGAGTGTGGTTACACCCTCCTTGATTTCAATGCAATATACGATTAAGTAATAAGCTAGGATCAAAATTTCAAAACAATCTACTACTTTTTTTTAGCAACTTTGTGTCAATGAAAAATTAAAAAATGTTTCAAATGACAGATTCATTGAAATTTTTAGCATCACAAAACGTGTATATACTAACCAAATCATCGCACGACCAATAGAAATATGCCTACAAATAAGGACTACAACTAATAAAAAAAAACAAAAAAGTATTTGAGAGAAACATGCCCTTTAATTTTGTCCAAAAGCATATCAACCTAAAATATATTATACGAAAAGGTATTTATGATGACTAATTAACTGGTTCAACCACTTCAGTGTACTTATCCTCAATTAATGTGATTGTCTTAGGTGCTTTTCTTCACTTTCTTTCTATTATACACTGCTTCCAAGCTTGCTATTACAGAGGGCAGATTTTAACATGTATGAGTAGAGAGTTTTTTTTTATACTCTTACTTTGTTTAGCAAATTGTCGATGTGTAGGTACTCTCTGACCGTGTATTAAACACTAAAGGAGGCAGGAAACAAGTACTTGGTGCCACCAAATAAAGGAACGATGAATTTAGAGAGAAACGGATAGAAAAGTTATAAAATCATTTATTCAAATAAGACAAATAAATAATAAAAAAAAGAGAAAAAAAATTAGTTTCCAAAGATGTTATTATCTAGGTGTTTTGACCATTAATAACTCTGTTGGGGGTTACCCATGATGCAACAACAGGAGTGGTTGTTCCATCAAAGAGATTTCTTAAAAAAGTATAATAATTTGAGTATTCGACACTTAATATGAAGATAAGATTTGTATTGTATTGCTCTGATAAAAAAAGATTGTACTCCTTCCGTCTCATATTTTGAGTCAACCTTTGGGAACTCAATTTATTAAGGGGACAAAAAGAATCTACACCTACTTTCCATAATTGCCCCTAATCATTACAACAACATTCTTAGTTTTGTCTTAGTGTAGATTTCAAGGAAGGGTAGTTTTGAAAACTAAGTAAAACTTATATACCAATTTAGGAAAGTGGACACTAATTTTGGGACATCCCAAAATGGAATACATGACTCAAAATATGAGACAGAGGGATTTTCTTTTTAAAATACATGAAACGTGTACAAATATTTTTTTTTAAAAAATAAACGTATCTCGGGCGTGTCGTGTCTTTGTTTTTTAGGATCAGTCGTATCGACGTGTTTGTGTCCGTGCTTCCTAGGTGTTGACCATATGCGCTATCGAAACTTGGGAGACATTTAGCGCGGTCACTCTGTCAAATTTTTTTGTATCAAATTACCTATTTTTGGAAAATTAACTATTCTCTTTTTTCTTTTATTTTTTTTAACTATAAAAAGGGGATCGTTATGGATAAGAGCTGGATGCAACATCCTCAAAGGCTCTCAGAAATTTACATCAAGGGTGTTAGGTCATTCATTGAGTTTGCATGTGACAATTTGGGTAGTAGTAGTCTTATGAGATGTCCTTGTCGAGATTGTTTAAACTTCTTGCCACTCCGAACTTCCAAGGATGTCCAAGATCACTTGATTATTAAAGGAATGATGGGGGCTTACACAGAATGGATATATCATGGGGAGGTACCTCAAACTACACATGACGATATAGATAATGATGAGGATGGGTTTGAGTATGGTATGGAAGACAATGATGATGAAGAAGGGGATGAGGTGGTTGATGCTATACGAGACATAAGGCGGGCTACTTTTGTTGAGAGTTCTACAACAGATGACTTCAACAGTCACTTTGCTGATTCTGTTAATGATGACGGTGAAGACAAATTTGATAAGCTTTTGAGAGAAGCGCAGAGTGATCTCTATCCGGGTTGTACGAAATATTCAAAATTGTCATTTGTTGTGAAGTTGTTTCATTTGAAGGTAATGAATCATTGGAGCAACAAAGCGTTTAACTCGTTGATTGACTTATTAAAGGATGCTTTTCCAGAAGGTGAAACGCTTCCTAAGTCACACTACGAGGTCAAAATGATGTTGCGGGATCTTGGATTGGGTTATGTCCCGATTCATGCATGTAAACATGATTGCGCACTATTCTGGAAAGAGAATGAAAATTTGGAGGAGTGTCCGGTATGCCATGAGTCCCGCTGGAAAATTAATGATGGAAAGGGTAAGAAGATAACTCATAAGGTTCTACGTCACTTTCCGTTGAAGCCGAGACTCCAAAGGTTGTTTATGTAAAAAAAAATGGCTGAAGATATAAGGTGGCATAAAGAAAAACGTGTCGATGATGACAACCTATTGAGACATTCGGCCGACTCGAAAGTTTGGAAAGAGTTTGACAAGGCCTACCCACAATTCTCGGAAGATCCTCGTAGTGTAAGGCTTGGTCTAGCAAGTGACGGTTTCAACCCATTTGGTAACATGTCCAGCTCCTACAGTATGTGGCCTGTGATACTTGTGCCATACAATTTACCCCCTTGGAAATGTATGAAGGAACCATTTTTTATGATGTCATTTCTTATACCTGGACCAACTGCGCCCGGGAAAGACATCGATGTGTATCTGCAACCACTGATCGATGAATTGAAAGAGTTGTGGGAGCATGGTGCACGGACATATGATGCCTATGCTGAGGATAGTTTTCAGTTACGTGCTGCTGTTATGTGGACTATAAATGACTTTCCTGCATATGCTAATTTGTCTGGATGGAGCACTAAGGGATATAAGGCGTGTCCTTCTTGCAATGAGGATATATCATCAACAAAGTTGAGAGGTAAGATAGGTTATATGGGGCACCGTCGATTTTTGCCTCAGAATCATAGTTGGCGAAGGAGCAAAAAGTTTGACGATAAGACAGAACATGGGTCAAAACCTAAGGAGCGCTCTGGAGAAGAAATACTACGACAACTACGTCATGTTCATGATGTCAACCCAGGGAAGCATCCAATTGTTGGTAAGAAGAGAAATCGAAGACCCGAGGAGTTGAATTGGATGAAAAAGAGCATTTTCTTTGAATTGCCGTATTGGAAAAAGCTATTATTACGCCATAATCTTGATGTAATGCACATAGAGAAGAACATATGTGAGAGTGTGTTGGGAACATTATTGAGCATAGATGGTAAATCAAAAGATACGCTTAAAGCGAGACTAGACTTGGTTGACATGGGCATAAGGGCGGAATTACATCCAGAACATAAGGGAGACTCTTATGTCGTACCACCCGCATGTTATACACTTTCCCCTGATGAGAGGCGAGATATTGCTGAATTTCTTAAGTCAGTAAAATTTCCAGATGGTTATGCATCAAACATTTCTCGTTGCGTGAGCGATAAGGATCATAAGGTATCAGGGATGAAAAGCCATGACTGTCATGTTCTACTACAACGACTTTTACCTATTGCAATTTGAAAATGTTTACCAAAGGATGTGTATACCGCACTAGTTGAGCTAAGCTTTTTCTTCAAAGAACTATGTTGTAAGAATTTGAAGTTACAAGTGCTTGAGAAACTTGAGAACGATATTGTAAAGATATTGTGCAAGCTAGAAGCGATCTTTCCACCTGCATTTTTTGATGTCATGGTCCACTTAGCCATTCACCTTCCACATGAAGCAATGCTTGCAGGACCAGTGCAGTACCGTTGGATGCATGCAATTGAAAGGTGATAGTAGTAATGAAAATTCAAGTTCATATAAATGCTTATTGAAAAGCTCATATCTTTATTGGAAAATTTTCCCTATGTTTGTAGGTACTTGTGTACCCTTAAGGGTAATGTTACTAATAAAGCTCGTCCTGAAGGATCAATCGCAGAGGCTTATATTGTGAATGAATGTCTAACATTTGTATCTATGTATCTCCGTGGAATTGATACTAAGTTTAACAAAGATGAACGTAATTATGATGGAGGAAATGAAGGAAATGATACAACAACTACTATCATCATCGAAGCAGAATTGATGGTAAGTTTATTTAAGTTTAAAATGTAATATTTGATTATTTTACTAAAGATAGTTATACGAAGAAATCGAAACAAATACCATCAAATACTAGTCTAATACTTGAGAGAATGACGCAAAAATGCAATTTGAAATCTTAACTCTTTCAATAAAAAGGGCATAAGGGGTGTTGGGGATCAAAATCGTTCAATAATGGTCCGAATGGACCGGGACCACTTCGAGCACCTTAATTGTGCCCAAACAAAATTGTAGGAAGAAATGGAATTGAAATTGAGTCCCGGTTAGGAAGAATGACGCAAAGAAGCATTTTGAAACCTTAACTTTTTCAATAAAGGGCATACGAGGTGTTGGGGGTCAAAATCATCCAATAATGGTCCGAATGGACCAAGACCACTTTGAGCACCTCAATTGTGTCTATAAAATTTGTAGGAAGAAACGAAATTGAAAACCGAGTCCCGATTAGGGAGAGTGATGCAAAAAATATTTTGAAACCTTAACTCTTTCAATGAAGGGCATATGGGGTGTTGGGGGTCAAAATCGTACAATAGTGGTTCAAATGGATCGGAACCACTTCGAGCACCTCAATTGTGCCTAAACAAAGTTGTAGGAAGAAACAGAATTGAAAACCGAGTCCCGGTTAGGGAGAATGACGCAAAGAAGCATTTTAGAACCTTAACTCTTTGAATAAAGGGCATACGAGGTGTTGGGGATCAAAAGCGTCCAATAACGGTCTGAATGGACCAAGAACACTTCGAGCACCTCAATTGTGCCTAAACAAAGTTGTAGGAAGAAACAGAATTAAAAACCGAGTCTCGGTTAGGGAGAATGATGTAGAAATGCATTTTGAAACCTCAACTATTTCACTAAAAGGCATACGGGGTGTTGGAGTTCAAAATTGTTCAATAATGGTTCGAATGGACCAAGATCACTTCGAGCACCTCAATTGTGCCTAAAGAAAGTTGTAGAAAGAAACGGAATTGAAAATCGAGTCCTGGTTAGGGAGAATGACGCAAAAATGCATTTTGAAACCTCAACTATTTCATTAAAGGGCATACGGGGGTTTTGGGGGTCAAAATTGTCCAATAATGGTTCGAATGGACCGGGAGCACTTCGAAAAACTCACTTGTGCTTGAAAAAACTTGTAGGAAGAAACGGAATTAAAAACCGAGTCCCGGTTAAGGAGTGACACAAAAATGCATTTTGAAATCTAAATCCTTTCTTTAACGAATTGTTGCACACTTCTTCTTCTTTTTCTTTTTTTTACTTATACTTTATTTAAAATTGATTTTTATATTTTTTGTATTGCAGATTTACGGGCATCTGGAGTGGATGAATGAAAGCTGTGCATGATTTTGATCTCATTTTCTGGAGCAATTTACATTGATGTTTGGAGTTACTATATTGTTTTGGAATTTGTGTTTTCTATATGGCTTTTGGATGTTTGGAGATACTATTTTGCTTTGTTTTGTTGGATTGAGTAGGTAATTTATTAATGAATGAAACTTTTTTTTAGTGAATATGTATGTTGTGGATGTTTTAGATTACTCGTTAGCAGGTGGATCCAAAAAAAATATTGTGTGAATAAAATATATATTAAAAAAATAGAAATGCTTTTAGCGACGAAATTGTTCGTCACTAATAGTCAAATTGTATTTTTTAGTTTTATCTTTAGCGACGAAAATTTTGTCACTAATTAAACCTTTTTACCGACGAAACTTATTTCGTCACTAATGATTACTTTTTAATGACGAAATATTTCGTTGGGAATAGAGATCTTTTGCCGATGAAACTTAATTCGTTGGTAATAGTAGGACTTTTTCGTGACGAAATTTGGTTCGTTGGGAAAAATGTACTTTTTTCGACGAAAATTTTTGTCACCAAATGGTACTTTTAGCGACGAAATGTCGTCGCTAATAGTAGGACTCTTTCGTGACGAAATTTGGTTCGTTGGAAAAAATGTACTTTTCCCGATGAAATATTTTGTCACTAAAGGATACTTTTAGCGACGAAATTTCATCGCTAATTGTAGGACTCTTTTGTGGCAAAATTTGGTTCGTTGGAAAAAATACACTTTTCCTGACGAAATATTCGTCACTAAAGGGTACTTTTAGCGACGAAATTTCGTCGCTAATAGTAGGACTCTTTCGTGATGAAATTTTGTTCGTTGGGAAAAATACACTTTTCGCGACGAAAAATTTCGTCGCTAAATGATACTCTTTGGTGACGAAATGTGATTTCGTCACGAAAGACCTTTTGCGTCGAGGAATTAGCGACGAACGCGCGACGAAATTTTTTTCGTCACTAAAGAGCTTTAGTGATGAAAATTTGACCTTTAGCAACGAAAATTTTCGTCACTAATAGTCAATTTTCTTGTAGTGACACCACTAAAATAACATAGATAAATAACGAAAAAGAAAAAACCGGAGGAGTAACCGACCAGTTTAACTAAATCTAAATGAGAAAGAAAAAAATTTATAAGCGTGGAACAAAAATATATGAGACTGGAACTAATGAATATGACAAAGCAACAATTGTAGTGAAAATTGGAACTAAAACCAAATGAGAAAGGAATTAAAAATTATGAACGTGGAACAAAAATAAATGAGACGGGAATTAATAAATATGACATAGGAACAAAATTTGAGAAATGTGGAACTCAAACTAAATGAGAATGAAACAAAATATTATGAGTGTGGAACAAAAATATATGAGAGCGAAACTAATAAGTATGACAAAAATACAAAAGTAATGAAATATGGAACAAAAACTAAATGACAAAGAAACAAAAAATAATGAGTGTGGTGTCGCGCCCGCTCCAAAAGTGGGAGGCGATCCCTTCGTGTATCGCAACGTGTTATGCCGAGAAGCGTGAAAGTAAGTGAAAGTAGGAGTAGGGACAAGTTAAAGTTAATAGCCGCCACCTAACATTATTCGGGAGTTAGGATCCCTGCAAAGACAATTGACACATTCGTCTTTTGAAGTCTATATTTTATGATAGGATCCCTGGAAAGACAATTGACACATTCGTCTTTTGAAATCTATATTTTATGATTTTTTTTGTCTTTTTGTTTTACGTGCCAGAAGTAAGAGTCGGTGCCCATTGAAGAGAAAGTAATCGGAAGTAAGTGTCGGCACCCAAATGAGTAAAAAAGTGCCGGATGTAAGGGTCGGTGCCCAGTGCTTACAAAGACATGATGTAAGGGATTATTTTAGTTACAAGCTTTAGTATGGTAGAGAGTAAAGTAACAAGTTTAGTGACGTAAATAGTAAAGTAAAGAGTTAGTAAGTCAGGAGTTAGTAAAGTTAGGAAAATCAGTAAAGGCGAATAAACCGACCTGTGGATTTATTCGGAGGCCATACCACTAAAAGAACATAAGTTAATAAAAGAAAACGACAGAGTAATTGACCTATGGATTTATAGGGATACTACACTACTAAAATAACATAAGTAAATAAAGAAGATAAGAAAAACGGTTAAGTAACCGACCAGTGTAACTAAAACTAAATGAGAAAGAAACAAAAAGATAATGAGTGTGGAACAAAAATATATGAGACTGGAACTAATAAATGTGACAAGAGAACAATAGTAATGAAAATTGGAACTAATACCAAATGATAAAGGAACAAAAATTATGAATGTGGAACAAAAATCTATGAGACTGGAACTAATAAATATGTCAAAGGAACAAAAGTAGTGAAAAGTGGACCTAAAACCAAAAAAGAAAGGAACAAAAAATTAAAAGCGTGGTACAAAAATAAATGAGATAGGAATTAATAAATATGACATAGGAACAAAATTTGGAAAATGTGGAACTAAAGCTAAATGAGAAAGGAACAAAATATTATGAGTGTGGAACAAAAATATATGGGAGTGGAACTAAAAAATATGACAAAGAAGCAAAAGTTGTGAAATGTGGAACAAAAACTAAATGACAAAGAAACAAAAATTAATGAGCATGGTATCTTGCCCACCCCAAAATGACAAAGAAACAAAAAATAATGAGCGTGGTGTCGTGCTGGCCCCAAAAGTGGGAGGCAATCTCATCGAGGATCGTAACGTGTTACGTCGAGAAGCATGAAATTACGTGAAAGTAGGAGTAGGGACAAGTAAAAGTAAATAGTCGCCACCTAGCATTATTCTGGAGTTAGGATCCCTGCAAAGACAATTGACATAGTCGTCTTTTGAAGTTTATATTTTATGATTTCTTTTCGTTTTTTTGAAGTTTATATTTTATGATTTCTTTTGTCTATCTGTTTTACGTGCCGAAAGTAAGAGTCAGTGCCCAGAGAGGTGAACTTAACCGGAAGTAAGTGCCAGCGCCCAAGTGCGTAAAAAAGTGCTGGAAGTAAGAGTCGGTGCCCAGTGCTTATAAAGACGTGAAGTAAGGGATGATTTTAGTTTAAAGCTTTAGCACCGTAGAGAGTAAAGTGACAAGTTAGTAACGTAAATAGTAATGTAAAGAGTTAGTAAGTCAGGAGTTAGTAATGCTAGGGAAAGCAGCAAAGGCGAATAAACCGACCAGTGGATATATTCGGAGGCCACACCACTAAAAGAACGTAAGTAAATAAAAGAAAACAGCAGAGTAATTGACCTGTGGATTTATAGAGAGACCACACCACTAGAATAACATAAGTAAATAATGAAAAGAAAAAAACGACTGAGTAACTGACCAGTGGTAAGTAATACTAAATGAGAAAGAAACAACAAAATTATGAGAATGGAACAAAAATATATGAGACTGAAACTAAAAAATATGACAAAGGAACAATAGTAGTGAATATTGGAACTAAAACTAAATGACAAAGGAACAGAAAATTTTGACAAAGGAACAAAAAATTTTGACCATGGAACAAAATAAATGAGAGTGGAACTAGTAAATATGACAAAAGAGCAGAATTTGTGAAATGTGGAACTAAAACTAAACGAGAAAGGAACAAAAATTTATGAGCGTGGAACAAAAATATGAGAGTGGTACTAATAAATATGATATAAGCAAAAAAAAGTTGTGAAATGAGGAATTCAACTAAATGAGAAAAGAACAAAAAATTATGAACGTGGAACAAAAATATATAATACTGGAACTAATAAATACGATAAAGGAACAAAAGCTTCACAAAGTAGAACTGAAATCAAATGACAAAGGAACAAAAAATTATGACCATGGAACAAAAATAAATTAGAGTGGAAATAATTAATACGACAAAGGAGCAAAAGTTGTGAAATGTGGAACTAAAACTAAATGAGAAAGGAACCAAAAATTATGATTTAGTTTCACTTTCACAACTTTTGTTCCTTTATCATATTTATTAGTTAAATCTTATATATATTTTTGTTACACGCTCATAATTTTTTATTTCTTTCTCATTTAGTTTTAGTTATACTGGTCAATTAATTACTCCGCCGTTTTTTTCTTTTCTTTTCTTTATTTATTTATGTTCTTTTAGTGGTGTGGTCTCCCTATAAATTCACTGGTTAGTTACTCCGCCATTTGATACAAAATCACATATTTGGTTTTGCACTGAAAATGAAAGATACACGTGGAGAGATGTGATGATGGAGTATCATAATCCAATGGCTAGAATGGTTTGGTATTGTTTATTGTTTTTCATTGTAGACATTAGAAAAAGTCTGGTATAGTATTATTGCTTATTGTTTATTCATTCTAGACATTACAAGAAGTCTAGCATAAATAGATGTCACGTGGATGTAAATCATTAATGACAACTTTATTGCACTAAAAATGAAAACTTTAGCACACTATGTGAATAACCGAGACAAAAAAGCTGTCCAGTCAATGACTTAGGCTTAGTTTGGCTTTTGGTGTTTTTTTTTTTTTTTTTTTAAAGCACAATTTTATGTTAATTCATTTAATAACTAGTTTATGAGCTTTGCAAAAATTGAATTTAGGGTTTTCTTTTCTTTTTTTTTTTTTTGGGGGGGAGCTTTTAAAAATTCTAGAATTGAGGTATCTTTTTGAAGAGTAGTGTGTCACTTGTTTAAAATTACGTATCAAACAACGTAGTAATAAATTTCATAAACTCTTTTTAAAATGCCACGTGGGGCCAAATTAAGCCTTAATGTCCAAAAAGCGTACTCTCATTAGTTCGGACAACGCAATTAACTTTGGGCAAATTACATTGACCTCCCCTTAGGTATTTGACAATTACAGTTACCTCCCCTGTGTTTTAAAAAATTACACTCAGCTCCTTTCTATTTTTAAAATGACTGTTATACCCTTGGACAAATCATATAAAAAATTATCCACTACCCTTTAAAAATGAAATATATATATACTGTAGCAATTATGGAAAAAAAAATTAAAAATTTATCGACAAAATTTCACTATATATCAAATCAAGCTTTTATTATTATATTTTTTTAAAAATTATCAATAGTAAAATTAAAAAACATAAAAATCATCAACAAACTTATCTATTACCACTTTAAAATGAAAAGAATAATAACAATAATGAAAAAAAACATCAACATTTTTTTTAAAATGAATAGTTATATTGTATTTTTGTCTGCTTTATATTTTTAAAATTATGAACTTGCTCCCAACATTGTGAATGAGCTGCTCCAATGAAACTTAATTAGTACACGCCTTGCACGGTCATTGCCCTAGTATCTGCATATATATATATATATATATATAAGACTCCACTAAGCATGTTTTTTTTTAAATAAAGTAGACAAAAATGCAATATAAGTATTCATTTGATTAAAATTTTGCTGATGTTTTTTTTTCTCCATTATTGTCATTATTCTTTTCATTTTAAAGTGGTAGTAGATAATTTTATTGATGAATTTTTTTTTTATGTTTTTAAATTATTATTGATATTTATAAATAAAAGAGTAATGATACGCTTCCCAAATTTCTTTCCTAAAAGTGTTTCCCAACATATGTGACAGTGGACCAGTTGATTTTGATTGGTTGTGATGCTAAAGTTGTTCAACTATGGTCCAACTTCAATATCAGTTGGGATAAAAATTTGGGAAGAATGTTATTACTCTAAATAAATGTTCTAACATCTTTCACCTACTCTTTGACAAAAAAGCTAATGGCTTAATATTAAAAAAACTAAATCTATAAACTATTATAAGTTGGGCTAAAGATTATAAAATTAAACCTAAATTTGAAATTAAATTTTTTTTTTTCGAGCTTCAATTTTTTATAAAGTTAAGCCTAAATACTATAAATCTAAATCTGTAAAATTTGCTAATGTATATATCATTTTATCTAATACATGTGCGCACACACACTCACACAAATACACACACACGCACATATATATATATATATTAAATGAGTTAAAGGGTAAATTGGTAATCTTACTCTCAAAAAAGTAGGTAATGGGGAGATGAGTGTTATTTTTCAAACTAGAGGGAAAGTTTCCGTAATTGTCATATACCTCAGGGGAGGTCAGTGTAATTTGCCCATTAACTTTTCATGCGTTCCCTTGTGTATGTGTGTGTGTGTGTGTGTGTGTGTATGTGCGTGGAAAGGAGGGGGGGTGGCGGGTGGTGTAAGAGCTCAGACCATATAGGTTCATAAAGTTTTTCAATCACTCCTAAGTTCCCTCATTTAATTTTATTTTTAAGGGTTAATTGCACTTTATACCCTTAAAGTTTGGGTGATTTTGCACTTTGCACTCTAAGGTTTTAAATTTGGCACTTTGGTCCCTAAAGTTTTGGATGAGTTGCACTTTATTCCCTCTAAGACTTTTTGCGATGAAATTTTCACTTTTAGTTATAAAATCGTTTGTCAAGAACGAACTGTTTGGACTTGTTTGTCACATTTGTGAAACTGTAGGAACCAAAGTACCAACTTTGAAACTTTAGGTACAAAGTGCAAAACCACCAAAACTTCAAGGGTGCAAAGTGCAATCAATCCTATTTTTAAACTAAAGAGACATCAACGGATTCCTGGCAACATGTCAGCAAACAAACAACAACTTCAATTTCGATAAATTTGTACATTTGGATTTCAAAAATTGAGATCTTTCGAACAATGTATTGGATATGAAATTTAGGAAAAACATTCGAATTTTACGGCTCGTGGAATGTCGCCGAATCCAGAATTTTAGAGACAATTCAAGGAATGATTTTAAAAATTCGTGAATGTCTTTGAAAATCCGAGATTGTCTCTAAAATTTTAAGAATTTCAAAGAATGTCTCTGAAAAATCAGAGACCATTTTTTATTTTCAAAGAGATTCTTTTAAATGTCTCTAAAAATCAAAAGTCGTTTAGTGAAAAATTCAAAATTTGTTTTTGGATTTTGACATAGAAGGAGGAGGGGTAGATCGGTCGGGAATCCTGACCAAATCATCATATTGCAGCATGGCATGCTGAGTAGTCTTGATGATGGTGGCGGTGCCTTCAGTAGCTAGCCTCTTTGGATTTGGGAGAATCGTTCGAGTACCCTCGGGCCATTGAGGACTCGGGGAAGAGGAGCCTTATCCTCAGCCAGCCAGCCCCCAGGGATCATCTCATTGGGGAATTTCTCCTAGCCCTTGATGTGGTGACCGACCCCTTCCAGCAAACCTCGCTCTCAGGATCTCAAAGAAAAGCTCACTATGCCACCATGAACGGTGAAGTTATGGGTAAGAACGACGTTGGAAAAGGACAACCTAATCCCTAGCATGGGTCGTTGACCGCTAGAATGCCTAAGATCAGACGAAGCACGTTATGCTTGCAGCACTCCATATAGATGCCCGACGTCCTCGAAACCGCATAGGCCCTCAGAGAGAGGAAATCTAAGGCTAACTTGCAACAGCATATAAAGTGCTAAAAATGATGGATCCTTCAGCGTCAACTTCACCCTTCGTGTAGGGCCTCAGAACCACCCCTTCAGGGATCTCGCATTCCTGCCGGAAAGCGGAGAGACCTTCGTTACTCTCCACACAACAAATTCAATTTCGATAAAATTTGTACATTTGGATTTCAAAAATCGAGATCTTTCAAACAAGGTATTGGATATGAAATTTTGAAAAACATTCGAATTTTACAACTCATAGAATGTCACTAAATCTAGAGTTTCGGAGACATTTCAGGGAATGGTTTTGAAAATCCGAGATTGTCTTTGAAAATCATATTATCTCTAGAATTTTATGATTTCAAAGAATGTCTCTAAAAAACCAGAGACTCTTTATTATTTTTAAATACATTTTCTTAAATGTTTCTAAAAATCCAAAGAAGTTCAAAGAAAACCTCAAAGATAGTCTTTGGAGTCTGACATTGTTTGAGAAATATTTCTAGATACCAAAATTGGAAAGAGAAGAGACAAAGATGGCTAAATAGCAACCAAATGATATCTACACACCTCCAAAAGCGTCCAAATAACACCAACACACTCAATCTACAACTAATGAACAATAATTCAAGCAATTATTCGAAGCAATAACTACCAAAAATTCTAGTACCTCTTCATATAGATGTAGGAATTTCTATGAATTTAGAATTAACTAAATTGAATTGAGAGATTGCTTCAAAATTTTCAAAATTAAAAATTGCCTTTTACCGATATTCAATCATTTCATCTAACTTTTTTTTTAATTTTATTATTTTTTTATTTTGTACTAGTACAAATGAGTATTAATTCGCAAAGATAATTTGTAAGATTTTCTTTTCTAATTGCTATTCTTTCTCGCGCCAAGCACAAAATTCAAAATTATTAATTAACTTTTCACCTTATTTTTTATTCAGTTCCACTTTTCTCCATGTTTTTTTTTATAATAAATAAACAAAGAAAAATGTTGTTATTAATCTTTTCATTGCTTTCACTCACTAAATCTGTCCAGTCAATGACTTAGGCTTACTTTGGCTTTTGGTGTTTTTTTTTTTTTTTTTTTAAAGCACAATTTTATGTTAATTCATTTGATAACTAGTTTATGAGCTTTGCAAAAATTGAATTTAGGGTTTTCTTTTTTTTTTTTTTTTTTTTTTGTGTGTGGGGGCGGGGGAGGGGGAGGGGGAGGGGGGGAGCTTTTAAAAACTCTAGAATTGAGGTATCTTTTTGAAGAGTAACGTGTCACTTGTTTAAAATTACGTATCAAACAACATAGTAATAAATTTCATAAACTCTTTTTAAAATACCACGTGGGGCCAAACTAAGCCTTAATGTCCAAAAAGCGTACTCTCATTAGTTCGGACAACGCAATTAACTTTGGGCAAATTACATTGACCTCCCCTTAGGTATTTGACAATTACAGTTACCTCCCCTGTGTTTTAAAAAATTACACTCACCTCCCTTCTATTTTTAAAATGACTGTTATACCCTTGGACAAATCATATAAAAAATTATCCACTACCCTTTAAAATGAAAAAAAAATATATATATATATATATACTGTAGCAATTATGGAAAAAAAATTAAAAATTTATCGACAAAATTTCACTATATATCAAATCAAGCTTTTATTATTATCTTTTTAAAAAAATTATCAATAGTAAAATTAAAAAACACAAAAATCATCAACAAACTTATCTATTACCACTTTAAAATGAAAAGAATAATAACAATAATGAAAAAAAACATCAGCATTTTTTTTAAAATGAATAGTTATATTGTATTATTGTCTGCTTTATATTTTTAAAATTATGAACTTGCTCCCAACATTGTGAATGAGCTGCTCCAATGAAACTTAATTAGTACACACGCCTTGCACGGTCATTGCCCTAGTATCTGCATATATATATATATATAAGACTCCACTAAGCATGTTTTTTTTTTAAATAAAGTAGACAAAAATGCAATATAAGTATTCATTTGATTAAAATTTTGCTGATGTTTTTTTTTTCTCCATTATTGTCATTATTCTTTTCATTTTAAAGTGGTAGTAGATAATTTTGTTGATGATTTTTTTTTTTATGTTTTTAAATTATTATTGATATTTATAAATAAAAGAGTAATGATACGCTTCCCAAATTTCTTTCCCAAAAGTGTTTCCCAACACATGTGACAGTGGACTAGTTGATTTTGATTGGTTGTGATGCTAAAGTTGTTCAACTATGGTCCCACTTCAATATCAGTTGGAATAAAAATTTGGGAAGAATGTTATTACTCTAAATAAATGTTCTAACATCTTTCACCTACTCTTTGACAAAAAAGTTAATGGCTTTATATTAAAAAAACTAAATCTATAAACTATTATAAGTTGGGCTAAAGATTATAAAATTAAACCTAAATTTGAAATTAAAATTTATTTTTTCGAGCTACAAGTTTTTATAAAGTTAAGCCTAAATACTATAAATCTAAATCTGTAAAATTTCCTAATGTATATATCATTTTATCTAATACGTGCGCGCACACACACTCACACAAATACACACACACGCACATATATATATATATATTTATATTAAATGAGATAAAGGGTAAATTGGTAATCTTACTCTCAAAAAAGTAGGTAATGGGGAGATGAGTGTTATTTTTCAAACTAGAGGGGAAGTCCCCGTAATTGTCATATACCTCAGGGGAGATCAGTGTAATTTGCTCATTAACTTTTCATGCGTTCTCTTGTTTTTGTGTGTGTGTGTGTGTATGTGCGTGGAAGGGGGGGGGGGGGGGGGGGGGGGGGGGGGGGGGGGGGGGGTGGGTGGGTGGTGTAAGAGCTCAGACCATATAGGTTCATAAAGTTTTTTAATCACTCCTAAGTTCCCTCATTTAATTTTATTTTTAAGGGTTAATTGCACTTTATACCCTTAATGTTTGGGTGATTTTGCACTTTGCACTCTAAAGTTTTAAATTTGGCACTTTGGTCCCTAAAGTTTGGGATGAGTTGCACTTTATTCCCTCTAAGACTTTTTGCGATGAAATTTTCACTTTTAGTGATAAAATCGTTTGTCAAGAACGAACTGTTTGGACTTGTTTGTCACATTTGTGAAACTGTAGGAACCAAAGTACCAACTTTGAAACTTTAAGTACAAAGTGCAAAACCACCAAAACTTCAAGGGTGCAAAGTGCAATCAATCCTATTTTTAAACTAAAGAGACATCAACGGATTCCTGGCAACATGTCAGCAAACAAGCAACAACTTCAATTTCGATAAATTTGTACATTTGGATTTCAAAAATCGAGATCTTTCGAACAAGGTGTTGGATATGAAATTTAGGAAAAACATTCGAATTTTACGGCTCGTGGAATGTCGCCGAATCCAGAATTTTAGAGACTGTAACAAATATTGTGGTTGGGCCATACGGGCACCCACATTATATTGGACTAGGTACAGAGAGGCCTGGCTTGGACGCCAAATAATGGGCTTTTGGAGTCCTAAGCCTTATAGGTTTTTATGTGCCTATATATACATATATATCACATGGAAAACCTAAGGATATTTTATATATTCACAACAGCCTCTCTCTCTAACTCACGTTAGTCTCTCTCTCTCTATCCCTACGGTTCATCTCTCTCTTGGCCATCACCAAAGGAGCCATGGGATTTAGCACGTGATACGTACGAGGACCGCTCTAGTAGTGATCTTCACGACCTACGCGAAGCATAAGAGAGTACACGGAGGCAACATGGAGCAGTAGTTCGTGGGTGAAGACGCCGAGCTTGTAACAACACCGTTCGGCGATCCGTCGGGTTATTCCGCTAGGTAAGTGACCTAAACCCGTCTCGTATGCTTGTGTGCATATTTTCAACATTGATATCAGAGCCTATAGGTGTTTGATTCGCCCGTAGATCACCCGAATTGAATCTGCCATTAAAGCTTCAAGCAAGCTTTTATGAAAACTTTGAAAATTTGATTTTAAAGTGGGTCTACATCGAAACTCCAATAAGGGTCCAATTTTTTGGCATGGTTGTGTCCCATATAATCCCTAGAGTCCCTCCATAAAGTCTCATGGCCTGATTATCTCAAACAAGTGAGATATTGCAAAACCTAATTTTTTGGATCAATAAAAACGAATTTTTTTTCCAACTTTGATCCAATTTTCTAGAAGATTTACTCGATCGATGTCTCTATTTTTTGGCTTAAAATTGTAGTACTCCGTGAGAGCTTTCCAACGATATAAAATTTGTAAACTTTGGATCAATAACAAAGGAGATACAAGCCAGCAAAGTTGGGGGTTCGCGCAGCCCTGGGCTGCGTTTTTAGGTGAAGAAGAAGACCCAGCAGGGCCTCGCCTACTCACGCCGGGGATAGTGGGACCCACTCGCCGGCCTACGGTGGTCCGGCGACGATGATTCCGGTGAGTGTGGGTCCCCCTCGGGGTCCTGGTCCTTAATATATGTTTTAAATATATTTTTCAGAAAACTTTTTAATTATTTTATAATTAAAACTATTTCTGCAATTAAAATAAATAGTTTTTAATAGCTTAAATATGTTTTAATTGCTTTAAAATTCTGGAAAAATGTGGAAAATTTATTTTTAATTTTTCCTATGTTAAGGACACTGTGTGGGACCAGAAATAATTTTATGGTAGATTATCTAATTGTTTTTGGTATTTTAGAGCATAAAAGATATATTTTAAATATGTTTTTAATTGCTTAAAATATCCAAAAATGTATATTAATTTTTAAAATTAATATATAGTGTTTAGTACACTATAGGGGACTCTAAGATAACTTTTGTGTAAATTATCATGTATTTATGATATTTTAGAGCATGTAATTAATGCTTTTGGGCATTTATTTAATTGCTTAAAATAGTCATAATACATTATTAATTTTTGTAATTAATAAGGGACATAAGAGACACTGTTTTAAGACCATGTAAAATTTTGTGGGACCCACAGCTAATTTTTGGTAAATTATCTCAATCATATTAATATTTTAGA
The DNA here is from genome assembly GCA_033977485.1 of Hydrangea macrophylla. NCBI lineage: Eukaryota > Viridiplantae > Streptophyta > Magnoliopsida > Cornales > Hydrangeaceae > Hydrangea > Hydrangea macrophylla. The sequence continues at coordinate 3,034,759 of CM066984.1, read as the reverse complement.
GCATATAATTGTGTGTTTTTGTACAGATATTAAATTGCTTAAAATATTTTTATTGATTATTAGTTCAGGGAATTAACACAATGTGTTTAGAACACTAGTGGTAGCTTGAGAAAATTATTTTAGTGTATTTTCTCGCTCTTTGGGACATATTTTAGAGCATATATATTGTGTTGATTACGCAATATTAATTGCTTAAAATATAACCAATTAAAGTTGTTAATTCTTGAATTTAATGTCTAGTGTGTTTTGTACACTAATTGGAGACTTGAGAAAATTTTATGAATTATCTCATTTTTTTGGTATTTTAGAGCATAAAATTTATGCATATGGGTGTCACACCCGTTCCAAAAATTTCATGGTTTTAATATGCATATTCAGATTTTTGTGGATTATCAATGTTAGTTGATAATGGTGGATTGAGGTTGACTGTGAGTCAACGGTAAGGTGTCAGTAAGGACACGGGAACATGGAAGTTCATATTGCATAATCATGAGTAAATGACATTTATATGATTTAAATGTTATTTGACCTTATCTGGTATTTCTATGAATAGTAATTATACCTGTGTAGTATAATTATGGTAAATTTGGATATAATAGTATCATTTTGAGAACTGTGGTGAGAACGTGAGAGATACGTTAATTAAAAAGGTAGGTTGTGTAGAGATTTCACAGAATATAGTTTCGGACGTTATTTTTGGACCCAAACGAGACTTAGTCGGAAACTTCTGGAATTTATACTATTCACTCGTAAAGTTGTAAAATGAACGTGTGCGAAGTTTCATGGGTTAATGAGAAGTTTTGAGAAACTTGCGGGGAGGTAAACGTAATTCCCCGAAAGTTAGCCTATATATATATATAGATTGGGATGAGATTTCAATCTCATCCAAACACTTGCCAAATATCTAGAGAGAGGAGAGAGAAGGGAGATTTGGAGCCAACGGGCTTTGCGACGCCGATCGACGACCGTTCGTCCGTCAGATTTTCTCCAGATTTCAGATTTGAACTCGTGGAGGTAAGATCTACGTTTTGATACCACTTAGGTCATGTTTGGCCAATTTTTGTAAACATAGTAATTCTAGACTTTTGGGAAAAATCAGGTAAAGACTTGTAGGAACCGTCCCAAATTTGAAATCCGACGATTATTTAGCCCCTAGACGATCCTTCAAAGTTTGAAGAGATTCGCACGAGGTATGAATTCTAGATCTATGAAATATATGGATTTTCATGTTTGGGACATCACTTTTGATATTCTTGGATCTGGGCGAAATTCATGTGTTAATTAGGCCCGTTAATTATGCACGTGAAATTATGATAAAATCACGTATAACTGTTTATATGAGCATGTTATGTGTCTACTTGGGTCAAAGGGGAGTTTGGTGCAAATTCATCCGGGGTAAGCTCCTTGAACCTTGAGGATTGTGAATTTGATGGAATTGGAATTTTGGTTGTGTCTGGATTGGAGGTGGGCCCATCCAGGACACGGTACTTGGTATGGAGGAAGGCCCAACCAGTGTACGAGATGCGTGGGAGAGGTGGGCCTCCTACGGCATCGATCGGATGAATGCGTACCACTCACCCTAGAGATAATTTCTATGTGTTTTAGATGCTTAAACCATGAACTGTCATATAAGCATACATTTAGAATTGTACGCTCAGCATATAGCTGAGCAGTGGAGATGTACTCCATTGCAGGTAAAAAGAAAGACAAGAGAAAGCATGAGGAGTGAGGCCGTGGGATGCCGGGGAATCAATGGTTTATATTTGTTGTTCTACTCCGAACTTGTAGTGCAACCTTGAATTCGTAGTATGTTGTAATATAATCTGAACTTAGATTTAGTACTTGTAATCCCTAGTAAACGCTCTTGTATTTATGTTTTGAATGATGTAATAGAGTGGTTATATGTTGGTTTGAATTTGGAAGAACCTTGAAGGTAAAAAGCTGCAGTTTTGGGAGTTGTTAATAGGAATCAGTCGACTGGTTTTTGATCCAGTCGACTGGATCGCTGTATTGTATGGGTTCTGCTTGGTTTCGTCTGAGCTTCAGTCGACTGGGTTGAGAAAACAGTCGACTGGATGGAGCCCCAGACCTGGACATTCTGCTGGATTGGGCACCAGTCGACTGGACTTCTTCAGTCGACTGGACTTCTTCAGTCGACTGAAAATTTTAGGCACCAGTCGATTGGATGGGTTGTTATATTTTGAAACCTATCTGTTTGAGATCACCAGTCGACCGGACCCTCAATCAGTCGACTGGTCCTCTGTTTTCAAAACTGTTTTCTTTTTATCGGATTCAATTGACCAAAACTTTTTATAACTCCGATTCTTTTGGAATTTTCAACTCAGAGGGAATTGTTTCCTAAAGTTTTAATTTACTAAGGGTTGTTTTAATGTTCTTTCCACTGCGTATAGGTTTATGATGTTTAGGTGAGCCTTGGTGGCGTGCCACGTATCCTATTCTCACGCGTAGTGGGATGGGTCGTGACATTTATTGGTATCAGAGCCAGAGGTAACAAAACTTTGGGAACGTTCGACGACGAGTGGAGTGTTGAGCGATCTGCCGCATGTTTTAAATTGCATTCATACATCTTAGAGATGTTTGATGCATATGGATGTTGTTTTACATACATACTATTGTTTTGTTGTACATGCATAGCATTTATGCATTGCGAACTACAGGATTGTAATCATGGATGACCGAGAGTTATCACCCCATACCCGACGAATGAATGAAATGGCAGAGATGATGGGAAATATGGGGGAAATGATACGGAATATATCGGAGCGACTGTCTCCCACACCTCACATCAAAGTGGAACCAATAACTGTAGTACATGCACCCAAAAATAGGGGTATGAGATCAATACCTGAACAGTTTACTCGAAAGAAACCGATGGAATTTCATGGAACACCTGATACGACGTTAGCAGAACATTGGATAATGGACATGGAGCGAATTTTCCGATCTATTCCGATGACAGATGGGGAGAAGATTGAAAATGCAAGTGATGTGCTGAGGGGAGAAGCTCAGAACTGGTGGGTAAACGTTTTAGATCAAGGAGCACCGATTGCTTGGGAAGGATTTAAGGCAGAATTCAATCGCCGGTTCTTTCCGCGAGCCACCTACAATGCAAAGAAGAGAGAATTTGATAACTTGAAGCAGGGGGATATGACTGTAACGGAATATACTTCTAAATATAACGCATTGTTGAGATTTGGTAAAGGTTCAGTGCCCGAAGAGGAAGATAGGGCAAGAAAATTTGAAGAGGGTTTAAGGGATAATATCAGATTGAGAGTGGAGACCTACGAGCATTCGACTGTTGCAGCAGTACAGCAGACGGCACTTGTAGCCGAAAGTGGAATAGAGAGATCGAGACAAAATCACCAAGGAAAGCGAAGTCATGAGGGTGGTGACCGAAGTCAAGGGGGATCTTTTAAGAAGTCATTTTCACGAGGCTCTAGTTCTGGTTTTAATAATTCTAGGAGAATACCCAGTAACATACAGTTGTGTTCACTTTGCAACCGACCACACACCGGTCGATGTTTTCTGACCAACTTTCAGAACCGATCTACAGGGGGAAACAGTGTACGTGAGTTCTGCGATCCATCCGCAACTCAAGTGTTTTGATTGTGGTACCTTGGGACATCGAGCGAAGGATTTCCCAAAGAAGCGTTCTCAATAAGGGGCAAGTTTTATGGCTTCTAGTGGGTCGAAGCCTAAGCAGTCTAGTGACGGAGGACAAAGGACAGAGCAACGTCAGGGAAGATCATTCCAGATGAACCCTGGAGACGTGGCTGCTACTGATACAGTGGTCTCAGGTATGGTGCTTGTATGTTTGCACTTAGCACGCATACTCGTTGATTCGGGATCTACGCATTCGTTTGTATCTCATAACTTTGTTGAACATTTGAATGTTAAGTCCGCGCCACTAGGATATGATTTATCCATTGCCGTGCCACTTAGTAAATCAGTAGTGACATCTACTATATATGAAGACTGTGAGATCATACTAGGCAAGAAGTTAATGACCGTAGACCTTATACCGATTGTGGTGAACCATTTCGATGTAATACTAGGAATGGATTGGTTAGTCCTTAACCAAGCTACGATAGACTGTTAACGGAAAGAGGTTAATTTTCGATCACCGGTATATGGGAACTTTTGTTTTCAAGGGAGTGGGGTTACACCACCGCCGTACTTGATTTTAGCTATTCGAGCGGGAAAGTTGTTGAGAAAGGGATGTCAGGGATTTCTATGTTCAGTGACTGATGTCTCAGCGACTGAATCAATAGTAGAGGACATTCCAGTAGTGCGAGAGTACCCGAATGTATTCCCCGATGACTTACCAGACGTCCTGATTGAGAGGGAAATTGAATTCACCATTGAGGTAAAGCCAGACTTAAGGCCGGTATCCAAAGCACCGTATAGAATGGCACCAGTAGAATTGAAGGAACTGAAAGTTCAACTACAAGAGTTACTTGACAAGGGTTTCATTCGACCAAGTATTTCGCCGTGGGGAGCTCCAGTGTTGTTTGTAAAGAAGAAAGATGGCTCCATGCGTATGTGTGTTGATTACCGGGAACTAAACAAGTTAACGATTAAGAACAAGTATCCACTGCCGAGAATCGATGACCTATTTGATCAACTTCGTGGGGCACAAGTGTTCTCCAAGATAGACCTGAGATCGGGTTATCATCAGTTGAAAGTGAAGGCCGAAGATGTTGAGAAAACAGCTTTCAGAACGCGTTATGGACACTATGAGTTCTTAGTTATGCCATTTGGGGTTACTAATGCACTAGCTGCGTTCATGGATCTTATGAACCGAGTCTTCAAAGACTATTTGGATGATTTTGTGATAGTATTCATTGACGATATCCTTGTTTATTCGCCGAGTGAGATAACGCACGAGAATCATTTGAGAATGATACTTCAGAGATTGCGGGAAAAGAAGTTATTTGGGAAATTCAAGAAATGTGAATTTTGGTTACCGAGCATTACTTTTCTTGGTCACGTGATTGACAAGAATGGAGTATCAGTTGATCCTCACAAAGTAGAAGCTGTATCTAATTGGCAAAGGCCGACATCCGTATCTGAAATTCGAAGTTTCTTGGGGTTAGCGGGGTACTACCGTCGTTTTATTGAACATTTCTCGAAGATTTCTTTATCTATGACAAAGTTAATGAGAAAGGGTGTTAGTTTTGAATGGAGTCAGGAATGTGAAGACAGTTTTCAAGAATTGAAAGCACGACTAACGAGGCCACCTATTCTGACAATACCATCCGGAACCGAGGGGTTTGTAATCTATAGTGATGCTTCACACAAAGGGTTGGGATGCGTGTTGATGCAAGGTGGCAAGGTGATTGCCTATGCTTCGAGACAATTAAAGATGCACGAAATTAATTATCCGACTCACGATCTGGAATTGGCCGCTGTAATTCATGCATTGAAGATTTGGAGACACTACTTATATGGGGAAAAGTGTGAGATATTCACCGACCACAAGAGTTTAAAATACATTTTTACCTAACGGGATTTGAATATGAGACAACGAAGATGGTTGGAATTGATGAAGGATTACGATCTTTCGATTGAGTACCATCCAGGAAAGGCTAATGTAGTAGCCGATGCATTAAGCCGGAAGACGCCGAGGAATTTAGCTGACGAGCTAACACAACAAAAGGAGTTAATGAAAGAGATGGAACGCTTAGAGTTGGATGTGATTCCAGGAACCCATGATGGCTTGATGATGACGATTGTAGTACATCCAGATATTACTGAAGAGATCAAGAAAGAGCAATTGAATGATGTCTATTTGTGCAAAATGAAAGACGAGATACCTTTGGGAAAACGACCGGGATTTATCTTACAACAAGGGGCGTTGATGCTTGGGAACCGATTATGCGTACCGAATGTGAAAGATTTGAAAGAACGACTTTTGAAGGAAGCACATAGTACTAGATATTCAGTGCACCCGGGAAGTAAGAAGATGTACAGAAACTTGAGAGAAAACTTCTGGCGGAAGGGGATGAAGCGTGAAGTCGCTAAGTTTGTATCCGAATGTTCGGCATGTCAACAGGTCAAGGCAGAGAGACAAGTACCCGCGGGGTTACTACAACCTTTGCCAGTGTCAGAATGGAAATGGGACGAGATCACGATGGATTTTGTTTCTGGATTTCCACGATCATGCAATAAGAATGATAAGATTTCGGTTATAGTTGACCGATTAACCAAGTCAGCTCATTTTCTACCGATCAAGACGAATAAACCGTCCAAGTTAGCGGAATTGTATGTGAAAGAGATTGTAAGACTACATGGAGTCCCAACTGTGATTGTATCAGATCGTGATAGCAGTTTTACGTCAAGATTTTGGGGAAGTTTGCAAGAAGCTATGGGTACGAAATTGAGTTTCAGTACTGCATTTCATCCTCAGACCGACGGACAGTCAGAGCGCATGATTCAGACGCTAGAGGATATGTTGAGACTTTGTGTATTAGATTTTGGGAGTGATTGGGAGCACCACTTGCCATTAATTGAATTTGCTTATAACAACGGGTTTCAGTCAAGTATTGGTATGGCACCATATGAAGCTCTGTATGGCCGTAAGTGTCGATCACCAGTTTGTTGGACCGAGGTAGGAGAGAGAAAGTTGTTAGGACCTGAGTTAATACAGGTGACTACTGAAAAGGTGAAGATGATTCAAGAGCGACTCAAGGTAGCTCAGAGCCGTTATAAGAGTTATACAGACTCTAAACGACGACCGATGAATTTTGAAGTTGGAGATTTTGTATACTTGAGAACATCGCCTTCTAAAGGCATTGTCCGATTTGGGAAGAGGGAAAAGCTTAATCCCAGATTTATAGGACCTTTTGAGATCCTAGAAAGAGTAGGGCCGGTAGCTTACAGATTGGCTTTATCATCAGAGTTGGAACATGTGCACAATGTGTTTCACGTGTCTATGTTGAGACGTTGTATGACTGATACAAGTAAGATCATTGTACCTGAACCGCTGCAGATTCAGGGAGACTTGACTTATGTGGAACAACCGGTCGAGATTCTAGATCGAAAAGAGCAAGTCTTAAGAACTAAAACTATTCCAATGGTGAAAGTGCTATGGCGTAGTCATACGGTGGAAGAGGCTACATGGGAAAGTGAGGAAGACATGAGGAATGAGTATCCGTACTTATTCGGCGCATGAGGTAAAGTTTGGGGACAAACTTCCTTTTTGGAGGGGAGAGTTGTCACACCCATTCCAAAAATTTCATGGTTTAATTTTAATATGCATATTCAGATTTTTGTGGATTATCAATGTTAGTTGATAATGGTGGATTGAGGTTGACTGTGAGTCAACGGTAAGGTGTCAGTAAGGACACGGGAACATGGAAGTTCATATTGCATAATCATGAGTAAATGACATTTATATGATTTAAATGTTATTTGACCTTATCCGGTATTTCTATGAATAGTAATTATACCTGTGTAGTATAATTATGGTAAATTTGGATATAATAGTATCATTTTGAGAACTGTGGTGAGAACGTGAGAGATACGTTAATTAAAAAGGTAGGTTGTGTAGAGATTTCACAGAATATAGTTTCGGACGTTATTTTTGGACCCAAACGAGACTTAGTCGGAAACTTCTGGAATTTATACTATTCACTCGTAAAGTTGTAAAATAAACGTGTGCGAAGTTTCATGGGTTAATGAGAAGTTTTGAGAAACTTGCGGGGAGGTAAACGTAATTCCCCGAAAGTTTGCCTATATATATATAGATTGGGATGAGATTTCAATCTCATCCAAATACTTGCCAAATATCTAGAGAGAGGAGAGAGAAGGGAGATTTGGAGCCAACGGGCTTTGCGACGCCGATCGACGACCGTTCGTCCGTCAGATTTTCTCCAAATTTCAGATTTGAACTCGTGGAGGTAAGATCTACGTTTTGATACCACTTAGGTCATGTTTGGCCAATTTTTGTAAAAATAGTAATTCTAGACTTTTGGGAAAAATCAGGTAAAGACTTGTAGGAACCGTCCCAAATTTGAAATCCGACGATTATTTAGCCCCCTAGACGATACTTCAAAGTTTGAAGAGATTCGCACGAGGTATGAATTCTAGATCTATGAAATATATGGGTTTTCATGTTTTGGACATCACTTTTGATATTCTTGGATCCGGGCAAAATTCATGTGTTAATTAGGCCCGTTAATTATGCACGTGAAATTATGATAAAAGCACGTATAACTGTTTATATGAGCATGTTATGTGTCTACTTGGGTCAAAGGGGAGTTTGGTGCAAATTCATCCGGGGTAAGCTCCTCGAACCTTGAGGATTGTGAATTTGATGGAATTGGAATTTTGGTTGTGTCTGGATTGGAGGTGGGCCCATCCAGGACACGGTACCTGGTATGGAGGAAGGCCCAACCAGTGTACGAGATGCGTGGGAGAGGTGGGCCTCCTACGGCATCGATCGGATGAATGCGTACCACTCACCCTAGAGACAATTTCTATGTGTTTTAGATGCTTAAACCATGAACTGTCATATAAGCATACATTTAGAATTGTACGCTCAGCATATAGCTGAGCAGTGGAGATGTACTCCATTGCAGGTAAAAAGAAAGACAAGAGAAAGCATGATGAGTGAGGCCGTGGGATGCCGGGGAATCAATGGTTTATATTTGTTGTTCTACTCCGAACTTGTAGTGCAACCTTGAATTCGTAGTATGTTGTAATATAATCTGAACTTAGATTTAGTACTTGTAATCCCTAGTAAACGCTCTTGTATTTATGTTTTGAATGATGTAATAGAGTGGTTATATGTTGGTTTGAATTTGGAAGAACCTTGAAGGTAAAAAGCTGCAGTTTTGGGAGTTGCTGATAGGAATCAGTCGACTGGTTTTTGATCCAGTCGACTGGATCGCTGTATTGTATGGGTTCTGCTTGGTTTCGTCTGAGGTTCAGTCGACTGGGTTGAGAAAACAGTCGACTGGATGGAGCCCCAGACCTGGACATTCTGCTGGATTGGGCACCAGTCGACTGGACTTCTTCAGTCGACTGAAAATTTTAGGCACCAGTCGACTGGATGGGTTGTTATATTTTGAAACCTATCTGTTTGAGATCATCAGTCGACCGGACCCTCGATCAGTCGACTGGTCCTCTGTTTTCAAAACTGTTTTCTTTTTATCGGATTCAATTGACCAAAACTTTTTATAACTCCGATTCTTTTGGAATTTTCAACTCAGAGGGAATTGTTTCCTAAAGTTTTAATTTACTAAGGGTTGTTTTAATGTTCTTTCCACTGCGTATAGGTTTATGATGTTTAGGTGAGCCTTGGTGGCGTGCCACGTATCCTATTCTCACGCGTAGTGGGATGGATCGTGACAATGGGCATTTATTTAATTGTTGAAAATAGCCAAAATAGATTATTAATTTTTGAAATTAATATGGGGTGTTTGGAACACCATATTAGACCACTGAAAATCTTTGGAGAACAAATTGTTGAAATTTTTGTATTTTTAGGAATTTTGTTGCTCATAGTTAATTTTGTTTAACTAAGATCAATTTATTATGTTTAATTGATTCAAAATGTTTTTGGGCCTTGGTGAAATTCCGGAAATTTTTATTTATAATGAAAATTTTGTTTTTCAATTAATTAAATTTTCCATAAGGTTTTAAATTAATTGTTAATTTAAAGGGCCCTTAATAAATTGGTTTTAAATTATGTTTTAAGAGCTAAAATTAGGTTAAAATTAATGAAAAATTCAGAATTTTTTCATTGATTTTACTTAGCCTATGGGAGTTATCCGGGCTGTGCAATAATCATTTTATTGCACATTTTATTATTTTTAGAGGCTCATTGCATTGTTGGTCACGTTTAATTACTGTTGTTTGTGATTGGTTGACCCTATGACCTCTAATTCCTCCTCCTTAAGTGGAGTGACGGATGAGTCCATTCATTTTATAATAAGACCACATGAGTGCTTGATGTGTGTGATTGATACATTTTAATCTGGCTTAAATGAATGGACAATAATTGACAATTTATAGAGCTTGTGTCCTCACGATGTATGTTTAAGGCTATTCTTGTATAAGTTTATGAACAAAGCATCCCTATTTTTTATGGGCTATAAATGTAATGTGAGGACGAGGGTTTTATTTCTTGTATTGGAAAAGCCTACTTGTAAAGGGATGGTTTTCTTTGTTCATAAATCATACACTTGAATTACCTTAACATGAGCTCTAAGTTGTCAATTCGGACCCACGTGGGGGACCATGCGCATTTTTTGTTGTATGGCGCACTTTATATCTTGTGGATGATCTTAGATAGGCATTTGTACCATCTAATTGATGTTTGTTTAGAAAAATCAATTATAAAAGGTTTTTCTTGATTTACAAAATTAAGATTTGATTAATGAGCAATAGCGAGTTTGTTGGTCTTAAATTGTAGAAAGGGGAAAACTCAATTGTAATTGGATTTTAAAACAAACCTTATGAAATGTGCAAATAATAATGTCAATCCCTTGCGCATGTTCTCAAATATTATTCTTCAAATTTTTTGATTTCACAAAAACAAATGTTTTCCAAACCACACTTTGTCGATCTTTATAAAAGTAACAAGTTTAAAAGGGACTAATTTTTGTAATATGGCACTGCAAAGTAACACACCGATAGAATGAGTAAGAGCTTATGGGCTTTAGGCTTATTCTATAGTACAACCCATTAAATCGAATAATGGGCCTCCGGCCCAATATCATTATAACCTTAATAGCCTATGATACTTGGCTTGAGAAGGATCATAGCACGCGCTTTGTGATAAGCAGCATGCACCATGATCTTGTTGGGAAGTATATGTACTACCCAATAGCCAAAGTATTATGAGATCAGCTCAAATTTGTTTTCGATGGCACATTCACTACTAGATTAAGCATCTAGTTATGAAGTTCGGGAAAGTAAAGGAAACGTTCCAAGTACACAATGACTGGACATCTAAGGTCGATGACAGGTATGATTCGTGATTTCAGAATACTCGGAACATCTTTACTGGCGAACTGTAGTTTCAGGCTATGATTAGTTCTTTGCCTGATTCGCGGGTCCATAGAAAACAAATCATGATCCACAACGGAAATGTTAAATTTTTGGTTTTGACATCTTTTGATATGTTGAGCTGAATACGGAGCGCCAAAAAAAAAAGGTGAGGCGAACCGTATAGCTATACTCTTGACCACTACTTCCATAAGTGGAAGTAAGCGCAAGGCTAGTGGGCCTAAACGCAATGGTAAAGGTAAACCCGCCTGGAGGCAGGGTGGGGCCAGCAAGTTTGCGCCCAAGGCTAACAAGGTGGAAGAGCGCAATCGAGGGCGTTTTTCAGTTCGGTGGTAATAGGATGGACATTTTTGGGTGGTAGTGTTACTAGGACATGGTTATCTAGGGATAACTGCTTAAGAATTGTTTTCATAAATTCTAGTTTCCTCTATTATTCATTTATTCTGAGAGGTGGCATGCTGGACTTGAACGCATAGGATGACATAGGATGACTTGATTAGCTCGAGAAGCCCTTTTTTGGCCCACTCGCTAAGGTTGACCTACCTATGTGTGAGTCTTGCTTAGTTGGCAAAGCATGCCGAAAGCCTTTTAGAGAGGCTATTAGAGCTACTCAAGCATTAGATCTAGTTCACTCAAATATCTGTGGACCTATGGTTGTAAAGGCACGTCATGGCGCCTCTTATTTTCTCACTTTTATAGATGATTTCGCGCGATGTGAGGATTGCGAGTACTTATCTAATCAGTTCTGGGAATTGTGTGAGGAAAAAGGGGATACGCAGACAACTTTCTATTCCGGAACTCCGCAACAATATGATGTTGCAGATAGAAGGAATAAGACATTCCTAGATATGGCTAGGACTATGATGGCGCAAGTCAACCTCCCAGTATTGTTTTGAGAGGATGTACTCTTGATTGCTGCCTATATACTAGAGTGCCTCTCCTCAGTCAGTTCCTTCTACCCCCTTATGAGCTATGGAAAGGCGGAAAGCTCATTTTGGAGCATTTGCGCCCGTGGAGCTCAAGAGGTTATGTTCATTATACCTTGCATAAGTGCGAGAAACTACGCTCGAGAGCTAGAAAGCATACCTTTAAAAGGTATTCTAATAGCTCGACAGCCTATGTTTCGTATAATGAACAAACGGGTATAGGAATGACAGAAATGGTGTCACATGATATTGAGGATGACTTCCCCAGATTTGTATTACTAAGAGAAATCTTGACCTCCATGAGTTGGAGGATGTTGAAGACAACATACCATCTTTAAGCGAGGGTGGGGAGATTGAGATTCCACATCCAGTAATCGCTATAAAATGGTACTAGTCTCCAGCCGAGTGGGAGTACACCGCTAGACACTAGTGGGAGTGTACCAGATAGTGGGAGTGCACCACTAGGCACTCAAGATTCCCAGGTAGTACACTGTATGGTGATGAGGAAAACGTTCCCTATCGCTGTTTTGAAATTGAGGAAGACATTTTCATATGTGTGCAAATGTGTGCACAAGTGGATGAGGATGAGCCTGCTTCTTTTGTTGAAGCATTTTTCTTCGTCTGCTGAAGCTGAGTGGATAGTTACTATGCCAGACGAGATGAGCCCTATGGACGTAAATAAGGTCTAGGAGTTAGTTGACATTCTGCCTATGCGTAAGGCTATTGGAGACAAGTGTGTTTACAAAATCTAATGCAAGGCAGATGGTTCAATTAACAAGTATTAGGCGCGCCTTGTGGCGATAGTTTGTACCCAGAGAGGATATAGACCATGGAAACATGTTCTCCCAAAGGGTGAGATCTTACTCCATTCGCCTTATCCTAGCAATTGTCGCATATTTAGTTTTTGAACCTTTTTAGTTGGATGTTTAAACTGTTCTTTTCTCAATGGAGAACAAGACGACAAGATAAATATGGATCATCCCATTGGTGTTGTGACCAAAGGGAATGAGCGCAAAAGTGTGCTGTCTCAAATGATCTATTTATTATCTCAAATCGTCTAGGCAGTGGTACAATGTGTGTACATTAAATGGTCCAAGGAAAGTGTTTTAATTATTTATATGTTGATGACGTCCTTTTAACTGGGAATGAGATGAGTTCCATTGTCGCCACTTGAGAGTGGTTGTCCTCTCTGTTTGAGATTGAGGATATGGGTGATGCCAACTATGTGTTGGGAGTTTAGATTGTGAGAGATCGTTCTGAAGCTTCTCTCGAGGGTTCTTGAATGTTTTTCACATGAAAAGCTGTAAACCCATTGACATCCCATTTTTCTTTGGGACTCACCTTGACCTTAGATCAATGTCTTAAGAATAATGAGAAGAGGAAACAAATGTCCAGTTTGCTATATCCGTCCGCAATAGGGAATCTGAAGTATGCTAATGTGTGTACTTGGTTAGATGTCTGCTGTGCGGTTGGTTTAATTAGTCGTTGTCGTAGCAACCATGGTCCTGTCACTAGAGAGTAGTGAAGAGTATCTTGCGATATGTTCGCAGGAGTACTATGGACCTTGCCTCATGCTGTCCACGATGGACGCATAATATGTGGTGTGCTCTATAGCTGTTTGAGAAGCTGTTTTGGTTGAAGAGTTTTTGCAGTGGCTAGGCTCTTTATCTCATAGTGATGAAGTTGTGCTCATCGAAGGTGATAGCACGTAAGCCCGAGCACATGCAAAAGACTTCAAAAACCATTCTAGCACGTGTCACATTTGAGATGTGGTTTGCGCAAAGGGAAGTTGTCTTAAGGCACATCTCCATTTGGGGATTTGGTGTGCTTAGACATTTTATTGTATTATTGATATAATTATTCAAGTTTTTTATAAACTAGTTGGTTTCCATATATATATTTGTTATAAGTGGAACGGATGCACATTTCTTATATGTCACCGGGCTTGAATCGACCTGCTCACATGGGTGATTCACCTTGGCGCTGAGATAGCGAACTAGGACATGCGTGTCCATGGCACTTAGATGGCGAGCAAGATGAGACATTTGTGTTCATGGCGCTTAGATAGCTAGCTAGGACATATGTGTCCATATTGCTTAGAAAGCGAGCTTGAACACTTATATCTACGCAGTATAAGAACAGCGAGCTAGATATAAACCCTCTTATTTCTATATGTCGCCTTAGATGGATCTAAGATGAGACCTTTATATTTGGTCGAACATAGAGATATCCCACGACTCTATGTAGCCTGTTTATAGCCGAATGTGAGTTTTCAGACGGGCGCTAAGAGGAGCGACTGTGCTGGGAGACTCAGGTTAGACGTTTTGTGTAACGTCTAGACTAAGATTCGTATGGCGTTACTTGTTTTTCCAAACACAGAGTGACATGCCCATTTTGATGGAAGAATGCCATAGCATACATTTCGTACTGTATGTGCTTTCGCGATCGATTGTGGAGCAGTGAATGGATTCCTCTTCATTGCTGTGTGAGCCATGTAGCATATCCAAGACATTGGTTATCCTACAAACTGGTTGCCTTCACGACTTGAGACTATGTCATGAAGAGGACGCTTGATGACAGTTACTTTAGCATGCTATCCTAGGACGATGAGATTATTCCGTTCTATGGGGTGTGTCTGGGCAAGCGGTCAAGTTAGTCGGATTGACATGTGGGCTCAGGGAAGACCATTCAATAACACACCATGTTTTTGTGACTCATTAGCAGGCCTGCGACAATCGTAATTTGTTACTGATATGTCATGAGTACATTACATTGAGGTGGTGCAGCAATTCTTTT